>OY720441.1:364226970-364433510 GCA_963082915.1 Dolichopus griseipennis
TCTTAAAAACTTCTCGATAAAACTTAATCTATAAGATTAATAGGAAGTTAAATAAAAAAAAAAAAACAACGGACATCGTAAAAATTATAAATTCAATTTCGATGTTTTATTAAATTTTTAACTATGTCGTATGATTGAAAAATAATAAAAACGGAAATTTTATTAGTGTTATAATATTTCTTAGATGCTTATGTAAAAAGTTTATGTACTATCAAAACATATAAAAAAAATATTTATTTTTGATGCTCATTCACTTATATATTTAATCTAGTAGAGCGTATTTGATTGATTTTATAAAATTAAAAATGTTCAAGTAAAAATATTGAAAAGAACTCCATTCAAGAAATCCCAAAGATAATAGTTTTTAAAATGAAAAAGTCGAAAGAATATTCAGGGGTTGGGGGTTCTAAAGTAAATATCTATTTCTTCATATATGTTAGTCCTTACTTAAATATAACTTATAATATTCTCATATATATTTAAATATTCCATAAAAGGGGATTACCCTGAATCCAACTCGTAAATCAGTAGCATTCATTTAAAAACTTACGGATTCTGGAAGAGAATGCATTCCTTAATCTAACTCTTAAATCAAAAATAGTAGTTTATATGCTTCCCTATAATAAAGTTTATACTAAATTTTGACATTTCTCTATTAAATTGGAGATTCCTCAAAAATAGAGATTCTTTTGTCTTGGTTTTAAGGACTAAGGAAAATAGTAGTGTGCCAATGTGTGTACATGCTTCCCTATACTATAGTACAAAATTTGAATATTTCTCTATTAAATTGGGGATTACTCAAAAATAGAGATTATTTGGTGTTGGTTTTAAGGACTTTTTTTGCGGAGCCTATCTATATATATATATATATATGTATATAGAAATATATTAAAAAAATACAATAAAATTTTTAAATTTTTTATTACATTCCTTTTATAATCAAACCAGCAGCTTTAATGTCCTTTTTTTTTTTGTGTATTATAAGTTTTGTTTTTCCGTGCTTAATTTAAATTTTATAAAATATATAAAAAAAAAGTATACATCTATTTATGTATATATATATACTATATAGTTATATACTTTAATGTATAGAAAAAAGCAATCAAAACCGCATAACAATTTTAAGTCATAAAAATGAAATTTTGAACCCAACAATATTTTTTTTCATCATCATGAGAACAAAAGCTAGCGAATTTTTAGAAGAAAATTTGTATTTCATAAGGAAAATTGGAAAAATAAAATCATAACAATTCAGCCATGAAAATACTTTTTTATATTCTTATGTTTTTTTTTTTTTTGTATTCTAAATCACTTTAAAATTCAAGAAATAAAATTTATGTACATAAGTAAGGAAGTACATGTATCTATTATATACTCGTACTTATAGAAAAATTATTAAAATCTTTTTAAAGAAAATTTTGCAAGAACAAAAGCAACTATATACAATTATTATATATTGCTTATTATATCTGAAGATATACTTCATTTAAGTATAAGTATATATAAGTATAATATAAAAAAATCTAGTGCTAGTCTTCTATACAATATTCTATTTCCTTTTCAATAAAGTTAAATATAGAAAAAAATCAAAATATACTTAACTTATTGCAATAACTTATCAAAGTATCTTTTAAACTATTTTATGTTCTTTAAATTGACGGAAACTATCAAATTCATTAGCAATTCCTCTTATATTTGATTAGAAAATTGTTCAATGCACTCAATCTTATTTATTAAATTATTATTCGGGTTGCTTTTGATAATATAATGAAGCTGTAACCAAGGCAACTCTATACTTCCTATAATTAATATATATTTACTATATTATTATTTTTTTCTCACGCTACTCAAACTTTAGAAAAAGAATCGTTTGTGAAAAGATTTTATAAGTTTGGATCCAAGGATTTAAAGGAAAATTTGAAATTAGAAAAAAGTTTAAGGAATTTTTCAGAAAGTTACCATTTGAAAGATGGATCACTTCTAACGGAGAGGCAGACATTAGATGGAAACATATTTCACATTTTAACATTGAATATTCTGAATCTACTTTATTCCACATTAGGAACTTCTATTATCAGTTTTATAACACCTATGTTTCATTTAACAGTTGGGTGACACAGTGGTTAAGTGCCGACCTTTCATGCAGAAGGGCCCGGGTTCGAATTCTAGTGAAAGTGAAAAAACTTTTCTGGTTTTCGACTCGACTCAGCTACCATTCGCCATTGGGTTCAAATTAATGGCATAATCAATAATTAATAATTATAAATATTTAATAAAAAATACTTTAATATAAAAATATAAACAAATGCAAAATATAAACAAATAATTTAATTAAATAATATAACTCGCAGATATAGAATACCATATAAGTAAAATATAAAATATTACAATATAAACAAAAAATAGAATTGTAAATATTGAAAATCTAAGACGTTTCTACATGTTATAAGGCCTAGTACTATCTCATGTTTAAATTGTATGTGGAATTCAATAAGACCAATTCTAATAACACGAATATAATATGACCCCCTGTTCCAACATGTACCTATGGTATAGACAGGCTTATTAGCCTAATAGTTGAACAGTTAGCGATTAAAAAAAAAAAAAAAATATCAGTGCGCCTAGGAATTTTCACAGTGCAAAATAGAAGAAGAAAACACTGAAAACCAGAGATACTTCTCCAATATTCCGGCTAGTGTTAAGATGAATAAAGGTTTCCTAGACTATTGGATTGAAATATTTAATTCCAATAAAAATCGAGAATATACATTTAATGATACATCATTGAGGACATCTGTAATTAATTTAATTTATTAATAATTATAATTTGATTTAATAAATATTTGCGAGGTAATCATTGTTTTTGCAAAATTGACGGAACCTTGAGGAATTTTGAATGAACCAAAGTTCACTCATTATTGGCTTGGCACCAATCTGTCTCTAATTCCTTACAACTTATTTTATGATTTTTTTAAATAAAACAAATTAAATGTACAATTAGTACAATATTGTAATAAGAAGTTAAGGTTAATAATAATGTTTGAATTATTATTTAATAATAAAAGTTTAATTATTAAATTAAATATATACGAATGTTCAATTAACTTCTTACTAGCCATATATTATATATTTTATATTTTTTAATTATAACTTCTTATTACATATTAAATAATTAATTTAAGTAATTTAACTCACTTATAATTTAAAAATAATTATAAACTAAGTTAATAAAGCTATAATACAATTATTTTCGATTTATTAACTTAGTTTATAACTGAGAATAAGTTTTGAAAAATTGTGCAAAAAATGACTAACTATTTCCACCTAATTTAATTAATAAATAAAATTGAAAAAGATATTAATAAGCTACTGTATAATAAATTACATATTTTTATTACCTTACAAATATGTAATTTATAGACTTACATATCTACAGTATTTTACTTACTCAATATATCTAATGTAATGTGGTTACCATCACTTAATTTTATACTATGATATAAACATATATATATACATACATATGTACATATTCAATATTTTGTAATTATATTTAAAAAATCTAAATTTAGTTAAAATGATTTAATAAAAAAAAATAAAATTATTGAAAGTGTTTTTAAGCGCTTAGTTAAAAGCGCTAACATCAAAATAAAATATAGTAAATCAGAGTACTCAATGCTTTTATTTCAAAATAATATTTCAATTCAATTAAAAAATTTCAGTCTAATAAATTTTTTTATATTTTTTATATTGCTGCATAATTTCTGTGCAAAAATTTGTTAAAAAAAAAAAAATAAAACGAAAGAGAGAGTAAAAACAAAAATAATAAATAAATAAAATATAGAAAGAGAAAAAAAAAATTAAATCTCAATTAAACGCTGATTGTAAATGATTAAACGGTGATAAAAAGCAAAAGGCGAAAATAAAACAAAAAATATTCAACTAAACAATTTCAAAATAAAAACAAAAAAAAAACAATAAATAAAAAAAAAAGAAACATTTTTGTTGATCGCGTCGATCCATAATCATTAATTGAGTATTTATTGAGTATTATGGAATATCAAATCAATGAATGATTCATCAAATGATCTTTGTTTAATAAAACGATTACGCGATACGCGGTGCCGCTATAAAACAAAATACAAAATAAACGAATTTTTGAATTTTACAGAACAAAAAACAAAAAAAAAAAAAACGATGACTATTGAATGCTTATTTGTTTTTATTAAGAAAGTAATTGTCTGATAATATTCAGAACTGATTAAAATTCAATTAAGTAGTAAATAATTATGAGATTGTGCTGTTTTTTTTTATGATGCACATTGGAAAATAAAAAACTGATAAGAATTTAAAAAAATATGATTTAAGTACTAAAGTAACTTTTGCTTACAATTGAGTTCAACAATAGGGAGATTCCTCGAAAGGTCTACGAATAAGTTTCTGAACCTAGAAACAAAGTTATAGAAAATTGTGAAACTTAGAAAACTGAAAGTTTGGTTATAAAACGGGGAAACAAGTAATCGTTCTTTCAATTATGTAGGTTTTTCAAATTAAGTACCTAATATTAAACTCGATACTCGAATTATAGCTTCGAGCCTCGTTCAATAAATCAGCATTTTCAATTTGAATGAAAATAACTGTAAAACCTCTTTTTGGGCTAATATATAATGAAAAGAGTATAAAATAAATACTTATTAATTATACACAAAATTAAATAATAATACTTATAAAATGTTATAATATTCCTATCCCCCCACACCTGAAAAGAAAAGGCACCATTCACTCTTTAATTACATTACCATGTCTGAATAAGAAAGACGTCTTCGCACTCCCTTATCACATAGCTTAAGATGTTTAGAAGACTATGTATAAGAAAATAAACTTGCAGACCTACGTATTTTATTTTATATCCTTTTCTACTGGGCCTTATATTGTTTTATACAGGGCCACGGATATTGTTTCTAATGGAACCTCCCCCCATTTTATTCAAAACAAATAACATTGTGCAATTACATTCTATTAACTTACACAATAGTTATCATTTATCAATAAACTTTAAAAAAAACTTTGCTTAACTAATTAAAAGGAACCAATTACAAGATTTATAATTAACAAATAATAATTAAGTTAAAATTACGAAATAAAGAGAATAACAAAAGTATCTTTGTTTATTTTTCATTAGAACTTTAAAAAGTTTAAATTTATATTTTCTTTGTTTCAAACCGCGTAAACGCGTTTAACTTATTTTCCCATATATATATTCAAAGATTTTCATTCAATTTTCATTTGACGTAAACAAAATCACAACCTTGTGACAACTTTTTAATTCTTTAATTAGTAAAATAAATAAACATCTTAGTGTAAATCATATTTACTTAATTTTAAAATTGTTTAACTTGTTTTGTAGTATTTTATTTTATATATTTTGTATATTATATTGAATCTACAAAATAAAAATATTATGAATGAAAGATGAACTATTTTATGATTACCTAAAATGTAATAAAAAAAAGTTCTGAGTGTAAGGAAAGAGTCGATTAAGAGAATTTATTTAAAGTAGTCATAATACCCCTCGCTATAATAGACATATGATGTCATATGAACTTTCGATAAATATACGATATGATTACATATGATATATACAAAATCATAACCCTAACTATATAGTCATAACCTATCATACGCTTGAAATGTCAAACATAAACATTTAATTATTAAAAATCTATGTATTTACTTTATTATGTTTGATTTTGAAATTTTGAAATTCTTTTTAATTTTAGTTTAAGTTAGACTGATTACTTTTAAAGGAATTTCAAATCTAATTATTTAAAAATTGCCTTCATAACAAACAATGTAATTTTAAAGCCAAGAAATTCACGGATATGTCAAGAATAATTTCAGACAAATATTACACATCCAGTTAAAAAGTAATTAATTTTTTATGAAAAGCTATGAAAATGTTACTTATAATTTAAAAATAAGTTGTAAATACAAGTATACAGTAATTTCAATGTTTGATTGCATCAGAATACTTTTCAATGACAAAGTGAAATGGGTAGAAATGAAACAAATGTCATTGGAACCATTTTGTTTCATTATGCAAAAATTTCTGAATACTGATTACTGTTCAGATATTCTTCAAAGTAATTATTAATTCGCCATATAATACATTTAAATAAAATAAGTAAAAATTAAATAATTTATAACTACAAAGTTGAATTAATTCTTTTTAGAATCTATATAATTATTAAATGAATGCTCTTCGTAGATAAATGGTTTATGTCTTTGCTGCAAAAAATTTGACAATAAATATGAAAGAATTTTAATAAAAACAATAATTGATCCCCAAATATCTTATTGTACAAGTAAGTATTTATTAAATTTTGATTTTTAGATTCACCTGAGTATGTCAAAGTTAGAATGGTGATCAATACTTAATAGTGTAGATAAGAAGCTTTAATGGAACATGTCAAATGACATACACAATATTTCAGAAATATTTTCCCAATTCTTTCGAGTCTTTAGCACATCCAACAAAGTATTTCAGGCCAGGAAAACAAAATAGTTCACAAATTATTTTTTCTTTAATTTCGTATTCTTTAAAGGTATTGCTTTAATCAGAATATTTAATCTTTGATTTTTAAAAATTAAATTTAACGTATCATTATATAAAATAATTACTTATTCTTTTATATTTATAAGTATTCCATAATGAATATATTTAACTATTTAATTAATACAACATAAAACTTATTTACGTTCGTGAATTGAATTTTTAATACAAAAAAAAAAAATACAAAATCACTAATAAATAATTTCCCAATAAAAAAGTTTATTAATTAAAAATTATTTAAATTATTTAAAAAAAAAAAACGCAATTAAAATTCTTAACATATTTTTTTTATTCTTTTTGAAATTTTTCAATAATATTGAATTAAATTCTAAAGTCTAAACAATTCTATTTGTATATACGTTTTCTATAATAATTAGGCAAGTAAGTATGTACTTATATAAATAAATATTTTAATTCGTAATTTATTGGAATATATATAAAATTATATAAACAACAAATTAATTGAATTAAAAACCAACACACAAATGTATAAAATAAACCACAAAAAGAAAAAATAAATAAATTGAAAAGATATTAATGGTTATTAAAAAATAAACAATAACCAAAAAGAATAAAATTGTCTCAATGAGTAAATAAGTAGTTAGTTAAATAAAGGTAAAATTAAAAATAATAATAAGTAATCATAAAATCATTAATAATGTGTAAACAGAATAATGAAAAAATAACTAAAAAAAAAAATGGAGTAAATTGATTACTTAACTGAGTAAATTTAATATTAAATAAGTAATTAATAATTTTAAAACATTATTTGTATAAGTATTTGTAAATATTAACTGTTATTATTATTTGCTAATTTTTCAAGCTAAAATTGAATACATATATATTATACATTTCCAACTAAATCCAATTGCAATGTAAATACTCTTATACCTCTGTGAATGCGATGGTCAACCCACACCATATATTTGCTGTAGAATAGGATTTGAAAGTTAGACACAGTCAAGGGTTGCCAAATCTTTGTTCTTCAAATAAAAATGCAGGGAGTGCATGAAAAAGATTTAATAATAAGAATAATTGATATTATTATAGTTATATGCAGGTATTTTTAGGTTATCAGTCAGTTACACAATGCAGTAACAAATACATGACAAATATCTACTAACTATCTAATAAGTAAGGCTAGTTGCTACACAAGACGTTTGATTTTTTATTTTTTAATAATAAGTCTAGTTCATTAAATTAAAATACATAAGAAGCATGACTAAGGTAAATGCAATTTTAATATTCAAACACTTTCAATGACATCATAATCTAATTTTATAATAATTATGAAAAATTTACTGTGCTATATCCTGATACATAATCAAAGCCA
This sequence comes from Dolichopus griseipennis, assembly GCA_963082915.1. NCBI lineage: Eukaryota > Metazoa > Arthropoda > Insecta > Diptera > Dolichopodidae > Dolichopus > Dolichopus griseipennis. Next base: position 364,234,917 of record OY720441.1, read on the forward strand.
TTGGCAAAGTATAGAACATAACAATTAATATTTAACTACAATAACTAATGTTAATAAATCCATCGCAGGGGCGGGTATACCTTTTAAATAACAACATAAAAAATGGTGAGCAACAACTATCTATCGCTTTGATTTTCAAATTCTTAGCCTTCCAAGTAGTTAATGATAGGTGATATTATATATATTATCAAAATGGTATAACACATCTAATTTAAGGCGCAATAAATCAACCGTTGTAATCTAAAGTTAATTAATGGTTTTTTTAGTGGCAAAGGCCGATGGTTTTGAATTTAAGATAGCCGTACGTAGAATATAGAAAATATACTAAAGAGGCACATCAAAGAATATACATCAAAAGTCACCTCAAATAACGATGGACCTTTTTAAAATGACCAAACTTCCAGATAGCAAGCACAAGAAAATTGAGAATACAAATTTGACAGTTCTCATAAATATAAAAATTTCAAAACATTTTAAAATATATGTATATATTATATGCAACTTATTCATATTCAGGTGCTATACCGGTTCTTACAAAAATCAAAAATATTTATTTTATATAGTATAGAAATAGTAGGTATGCATATTTCTTAAATTTAAAATGAAATATCATTATTCATTAGAGAGTGTTTTACTTATTTAAGTAATAAGTAAGTAAGAAACTGTGTTACAGTCTAGACAATTTTATGTTATTTCATATATTATTTTTTTAGATTTCCTAATCTTAATTTAAATTTTTTAATTCAGTAATATACTTAGTTACCGTTTTTAAAATTACTAAGTATATTTTTAATCTATATTTATATTTAGCACCTATAAGCAAGTTGATACTTTCTCAACTTTCTCTCAGTAACGTTCTCTTGTATAGTTTTAGTTTTCAAATATATATTTTTATAATTTAAATCAATTTTTTTTTTTAAGTGGTGTTAATAAAAAATAAAACTATTAATGTCAATAAGAAACAACAACAACAAAAACAACAATATAAACAAATAAAAAGAAACAGGTAAAATAAAAAATATAAAAATAAATCTGAAGAACTTTATAATTCAGGTAAAATACAGTCTACAGAATAAATGTATGTAATGTTGTATATATATAAATGCATATAGAAACATATGTACAAATGTTAGTTAGTATTCATAGAATATCAACTTTTTTTTATATCTTATGATGTTTTTATTTATTTTTATTTTTTCTTACTAAACCAGGTATGACTCACACAGGTGTTTGTTATTTTCTTTCTCTTTCTTTCATTTTTTTTGTTCAAAATCATCGTTTTTATTCCTTGTTTTCTTTTATTTACGTGTTTTTTCTTGTTGAAATAAAATTTTTTTTTAATTTCATTTTATTTTGCCAGGTAAAAAAATTACAATAAGAAAAAAAAAAAAAAACATATTAAACAGAAATACAGGTAAGTTTAGTAAAAGGTCTCTTGTTTAGTAACTTAAGAAAGTAAAACAAAAACAGAGAGACAAAAAAAAAAAAGTTGAGAAGAGGAAAATCAAGTTTTTTTTTATATATATATAAAAAAAAGTCATAAGTAGATAACCGTGTAAAGTACTTCAGTTTAACTGGGCAAACAAGATTTGGTTTTTTTATATGACTTTTTTTTTTTTAATATAAATAAACGTGTGTATGTGTTTATATATGCATATGTGCGTATATGCATTATAAATTAAATGTTTATATATATATTAATATTTTATTCAACATAGCACGTCACTATACAACACTATAAAAATAATATTAATAAATTTGTATGAAAATTTAAATTTTAGTTTTCCAATTAGAATCAACGGTATGAAACATTATGGAATATTTTGAATGATATTTAGTGACAATTGGTTTACTTTTATTTTGAAAAGGGAAACTTCCATAGCAAGTGCCTACATATTAAAAATAAAAGTTTGAACTATAATTAAGTATAATAATAACTGGAAGAAGATACTTTAAAAAAATATAAATAACAAATAACATAGTGATCTGGTTCATGGGAAAACACATATTGGGCTCAAGGAATAACAACGGTGATAGACTAATTGAAAAAGAAACCAGCAAAATTGAAAGTGGCTCCTATTGATCAGATGACAAATTTCTAGAAGACCTAAACTTCTGGAGGATCGGGTGGCATATGCCTTCTTTTCAATAATCAAGAATATGCAAATTCTAAATTAAACCATATACATTTCGTGAAATTGCTAATGAATGTGCTAACATTTCGTGAAATTAGCCTAAGGATTAACATAAGTGAAAAGTTATATATGTACACCTTGCAAATGACAACCCAATCAAATTAGAAGATGTGGCTATTGAATGTACAACGAGTTTTTGTTATTAAAGGAGTATCATCTACAAGTGGCAACAAGAACAGTCTTCGGTAGACTTCGCCTATATGGAACAGTTCGAAAATATCAAAACCAAACCAAACTAACAATATTCAATTTGTGCGTAAAATCTACATTAACATATGGCGGTTAATCATTATTGCTCATTAATTCCATTAAGAATAAATTACAAGTTTTCATAAATAAACATCATAATATAACGATTATTCTGGCCGAACAGGATAAGATATGCAGGATAAGTTTGCAGCACAAACCGGCATTAACAAACGAAGAGTCAATAGTAAAGCAAATCCCATAGAAGGAAATGGAGGTGAATTGGTCATGCACTAAAGAAAAATGAAGAAAGCATAACAAGAATGGCTTTAAACTGGTATCCTCTAGGCGGATTCAGATTAAGAAGTATATCCAGAACAACATGGAGAATAACGATGCTGAATATAATGTTTTATTGTTTGATGAAAATATTTTGCAGTAAACAATTATCATTAAAAAATTGCATATTTTGTGGTGCTATTTTTACATTTTCGTACAATATATTATGTAACCAACAGCACAGTAGTTATACTAGACAAAAATCTTCTGGGGCATAAATCTTCTGGAATATAAATCCTCTGTTTCTACATTTCCTTCCTTCATCATTTTGTCAGAAACTTTTTCATTGAACTCTCCAAACTGTATAATTAATTTTTTTTATAAGCATTAATTATGCACATAAATGTTATATTATAGGTACCATAAGTTTACTGCATCACCCATGTGTTAGTAATTAAAAACTAAACGAATCAAAATGAAAAAATAAACCAAAATATAGCCAAGAGCAATACAATCATAATCGAAATACAACACAACACCAACAATATAATAAATTATATTTTTTTGTCACATATAAAGTTTCAATTTTTAATTTTTCATATTTTGGATTTTTAAAAATTATAATTCGTTTTTTTATTTTCATTTTATTTATTTATTTATTTATTAATTTTTTTTTGTTTTTTTTTATAACCAACATATTTATTTTTTTTTTAACAAATTTACTCAACCATTATTGAGTAATTGTCTTTTTATCAGCTTACAAAGATTAATTTCATATTTTTCTAAATATATTTTTTTTTTGTTTTATTATTTTTTATTTGTTTTTTTTTTTTTTTCAATTTACCATGTATTACATCAACATAAGTAATTCATTAAGTAAAAGGTAAGTAAATTACTTAATTTTCAAAAAAAAAAAAAAAAAAAACAAAAACAATAAAAAAAAGTTCAGGTGAGTTGGATTTACTCACATCATCAAAGAATAAATAAAACAAAAAGTAAAGGTGTACTAAAGAAATAATATATGAAAAAAAAACGAGTATACAAAATATAATAATCAAACATGTAAGAAAAAGAGAGAATGAAACAATAAATAAATAAATACAAACAAACACAACTACCTTTAAAAATACGTAAATTTTGTTGCTTTAAGAGTATATTCTTTTGGTGTTCTGTTTACATTACATGTTGAGTTCAATTAAGGTTGAATTTTGAATCATACTCGTATAATTTTAAGTAGTTAAATATCAAAGAAAAGTTTATTTACAATAAATAATTTTAATTTCCTTTAAGATCTTCAATTGTTTTCATATATTTAATTGTTTATTTATGAAATGTTTGTTCGGAAAACATTTGTACCTACGCAAGTTTAAATTTGTTTTAATACCTATAATACCAGAAATTAAGTATTGTTCAAAGTCAAAACCAACTGAGGTTATCCAATTAATTACTACTGATAATCACTGAGTTCCCAACTGCGGTTATCAATTATTCTATCACATTTGGAGCTATTAACTTATATAATAATACAGTTACTGGATTAAAGGTTATGTTTAGACATTTTTTAACTTAATGAAATTTTATCGCCACTTTAGAAAGAGATAGAACATAGCATAGTATAAGAACACTACCCATAGTATAAGATATTTTATCTCATATGGCAATATTGTAACAATATAATAATTATACCAATGACTATTGTGAATAGAATTAATGAATAAATAGGAAAAAAAAGAGGAGAGTTCAGTTTGTTGGAGTCGATGTAAATGATAACATCTTTTGTTAATTTAATAAATATTGTAAATATCTAAAGTGAAATAATTTTATTGTGTTTTATTGAATATTACAAATTTAAGATTACAATAGTGAAAAGGAAGATACATTTTATTAATTAATTTTGAGCAATATATTTGATACAATTCGACAAAACGATTTTCTAAATAATTTATGAACAATGTTCAGCGCAATTAGAACCCGTTGAAAGATACTTTTATGAAAATTTTTTTGTGAATATAGTTATATAGTGTCCTTCTTTGACATGCTTTTACACTTTCGTTCAATAAATAAAAAATTAACAACGTAAATCGAAACAACGTATATCGAGTTTTGTATACACCAAACTAAAACTAAAACTCCACATGGATACCCATTTAATGATCATTAAAATAAATAATGATCAATTTTTTTTATATACATTCATACATACGACGAAAACATGTATGTGTTATATCTTAAGTACAACAGGAAGAAACAAAGTAAAAATTAAAATAAATAAATAAGAAATAAATATGTATAAAAGTATAAACACATACCTTCACAAAAAATACTATCAGAAGAAAACTGGCCAGCAGTTTTCGAGTGTACAGTGGTTGCTGTATCAAAAATTTTAAAAGCTTTTTCTCCACCTATTTTGATTAATTTTATTATAATTCCTTCTTAAAAAATTATTTTATATTTTTTTAGCTTATAATTTCTTTTTTTTTTTTTTCTTCTTAATTAAAAACTTTATAATTATTATTATTATTTCTTTTTTTTTATTTTTCTTTATTTTTTCAAAATTTTGTTTTCACCTTAAGGAGTGGAATAAATTCACCATTAAAAAAAACACATAAAATTAAAAAATTGAATTAATAAAATAAATTTTACAAAACTAAAGAAATTGAAATAAATAAAAAAAAAAAAATTAGAGAAAAAAATAAGAATTAAATAAAAGAGAGATAGAATGATGCTTTTATAAAAATATATTGTATTATTTATATAAGAAATATATAAGTATGGTATATAATATAATATACAAATATATTTCTGGTTTTTTTTTTTTTAATTTTATTTTTCACCTCTATTTATTTTAGTAATATTTAAATTTTGTAAAAATAAAAAAAAAACTCTTGTTAGAATTATTAATAACTCTTGTATATATAGATTGTAAATATACATTTATTTATATATACACATATTGTACATATGAACACACATATATATTTATATATTTGTATTTATTTTTTTGTTGAATTGGATAAAAACTTATATTATGAAAGGTAAAGGTAAATTAAGTATAAAGCGTTTCTAATTGATTAATATTGACACAGGTAAGAAAAAGCTGGAAATTTTATATGTATATAATATTATTTGTTGTATTAAAAATATGATAATTTTTTTTTTCTATTATTAATTATTTTATTTTATTATTTTTTAATTTACTATTAGAACTTTGTAAAAATTAATTTTTCTTTATTTATTTTCTGTCTCACTCTTTCTCTCTTTTTATTCTTTTTTTTTTTATTTTTTTTTAAATTATATTATTTACTTTATTTTTAATATTATTTTTCAAAATTTCTTAAAATAAACTTTTATTTTATAAATTTTTTTTGTATAGAACAATATTCACTATGAAAATGTGTATATATGCATTTATTTTTATAATAATATTATAATTATATTTATATATAGAACACATTAATTTCATTTATTAATTTATTTTTTTTTTTTGCTTTTCTTAGCTGTATTTAAAATAATAGCATTTTCTAATTAAATGAAAGCTGCGCGCGCGCGCACATTCACTGTGTATACATACACCTGATATATTAGCGAAAAAAATATAAATAAGTGGCAGTAGCGAAAAATATATATATATGTGTAAATATATATATATATATATATATTCTTATATATTTTTAAAAATTCTATAAATAAGAATTGTAAATTTTCAAAATTAATATTAAAAAATACAAAAAAAAAAATTTGAAAATAAGATTTTCTACTTTAATAATACGATATGATTTTTTAAGAACAGATGTGTTAGAGGGCACTTTTAAGTTTGTTTTAAATAAATCCAAACATTGATGATCGTTATTTATTTTTTTATTATGATTTTTTAATTTAAATGTACATAATAATATGTATATTGATATGTATTAATGTTTAATTTGTGTATTTAATCCTTTTATTTATTATTTAATTTATATTGAAGAGTTTTATAACTTTTTTGTCTAAGAATTTAGAGTTTTTGATTTTTTTTTTTTTTATATAAAAAAACGTTCTATTCGAATTAGAAAATTTAATTATTTTGTATTTTCAATTTGTTTTCAGAAAACAAATGATTTAAAAAAAAACGCTTATTGTGAATTAAATAAGAATTAAATGAGAATATATATATATAAAAAAAAAACAATATATTCAAAACTACAAAAAAGTTATTAATAAAGTAACTGTACAGTAACGAACGACCGTCGCGCAACTTCGATTTATACTAAAAAAATTTTTAACTTAAATTTTTTTTTCTGATAGTTTTCTCATCATATTTTTTTCTACTCATATATTTATTTATTTATTTATTTATTTTTTTTTTATCTATCGCTCTCTTTCTTATTCAATTGCATTGGTAGTATAGTGTGGTAATTGTGTTTGGTTTTATATTGGATTTTGGATTTGGAAATTGGTTAGATTTTGGTTGTCTGTTTCATGTTTTGTTGTTCAACGAGAGAGAGAGAGGAAAGAAAGAGCAGTCGCAATCAGATTTATAAACAGTTTTTGGAGTACATTTTGATACGTTTTACATTTATTTTTAATTCTTGGGATTTATTAACTTTTTAAATTTGTTTCTACGCTTAATTTCATAGATTTAAAGTTTCCGAACCTTTAGTAGGTGTGAGGAAAAAGCGTTATCTTGAAGTTGATTACGCTTTTTATCTAAGCTGATTCAAATCTTCTTTATTTGGTTCCTTGCAAAAATATTTTTCAGTTTTTGACACGTTAAGGATATTTTGAATTTTGATCTGTGATTGGTAATACGTCAAAAACACGAAGATGATCACGTCAAAAATTTTTTTGACGCGTCAATCAGAAATTCGTACACTAATTGATTGCCAAAATGTTGTCAAAATGACGGTAATTTTTCAAAAATCGTCAAGAATTATTTATTGTTAAGCAAAGCTCATCAACAGATGATTGTTCTTATTGTTGACGTCTTAGAAAAAGGACTAAATTAACAATATATTGTTTTACCAGGTTATAGTATTCGTAAAATTATTGAGCTGTCATTTTGACTTATCACGTCACGTGATTAATTCATTCAAAAAACCTTCACTAACTTATTATTGATTTTTTAATGTTCAAAATTAAAAATATATCCTTTAATTTTTATTGAATAAAATGTTCCATCACTATTTAATAATTTACTTGATTCTTGAATTAATAAATTCATTTACTTAATTCTTATTTACCTTTATTTAATGTTTTTATTCTCTTTTAATCAAAAACAAATTTGTATTGATTTGATATGAATTGTGTGGTACTGTACTGTTATTATAAATTGTGAACAAACAATATAAAATTTTCTCTTTAATTTATTTAATCACTTCACTTTCTCACTTTTATTTAAGGTTGAATGTGTTTGTGAATGAGGAGAATATGTATATGAATATGATATTCTCTTCGCCGCAAAATACTTTTTTACACGTATTGTAAAACACATTCTAAAATTCAAATTAACTACTTTCGTCATCGGCATACATTTGTACTACAGTGTTGACTGTAGTATTTTTTGATTTTGGAAAATTTCATTGTTTTTTTTTCTCTGGGTGATGTGATGACTGATGTTTTATATTTACTACGTATGTGTTGTATTCTTTTGTTTCCGTGTGTTTTAATAATGTCGGTTTTGTCGTTAAATACAAGAGCAAAGAGAATATATTATTTTTATATATAGAAAATGAGATAAAAGATTTAATTCTGTTATTTTTTATTCTTTCATTATTTTATTAGTAAAGAACGAAGTGAAGTGAAGTCTGTGTTTGTAGTGTAAGTGTCATTAGTTACTGGTAATGCAAAAATAAGTGCACAGTGCATAAATAAAAAAAGATTTTATTTTTGTAAGATTTATATTTTAAACTTTTGATTTAAAACTATAGAAGTTTTATTTAAGAAATTAAGAATTAATAATATTATTTGTTAGTTAATACTGATCTTATATCAATTGTAACAAATTGGGAATCCCGAAAAAGGAGGTCGAAACTAGAATTTTGGCTGACTATTGTCTATATTGATAGCTGCAAATCATTTCCTCCGAGGAATGCAAAACACAAGATAGCCTAGACGAATATGAACAAAGGAATTGTTTGCTACCTCTACACAGGGCACTATTTTTCAGCAAATAAAGGAAAGGAAATTGATAGGCCATACATTTGGGAAGCACCAGAGAACGTTGCAGGCCAGATACTTGATTGGAAACCACAGGCACAAGGAAGTGTTAATAGACTTTAATTAGCATGGAGAAGGTTAGTAGCAAAGAAATATTAAATTGGACAAAATGGATGAAAATCAAATCATTAGCTCATAATTGAGTTATATATGTGTTATTCTGCACAATAAGGGTAATAAGAAAATTGAGGAATATGAACAAGTTTTATTTAAGTAAAGATTAAGGAAAAATGAAATATGAAAGAAAAATGAGTCTCCCGTTACAGTCTAGTTTAAAAAAAATCAGTCTACTTTTCGACATGACTGTAGTGATGAAGATAATAAGAAGTTAGAATAAATATTTTTATATTCACACGGGAACCTAAATGCTTCACTAAATATAAAATTTGGAAATGATCCCAAAGTCAAATGTAAAAACACCTATTCATGATAAACACCTATACATAGTAAACTGAACTTCATCTGTTTAAATTTATTAACACGCGCAAAATCTATGACTCAAAAGGAAATTTTGAAAAACTCTTAGGGAATAAAATATTATTAGAAATATTTACCTCACAGCAATCGATACCTTATTAAGTCTTTTATTTTCACTAGAAATCCATTTTTAGCCTTACCCTTCTTTTAATTTATTCACAAGCTTCGAAGAACTGGGTAAATTAAAAAAGAATAACTGGTTGATATATTGGAAGTGAACTATAAAATGTGGAAGAGAAAGCAACAAATATTCCCCAATTGCCATTACATGAGAAACCAGAAATTATATTAAAATTTTTACATTGCACAATAGACCTATTCATTAATTTATACAAAATACACAACACCGAATTCTATTGTCTTAATAAAGAAAATTTATTATAAAAATTCTTATAAAACAACTTGTATTACTACTAGAAGATCATTATACAGTTGTTATACTTCATGACTGTCAATAGTATCGCGTTTTCAATAAATTGCTCTTATTTTGTTTAAAAAAAAAAGAATCCAATCTAAATTTTCAAATCGAGAACGAGAAAAGAAGAGTTAAATAAAAAATCTATTAATCAAATTCTCTATAATTATTTGCGAATGAATATTGATGCTGCTGCTGCTGTTGGTATTGCTGCTAGCCTAAATTTATGTATATATAAGAAATAAAAAAATATAATTTTGCTTCTGGCTTCGGATATAATATTCGTTAGCTCTTTAAATATAGTATACTTTCCTCTATATTAATTTTGATTTTTATTTTGCGCCTTACGCCTGTCTGGATTGATGCTGCAGCAACTGCAAATGTATATATATAAATCGAGTGTTTTTATATGTATTTTAAAATTAAAACAAACTTTTATATCAAATCTTTAATCTGAGATTGTATAGATTTAACTACACTACACTTACAGTCAAGTAATACATATTTGGCGCAAACCGTCTCCAAACGATTAAGAGATGATTGTAGTGTACGTTGCTTCTTATATTCTTCTTGAATATATACATTTAACCTTTTTTTTTTGTATTTGGATCTTGTGGAGCAACCTGGAGCAACTTTTAAAGGAACATATTTTTTTAAGATAATTGTTTTTTTTTTCAATTCAAATGATGCCAACTTATGATTCACAGTACAATAGTACTAAGATGTATGTTTGTTTATATTCCTGTTTTATTTTAATTTGAATAAACTTGCGCGATTAGATTGCATATACTATATAATCAGCGTTCATTGTATTTGTTAGTTTTGTTGAAGAAAGATTCAAAAGATCATGTACATAATATAGGAAATAAGAAGAAAAATGAATGAGGGAAAAGAAAAGAAGACATCACTAGACATGTTTCAGAGTAAAAAAAAATAAAAAAATAAAAAAAAAGACACAACTTTCCTGCTGTGTTGAAAATCCCTAGGAGTAAATCTTGCTGGATGAATGATGAATGGAAAAGTGGTTTTCTTGTGGTTTTGTTAAAAAAAAGTTATTTATATATATATATATATGTATATATATATATATTCACTTTGTAGTTCATTCTGTCTTTCGTTCTTTTTTTTTTGATGCACACAGAGAAGCTTGTGATACAGGAATCATATAAATCGTATATCTATGACTTATATTTGTATTTAAAACTATGTACATTGACGATACAATAGAGTATGTTAGGTTCTATTGCTTCTATTTACTGGATTTCATTTTTAAAGCATTTTGGATTAATGAAAATTATTAAACCACACTGAAACTCGATTATTATATATTGAAATAAAAGATTTATTGACATTGTATTAAATGTTGATATACTCACAGGTGGGTAATTAAACTGATCTTTTGTTGTATTTGTATACAAAATTTAACTTAATAAATTTACTTAGGGATTTTTAAAAGTATCTTGCAAAGTAATGAACTTGAAAAACTTTTCTAAAGTACTATTTTCTCATTATTTTATACAATAAGATTTTTCTTTGTGTAGTTTAGAGTTCAATGGTCGATGCTAATGTTTCGTTAATGTCTGCGTGAAATTGATTTTTAAAATATACAATTTAATAGAATAAGGGATTAATTTTAAATGCATATTAATTTGATTGATAAGAAAATAAGAAATTTAAAATTGATGAAGTGGTTGATTGTTAATGGGATCTCTATAGAAACTTAATTAATATTAAAGGTATACTCGTATTGGTTTAGAAAATTTTATGTATTTAATTATTTATAAACAGTCCCCAAGCTACATACAATGTGATATGCGAGTAAATCAGGCTTTCCTTTCCAGGAGTTTTTTTTTTTTTTAAGCGCTAACTGTTCATCTAGTAGGCTAATAAGAATGTCTATACCAAGGTACATGTTGGAACAGGAGTTGTATTATATTCGTTTTGTTAAAATTGGTCTTAATGAATTCCACATACAATTTAAAAATGAGATAGTACTTGATCTTATAACATGTAGAAACGTCTTAGATTTTCAATAGACGTCTTAGAACCCAAAGGCGAATGGTAGCGGAGTCGAGTCGAAACCTGAAAAGTTGAAACGGGATTCGAACCAGGACATTTTGCATTGAAGGTCAGCACCTTAACCACTATGTCACCCAACCGATAAGGTGTGGCAGGTATACTTTTTATACTATGATATAAACTATTATGGTATCAATTATTTTTTTTATTAAATATGACCTTTCGATTGAAAGGCTGACGTCCTAATCTCTAAGCCACCGATCGGATACTACAAAATCTTAAAACCCTATTATAAATTATAGTACACGTTTGGACAAAACGGGAAGAGAACAATTTTTTGAAACTAGACGCTTACTATATTTCTCGTTGCAAGCTTTAGGATTTGTCCTTCGCTATATCCGTATTGAAAATCTTTTTTCGGCTATGACTTATAAAATAGTAACCAAAATATACTTGAAGCTAATTGATATTAAGAATGTCATTAAATCCAATAATTGAAAAATTGAATGTCTAAAAATGATAGAAGATTAAATATATATGTCCGGGAAATTGTGGACCAGACATTCGGAGGTTAATACGATTTCGGACTTCGGTGGCATGATAAAATTTGAAAGGACTACAAAGAAAGACTGCTATGTTATAGAACTGAGTTGAAATTAAAACATATATTATTAATAACAAATTAACATGGATTACAGATTAGGTTCACTTAACAAAAGATTAGGTTCACTTTTTATTAATATATTTTTTTTTTACTATACATTAATATAATGATAATGATCCGTTCATCTCCACCTTTAACATTAAGACATTCATATTTCACAGATATTTGGATAATCAATTTTCTACGCAATAGAAACTTGGAAAAATTACTATTTTGAAAAAAAAACCAAATATCCAATAAACTATTAAATGTTTCTTATTATATTGTTTTTGTTTTTTTTTATTTACAGCAACTCCCATCTAATTTACTAATGCCAAACCTAAAACCAACTTTATTTAGATATTTTTGTACAAAGCTGCACTAACATACTATGGTACAAGATAACAAAATAATATTATAGAAAATCTGAAGAATCAAAAAAACAAGAAGAACAACAATATCAAGTATTAATAACAATAATAATCTAAAAGTAAACGGTACAATAACAAATTTGCCGTTATAACAAGCGTTGAAAACCACTAAAACTTTTTTTTTTTTCAAGATATTTATCAAAAGTTTTACATTTGAATAATAGTATTTTTATATTTTATATTTATTTATTTATTTGTATTTTCTCTTCTTTGATTTCATCTTTAAAAAAAAACCAAAAAAAAAATCACCAAGACCGTTTTTACCTCCAAGTTGTTATAGAAGAGAACAGCAAAGCTTTAAGTGACGAACAACGATGATGATACCAGCATTAAAAAAACATGTTTAACGTCTTCATATATAAATATATGGTTGAAAATGCTGTTATAATATATTCATATGTGTCAGTATATATATATATGTTTGTATGTTTATAAATATCTTATAGATAAATAATTACGTTTAAGATGTTGTAGTATTAAAGTGAGGTAGATATAGGTAGGCGTCAATGTGAGAAACACTCCCGTTTTGTATTTTTAATATAAGTTTTTTTTTTTTAAACGTATTTCATGTAAAACTCTGATTATGTTTTAAGTTTTAAAGTCGAGCATCGTAAAATCGAAAATTAATAAAAAAAAATCCAGTTTTTGTTTTTTTTTTGTATTATAGCTACTGTATTTAAATTTGGACTCAATTGAATTGGTGTTAAAATATATAGTAACAATTGTTTATCATTTTTTTTAGAAGAGAATTTTGCATATGTACAATATATTATGTCGGTGTGTTGACCAAAAAGTTGCAGACGTATATAAATCGTTGTCTACGCCGCATCTTAAGAGTTCGTTGGCCGCAAATCATTACCAACACACACCTGTGGCAAAAAACCGAGAGAGAAAATAGCGATGGATCGGACATACCTTACAATGTTTTGAGGGGAATCCACAAGGCAGACGACGAGTGGGTTGACCAAGGAAGACATGGAGAAGTACTGTTTTGACGGAAGCGCAACGCAAAACGTGGTTACAACTAAAAGGAATTACTAAGGATCGTGAAAGGTGGAGAGGATTTGCTGACGCCCTATGCCCCACCAGGGGTTCTAGGATTTAGTAAGTAAGTAAGTAAGTGTTGTGGTGAAAATCAGAACAGACTCGATGAAATCTGAAAGATATTTGTTGCTGTATTGTAGAACAGAACTTAAGTTTATTTATATATTAAATTTGTTAAGCGACTTAGCGGAAGAAATGCACAGCAACATCAACAAACTGCCAGACAGAGCGATCTTCGAACATGCCCAATACCAAAATTAAACAGATATCGGAATTTGAATAATTGGAAAGAATATACTAAACAAGAGATTGTGACACAAATAGAGATATATATATAACACAGATTGGAAATAGGCAAGAGTGCGGTCGGAAGGCTGTGATCGACATTAAAGTTAATGCGGAACGAAATTTAGAACCTTAAGCTGTGCGTCGTGGTGTTACTATATGGAAACGAGACATGGCTTGTATCTAGAAATAATGTACCGAAACTATAGTTTATGTAAATAAATGTCTGAGATGAATATTTCGCATATTTTTGCCAAGGCAAATAATCAAGGCTTAATTATCAAGAGCATCGGGTAATGACGAGGCAGGAGCTCATATAGGTTCATATAGCGAAGAACCTATGAAAAACAAAGTGTGAAAATCGATTAGTCATATTCTTAAATGCCAAACAACTTCTGTGAGACTCCAACGCAAAAATTGAACCTTAGGACAGAAGAAATGTGTGCAAATCAAAGGCCTCCTGGAGAAGAATGGTGTAAAGAGAATGTTTTTGGAAAATCATGCAGATGACCGAGTTATGAAGCCTTGTTTTTGTGGTATGAAAAAAATCTACATGGATAAAATTTTATGAATTATTTTCTGTTTAATTAAATTTACAACAACAAACACATAGTGATTTGTTTGTTTTTTTAAAGCGATTTCAATACATTTGTGATACCAGCTTTCTAAGTCGTGCACATTTTGAATGACCATAATAATTAGTCTACGTTCTTTGCTGCATACAACCAATTTACTAGTTAATATGTACCTTCAATAAGGGTTCATTCATTAAAACAGAAACAGTAGGTACTAGAAATTGTTTCTATGTGAATTCAATTATTAGAATTTTCCCCTTAAAATTCTAATTAGAAACCAATTACAACAATTAATTCCTAAAAATTTTTCAATGAAATACAAATTCATTTAATAAATTTAAAATATCTGATCACATAACAGTTTTTAATATTCAATATAATAGGTACAGTATATTTTCGGTAATTTAAAATGATCGAATCTTCCTACATGTCTTTTTGATTGGAATTGTAATTCTTATTGTATGTTAGATATCTTCAATGTTATTAAATATATGTAGGTACCCTTAAAAAATATAAAACAAGATCACAAAACATGAAAAAATCATAAACAATTAAGATAAAAAAGAAACTTATCAACAACAATTAAAAAGAATCAATTATATATCACGCATTCATTATCTTGTCAGAAATGTAAAATTCTAAGGAAATTGTTCGAAATACAAAAAAAAAAAACAAAATATGATCACTGATCATATCATGGTGATCATACATACTTATATACTTAATATCAATGTATTTTGTCTATGAAACAACACACTAATCATAAAAAAAGCCAGAAATTAGAAGTAAAAATATTATTTTTTAAATCATTCGAAGAAAAAAGGTAAAAAATGTTATTTAATACATATATGTATGGATATGGATATACAATAGGTATATTATATATTGATAATGAGTACCCAGAAGCGAACCTTTAACCTATATTATATGTTCTTTTGTTCTTTTTTGTTTTTGGGATATTACGTAAAAACGGTGTGTACCTTTTTAAAAAATAAATGATAACAATGAATTTTGTACACTTATATAATACGAATTTATGACTAATTCTTTGGAGATCAAATTTTGGAAAATATTCTGTGTGTATTTTCACACAGTAGTTTTAGTGAATATTCATTTTAAGTGGCGCATCAAGTTGTTAGAAATTGGTAAATTGCAGTTTATTGAAATGAAGGTTTTTAAAGAAATCCATTTTTGTATTTTATATACTAACTGTTAAACTGGCCAATAATGGTGCCTATCTGCACCTTTAGAACTTGTGAATTTAAAAGAAATAGTGTCGGAAATATAGCATTAACAACTTAATGAAGAATTGATTTTAATGAATTTCACTTACAATTTCTGCATGAGACTATATTAGCGCTTACCAGATGTATAATGTTTTTGACTTCAATTGTAAAATGACAATTAAAACGTTACTTATTTTTGTATCTGTGAGCTATATTATAAAATTAAATTAATTGTTTATGTTTTGTTTTATATTATGTTTAAGCCATTAATTAGAACCTAGCGAACGGTGCTAGCTGTTTCGCGGCCATAATTTAATAAGAATAGTTTTTAGCACATTATTTTCCCCTATTTAGGAGCTATAAGGGCTCGAAAATTACAATTTTCCTATTTTAAAACACCTGTTGCTTGAATACCTGTCTAATTTGTTTTATTATTATACAAAATTTAAAGGTCCAACATTATATTTTAACATATGTAAAAGGTTTTTCTTAAATTCAAAAGCGGTTCTTTACATCGAAGAAAGTGTCTCTCAGTTTTACCCATTTCTGCTTAGATAATAAATTCTAAGTTAAACTTAAAATTTTGGTGGAAATCACAATTTAATTCCTAGAACCTTAAAAAATGGGAGGAGTGTGATTTTAGTTCCTCGAGAAATTTGGCAACCTTCCCCATTGAAAGGCTATTAGAACTTAAAAATTAAAATTTTACTGTTTTTATAAGTAAGCAATAACTTAGTTCGAGTCCGTCCCGTGGACTTTGAGTTCTCCCCTTTGAGCCGCTCTTCACCCTGCCTTAGCCTTTTCTTTTGCAACATCCTTCGTGCTACTCGTGAGTTAATGAACGCTGCTGCATCTATTGCAGTCGCGCAAGCCATTTAACATATTCTTCCATAATATCAAAAATTTACATAATATCAAAAATTTCTTAAAAAATATTTTCAGATTATTTAAAATATATTACGATTTCCTCGTATTCAAATTTCTATTTTTTCAAATTGTGTTTTCTTTATTGAAGCAAAATATCGTTTTTTTATTTAATGGCCAACAACACAAATTATCTTGTAAGATTGTCAGCTATTAAGGAAAAAGTGAAAAACATGAACAAATACATGAGTAAATGATTGCCTAGAGTTATTTTACAAAACAAATAATTTCTAGAAATCAGTGGTATTTTTGTTGTTGTTTTTATTACACACTTGTATATATCTTAGATAAATAATTTCCTTCCTTAAAAGTTGTGTACATTAATATGTAATGGGGTTGCCAGATATATAAAATACATATATAATAAAAATATTATTAAAATGAATGAATTGTTGAAGAATTTAAGATTTCTAGCTTGGTTTTCAACCTAAATAGGTAATTACTGTAGTCCCATCCAGATTTGTTGTGTAGTTGTTATAGGTTGCCAGATTATTAATTATTTGACATATGCAGGTTTAGTCAAATAGTTGAAGCATTCCACAGAAAATAACGGATGTCCCTTCTAGGTTTAGTATATTCGTGTTATGTTTTCATCCATAATTTGATTACAAACTTTAAGATGTTTTAAACCTTTTTAACTATACATATGTATATGAGTTTATATAGATTATTTATTAATATGTACCTTCCCCCAAACATCATCTACTTTATATTATGGACCTTTCAATTTATTTCGAAATGCCAGACCCTTTGAATAAATGTATTGAATCCCTAGGATGCAAGAATACAATGTTACCCTTAATGAACTACTTATTTTTAATACCGTTTTGAAATTTCGTAATAAGCTGGTATCCTTTATTGCAAATTTATATCTAGACGTGAAAGTATATACGTTTATATTTATTTATAATGTAAAGAAACTATAAAATAGTCAGATTGGCGAATGATGAAATTACAATATGGTGTTCTTTTGTAATATTATCTGAAGATAAATAATTGTTTTTCACCTGGACACAAATTACATACATATACATTATATTGGCTGGCTACATGTAACATTAGAATCAAAGAAAAACAAAAACAAATGCGATAATTAATGTTTTGCCCTTAAGGATTATATTGAAATTGAAGAGCTGGGTAATAAAATGTTGATAATTGTATTAAATGGTGTAAATTTTATTTTAAAAACAAAATTAAAACAAGTAGAAAAACAAATATAAATTAATGACTCGTCAATACACTTGTATTTATACATACAGTATATATGAATCATTCAGTCATATGTATTGTCCTACAAACAAATATTGTGACGTCAGTCTTATAATTTATGAGTGCTACAACCTTTCATCTGTAGGTTATTAATAAAATTAAAAGAACAAAAATAAGATAAAATAAATACGATTTTATTAAACAAATATACAAATTACGAAATAAACAGTTTTTACGAGACTTTGAGAATGACTATAGAGAAAATACTGATTCAGGAACTAAAAGTGCAGGGTTGAATTTGAAATGTTTTAAAATTTTATAAATTCGTTTCTCTGAGAAATCCTTTCCATCCGTTTAAATCCGATGAAAGATTTAAAATTATATATGACTTAGTTAAGTTTAATCCTTTGCAGTCAACGTCATTGTTAAATCAGTTCTGTTACATGGAAGTGAAAACTGGCTAACCACAAACAGGCTTACTATTAAGTTATAGGTTTGCCTTCGAATAATATGTCGGATACTTCAAATATAATATCCAAATGTCTACTCTGGAGTATGTGCCGGAAAAAATCTATCAAAATACAAATTAGAAGTAAAAAATGATGTTAAATCGGGCACATAAGATTGGCAATCACAAA
This sequence comes from Dolichopus griseipennis, assembly GCA_963082915.1. Lineage (NCBI taxonomy): Eukaryota > Metazoa > Arthropoda > Insecta > Diptera > Dolichopodidae > Dolichopus > Dolichopus griseipennis. Next base: position 364,253,658 of record OY720441.1, read on the forward strand.
GAAGAGAAACATTGGCAGACCTCAGAATACCTGGAAAAGGACGATATTAAACGATATAGGAAAAATTAACAAAACATGTTGACAAGTACTGGCAATAGCAAAAAATAGAAATTAATAGAAAGGCTTAGTGAATGCCCTATGGTACCTGGGAGATTTTAAAGGAAAAAAAATCCTAGCCAGCCTCTGTAGTAATTAAACAAATGTTATCCAGTCTCTGCAGTAAATAACCTTCACCTTATCTAGAAATCTATTATTAGACAATACCAATTCAATTTAATGGAATTCGCTAATAATCAAATAACGTTGGATAATTCCTTAGCTCATTAACGGACTTTTGTTGGAGGCTTATTAAATTTTTATTTCATTTTTTTGGTGTGCTCCTCAGTATCTGTCAAAGAAGCTGTGTCCCGAAAATTATTAAACATCTTAGGATTTAATTTTTTACAATGCTTTGAAAAGAATTAAGAAGGTAGAAGTGGAGAGTTGACAGGGCTAAAAAGTTCTTCTTTTTTTAAAATTGCTGCACACTGAGCAAAATGGTGGGAATTTGATGACGTCTTATGCCGCAATTAAGTTTTAAAGAATCCGGAAGAAGAACATTAATAATTAATAGGATTATTAAATATTTCCAGATCCTGCACTGTAACCTAAATTAAATTTCAAACAAAATGTATTACTTTCATAAAATGAAATTTCAAAATTCAAAATGAAAAACCAACTTTTTTTAAAAGTTTTAAATTATGATGCTAGAGAATTCAATTTGATTCATTAGAAGTTTCCGTTCCGTTAAGATGAACATTTTGTTGTTTTTTTTCCCCTATATGTATATACACTTATTGCAAATTATATATATATTTATTTGTACAAGCACTAAGTTTAAAAACTAATCACTATGCAAACACCTATAATTCATTTTTTTTTTTCATTCTCTGAACTTTGAAAGGTAATAAATGTTCTTCAAAAATCTTTAAAAAAAAAAGTTGTTCCAGTTTGACGGGCCGGGGTGTGTTAAAGAAATTTTAAGTCTTTCATATTCTCTTTCTAACTATGTTACAAATAAAAGTTAAAATGTATTTTTAAAAAATAAAAAAGTAATTTAGTTATATTAAAAGTACAAAAATAAAAATGAGAACAGAAAATGTTTGTTTCAAATTAAATTGATTTATGATTTCCTTTCCAAGTTATTGACACGTTAAAACTTATTATTATTATTATTATATTGTTCCTTTTCTATGAAAATTATGTTATATTTATATTTCAAATGTTTAATTAGTTTTCATGGAAATTTATGATTTTTTTTTTGTTCATTCAATGTGAAAATTTTGCAATAATTTTTTTTTTAAATACATACGATATTATTTATTGAATTTTGTGAACAAAATTTATAACATATTAAATATTAAAATTTTTAAAAATGACGTTAAAGTTTCCAACAGTTATGAAAAAAAACTAACATTCATTTTATTTCATTACTTATTAATTATTTAAAAGAATGACAGCAATTGACATTTTATGAAAATATTATATTAGGTTGGTAACGCTTGGCTGGAAAAGCTAGTTTAATATCAAAACAAGTTTAATATCAAAATCTTGTTTCCTATAACTCGATTATGATAAACTCTGACAAAGGCTAATTAAAATTATACTTGCCAGAACCTATTTGCAAAGCCCTGAGATATTTGTTTAATTGTTTAATTTTTAACAAATCCCTTTTACTGCGGGGAAGAATGTCCTAAAATCTTTTGCGTATTAAGTTAGGCAAGAAAATAAATTAACCCTTTTCGGTCAAGCTCTTTTTTACATTTCTTTATTTAAATTGTATTTAAATGATAACTGATAAGAATCAATGACAATGTAAATTAAAATCAGGGATAAGAAAAAAGAGGAATCAATTTCGATTAATAATTCTAATAATTCTGAAAGAGTAGTGGAAGTATTCAAGCGAAGAAAGGAAACGAATTGGCAATTTATTAATTCAATATGTTGACTTTGACAGTCTCTGCAGTTGTAATTGCAATTTTATTCTACCTTTTTTATTATACCCGTATGACTACATAGTCCAAGGGTATAATAAATTTGCCATTACGTTTGTAACGCAGAGAAGGAGGGGGGGTAGATATAGACTCAAGTGTATGGATCGGATCAGAATTGAAAAATAAATCGATTTAGCCATGTATGTCCGTCCGTCCGTCCTTCCGTCCGTCCGTCATCACGATAGCTCAAAAAGTAAAGGAGCTAGGATTATGAAATTTTCACAAATTCGTTTTTATGCAAAAAACGGAGTCGAGTTTTAAATTCAGCCATTTTGGTCCACGGGTTCGAGGACCTGCCATACAACTTATAATTTTATATGAGCATTACTCTATACCTATGGAAGCTGCGTGTCTGAAATTTTGCCAAAAGTAGTTTAGTATAATGGCCAAAGTTACTGCAAAATTTGATTGGTCTACTGCAGAGGGTTCGAGTAGCTGCCATACAACTCCTTCATTTATATGAGCTTTACACTATACCAAATGAAGCTGGGTGTCTGAAATTTTGCCAAAAGTAGTTTAGTGTAATGGCCAAAGTTACTGCAAAATTTGGTTGGTCTACTGCAAAGGGTTCGAGTAGCTGCCATACAACTCCTTCTTTTATATGAGCATTACTCTACACCTAATAAAGCTGAATGTTTGAAATTTTGCCAAAAGTAATTAACCGGATGATATAATGTATATGTTAGGTCATACGGGTATCCCAGAGTTGACACAGTCTACTCTACTACACTCTTCCTCGTTTTTAGCACATTTTCAAAAAATTTTGTAAAAATGTGCCTATATAGTTTCACTCTGTCCGTCCGTCTGTCTGTCTGTCTGTCTGTCCGTATGTTTACAAAAACTTTTACATCGTTTGAAATAAAGAAAAGAAATTTTAACCACGAATAGATATTACAAAAAAAATAATTTCGTAGAAGAATTTTTTTCTGTAGCCCCACCTGTTAGGGAACTGCAGCCCCCCAAAGTTGGGAAAAGCCCTATATTCAAATTGTCATAACAAGAGTTCTATTAAGTGAATTTTCAATATGAAAACGGCAAAAGATAGCTGGTTTTATAAACTTTATAAATTATTAAAAAATAAATGTTTAGGGTTGCCATACGGTACTAAAATTTACCATTATGCTAAACTCAATTTTTGCAAAATTTTTGGCCACACATATCTTCTAAACGGGCCAAGCTAGTGTTTTGAAATTTTGGGAGTAGTTAGATCCTCGGAAATAAGAAGAAGTCGGTTAACAAAATTTTTTTGTCACGTCCCCTGTTTTGCAGCTATAAGGGCTCGAAAATTGAAATTTTGCTATTTTTAAACACCTGTAACTTGAATACCTGTCCAAATTTTTTTTTAGTAATATACAAAATTCAAAGCTCTATAATTATATTTCAACATGTGTCAAAGGTTTTTCTTAATTCTGAAGGGTGACGAAGCTACAGCCCCTGCAAATTCCAAAAAAAGCCCTATTTTTAAATTGATATAGCAAGAGTTCTGATAGGTTTATTTTCAATTGAAAAACGGTCGAAGCGAGCTTCTTTTATAGACTTTGCAAAACTACTTCGCTTAAATGTTTAGGGTTGCCATGCGGTCCTAAAATTTACCACTGTGCAAAACTCAATTTTTGCAAAATTTTTGGTCCCAAATATCTTTTAAACGGTTAAAGCTAGGTTCTTGAAATTTTGGGAGAAGTTAGATCTTCAGAAATTAGTAGGAGTCGGTTAACAAAATTTTTTTGTCAAGCCCCATGTTCAGGAGCTATAAGGGCTCGAATATTGAAATTTTGCTATTTTTAAACACCTGTAACTTGAATACCTGTTTAAATATTTTTTCCTTAATATACAAAATTTAAAGGTCTAACATTATATTTTAACATATGTTAAAGGTTTTTCTTAAATTTAAAAGGGGTTCTTTAAATTGAAGAAAGTGTCTCTCAGTTTTAACCATTTTTGCCTATATAGTAAAATTCTAAGAAAAATTCCAAATTTTGGTGGAATTCACAATTGAATTCCTAGAACCTAATAAAGTTTGGGGGAAGGGGAGTAGTGAGCATTATATCCTTGAGAGGTTTGGCAACCTTCCCCATAGAGGGGCTACTAGGACTTAAAAATTTAAGGTAAGGTAAGCAGTAACTTAGTCACCAACGTATATATTTCCTTAATTAAACGTTAATATTGAAGCTTCAACATTATATTCCGATAAAATACTTAGTATGAAATATTATATTATTTTGAAAATGTGCTTTTTTAAAAACCCTTGGTTTTTTTTCATCACTTGTTAATAGAAATTTTCTGATTCATCGTGATGATAATATATAAAAATTTAAAATTTCGTTTATACCTCCATTACACAGTGTATTCATTCTAGGTATTCAATTTATTGGCAAAAATTTTTAACAAACAATAAAGTACAGTGGATTGCCAAATTATACTCTGAACACTTTGAAAAATTAAACTGTTATTTTTATATGTAATTAATGAAATCCTAGTTATTTCAATCATTTTTTACAGCCAAGGGATTAGTCACACTCTTATGTTTAGTCATCCTTAAAGTTTAGTCAACTTTATGACAAGATGCTGAGTCGTGCAAAAATAGAGACTGCTTAGAATCAGGAAAGAATTCTGTGATTTGAGGTAAGAACCGTTTTTTCTTAAATTTTATGACGATTTATAATTTTCTCATGCTTTTCGATGATATTACGCACCATAATACTTATAAAATGAGATGACCGTCTCTGCGAAGCATTGTAAAACTTATAATTAGGAATAAATAAAGGAATAAATAAAATAAATAAATACATAATTCAATATTTAATTCTCAATGTAACTCAAATACACACTTAACCTAAAAATATTAATTTGTTAAAACCAACGAAATGTTAAAGTAACTTCACAAAGTTTTATTAGTCTGGACTGATTTCTTTTACTTCATTCAATTGCGTTTATGAGGTAAAGCAAGTCAATTAAGCTAAATCTACTATACATAACCTTAATTTATTTTTAGAAATATTGTGGAATAGAACATTTTGTTGAAAACTATTATTTTGTAGAACAAACAAATAAGACTCTGTTCCTTAATAAATCAGAGTGGATATCAGAATTTTAAAATATATTTCCTCAACAAACTTTGCCAAAATCAGCTAAAAACTTCTTCATTACACCTTGGTGTAGTATATTTTACACAACATCATTTCCATAAGAATTAACATGATTAGCCTCTTTCTTAAGATTTAAGATTTAAGATAAATATGATCACTTAATTTGTGCAAAATCTATATTTGGAAACTTTAAAAAAGAAATGTAGTTATAAAAAATTTGAAAAACAATTTAAAATATGTTATTCCAGAAAATTGGCACCAAGAGAATTACAAACAATCCCTCCAAAAAAAAAAAAAAAAAAAACAAATTAATAGATAATATTTAACAATTCCAAAATAAATTGTAATCAAATTCTTAATATGGATAACAATGTATAATGAATAACAAAACAACCAATGAAACAAACAATATCACATAAAAACATGATGAAACAATATAATCCCACATTCCTTTATTTTCAATTTTATTTTTTATACAATGTACAATTCCCTCCATTTACGTTTTTTTTTTGTAAATCTTTTCAATTTTGAAAACTTTCGCTTTTCAATTCGTTTAATAAAAATAAACAAGTAAAAATAAAACTTTTTTTTTTGCAAAATGTAAAAATTTCAATTATTTAGGCCTTCAAAAACTATTCCAAGTGATTACTTATAGTTTTTTTTTGATTACTTATATACAGGCATCATCTCCTAATATGACGATTCCCTCCTAATTAAATTCGTTTGTAATTCAATTTCTTTATTATTTAATTTTTGTTTTTTTTTGTTATACTCCTCTTTATTTTTTTTGAATTAATTTTGAATACCTGTGTACACCTGTTCTTAAAATTTCATTGTACCAAAAGAAAAAATAAAAAAAGCACATAAAGTATAAGAAAACTTTGCAAAACTAAAGATTATAATAGCAAACCCAAAAAAAAACTTCAATTGAAAAACTGCTTACAAATTGTTGTCATCAGATGATCAGATATTCAATACAATACAGATGATGCTTTATATAAATTATACATACGTATATTACTACAATTATAAGTACGAGTAATCGAGTATATATGTAAAACTTTAACTAATCCATAACAACAAAAGCAATAGGGAATTAACAACAAACCAACAAATCAATTCATATTCGAAGTAGAATTTTAATAAAAAAAAACAACAAAAATCGCCTTTCTTTTTCTTTTTAAAAAAAATTTACATAAAGCTTAAGATAATAATACCCAATACCCAACACCAAATGTACGGTATGAGCCCAAAAAAAAAACAAAAAAATCGAAATCAAAATAATTGTAACTCGTTTTTCGATAATAAGCGAAAAATTATGCAATCTATATATGAAAATTAGTATGTTAAGAGAGAGTCATCATCTTGACAATTTCGGGAATCGATGAAGAAGTGCGTATTTTCAAAAAGTTTAAAGTTCAAAGAAATTCGAGGACTTGCAAGGTCATTCACATGATATGTAGTCATATATTAAATAGATACAGTTTGCCATACATTTTAATACTTCTGTGAGTTATATTAGTCAATTAAAATTATCTAATATTATTTTATATTTTTTTTATATAATTATTTTAATATAATTTTTATTATTACGAACATGGTTTAAATTCGGAACTTGGAGCCCGATAAAAGTTTTACTTTCACAACCGTGTCCTTTGAATGAAAAGTCGACACTCTAAACACTGTGTCACCCAGCTCTATATATAATAAAAATATTATGAAACCATATTCGGTCCAAAGTGTTCCCTAAAGTTTGTAATTCAGATGTGTACAACTTCATCTTTCTCCTTAATTTTCTCATTCATTCTATACTTGATTCATTATACCAATTCCAATTCCTAAAGTTTCAATTCCCGAAATTGTCAATTCAAAGTTTTCCTTTTAAGACCACAAGGATTTGGTTTCACAATTACAATTGGTTGCTGTCGATGCTTTCCATGAGCCTCGTAAAAACACATTATGGCTAATTCTATCTAACTAGTTTTATCTTCTATTTCCTAATGGATCTTCCTGTAGTGCGTCGTGTTTTTCTTTATTTATATAAAAGTACCCATTTGTATTCGTGGGTTAAATCCTTCAAATTTTATAAAATACACTATACATATCAAATACAAGACAATTAGAAATTTTCAACCATCTAACTGTATACATTTATTAATTACAGCAGTTATTTCAAAATATAGAGACCTACAGTACTCACACGATTCTCAAAAGTTCAGAGGTTCTAATTACAGAATTTTAATTATTTTCACGATTCCAATACCTTTTCTTTTAGCCAGTATTTTTATAAAATCATTTTTGTATTTGTTTTTTTGTATTGAATCTAATCTATTCAAATATTCATATGCTATATTTACAAGTATTCAAAAAGTATTCAAAAGTACTCATATACAAAAACAACAATATAACTCACAACAATTCACAAACAATTGATTGCTTAAAAAGAAAGCTATCATAATCCATCTGTGATCACAAAGATTATAGTGAATATAAAAATTAAATAAAAAAAAACAACAAAAAAACAAAACAAAAAATTGTCGTAATGAAAAAAAAATCCGTTAAGAGTTGAGTTGTAAAGATAATAAGAAAGAAAGAATAAGACAACAAACTGATACCAAATCATAACCAACATATCTAAGTACTTACAAAAAAAAAAATGTTTCATTGTTGAATTTACACTTTTTTTTTTTGTATCTTTGTATTATTTGAAATCGATTGTTTGAAATTATGATTTTTATCCTATATATATATATACAAGATCAGATCGGATCAGATATTGTACGCGTATAGTGTATTTTAAAAATAAAGATATATAGGTAATAATAATATAGTTAATTTTTTTTATTTTTATCTCTTTCTATTAAATGTCAATTCCAACAGTTTCTCCCTCTTTTGTTGATCGCATTACATTTTTTTTTTTTGACACATAATCAAAGTTTTAACGTATAGCTTTAGCTTTAACTGTTAGAGTATCAACCTAGGCAAAGTCAAATAAACCCAAATTTTAAATCTAAAAATATACTTTAAATAAAAAATAAGTATTTGACTTTTCTTCGAGGGTAGTCAAGAGGGTAGTTGTACTCTGTACTTTGATTTTTTATTAATAAAATGGTTACAATAATCAATAATCAATAAAGAAATATTGGAAGAATACAAAATACAAAAAAAAAACAAAAAAATTGTATTCCATGCTGCCCACACAATCCTTTCTGTTTGCGGCAACAAAAAAAAAATATTTTTAAATCATTGATTTTTGTATACATATATATATATGGCCTTTGGGCATGAATTCGTGGCCTTTTTTTTTCGTTAGTTGTGGCTGGGTTTTGTTATTGGAAACTGAAATACAATTTTATTTAATTTTTTAATTTTATATTTTTTTTAATATTGTTATTGGGTTCGTATTTTGCGTTATTACTTTTATTATTATCTACAATGTTTTTTTTTTTTGTTTTTTGAATTAAAGTATATCTTGTAGATATATATTTTATACAAGTACTTATATATATTTTGAAAAATGTATAATATATGTTACTTATAAATATCAGCTACCAGAAAAAATTTTCCAAAAAATTTTATTGGTATGTTAAAAAACAATATTTGAGTAAAAAAACTATTAAATTTGAACTTTTAATTAAATTGGAGATGAAACAGGACAAATTTATTGAATTTGATAATATTTGGATATATAGAAATATCTGATTAAATATAATGTAATAGATTTTAAATAGTTTGAAAATTTGAATATGGGAATTTAATCTAACAATTTAAAATTGCGATTATTTGATAAGTTAAGAAATTTACAGATAGAGTTGTATATTGTAAGTGATCTTAGTAAAAAAAAGGGTCGAATTTCAGTGTAACCCATATCTACAATTAAGTTTCACTTATTAAAATATACGATTTATAAATAATGTTAAGAAGAGTATTTTAAATGATGGTATGGTATGTCATGATATGTACCCTCCTCGTCACTCAGTTTGATTATAGTGAGGATCAGTCTCAAGAGCCTCATTACATATTTTTAAGTTTTACAAATGAAAAATAAGGGTGTAATTTTAAAACTTTTTGGTATTATAAAATATTGAAACTCTCGTGATAGACTGAGGGTTTAACTCTCTGGATATGTGAATAAATAGCTACTGTTCACCAAAAGCTTTAAAAAATATAAATATATTGCATACATATCTCAACATATATTAAAAAATCATTAAAAATCATATTAATTTATAAACAAAAAACTAGAGAAAATTTATAAATCCCGTTATCTCGAAAAACGTTAGGAATAGACCTCACTTAATACTAAGTTTTTTGCTTGTTTTTATGTCTTGTATCACCCCTTACAAGGATGCCGTTTACGCGTGAAATACCCTGTATATATTTGTTGTTTTTTCTTATGCATGATAACATATGCTATCCTAACACGTAGTCTTGCATTGCAGTCCGTTGTGTATCTCACTTTCAATACTTTCTATCATTTAATAAGTAATATTATTTATTTTGTTTATATTATATATTTGTGTATTTTAAATTATTTTTGGTCACCAAGGAGATTTGTAAAAAAAAATGATTTTTCAATTAAATATTTCATGACCTGTACGAAATTCGAACCCGCACCCCCTTTGTTTAGTAAGCCAAATGCTTACTCACTAACTTACCGAGGCCCTTTTTATATATATTTAATACATATTATATTTTAAAACTACTATAGTAAATAAAAAATAAATAAATTGTTTGCATCAAAATAAACAATGACAGATCCTATTTTTTTTAAATTCTTTAAAATATAATTATCACTAAATTTAAATTATTGACAAGTAACACGCCTTATACAATCTTCTTATAATGGGTTTTATTTTTAAAACATTTAATATCATTTTCATCATCTGTAACATAAAATGCCCACCCTAAAATGAAAAAAAAATTAAACTTAAAAAACTGCTCATATAAAATCCAATTATTTTAATGTCCAAAAAATTGCATTGTATCCATAGTATATATCAATATATTGTGAATGACTAAATTCAGAAAATTTTATTTTTAAAGCTTGAACTTTGATCTCAGCTATTAGTACTTAAAACTTATACTTATTGTTATTATCATTATTTTTTTTTAATGTGCAAAATTTTATAACTTCATAGCGGACAATCTTAAAATTTTGAATTGAAAATAACTCTTTTTAGGGGTTTTTTTTTTTTAAATTTGAGCATAGATCATCACTGATAACACGCTCTCAGCTGAGCATGTACAGAGAACGCTCACAGCGCTCAGATTTAATAAAAAAACACTATTTTAAAAAAACTGTCATTTTTATTTTAGTAACGTTTTAAATTGTCAAAAAATTAAATTAAATCTCAAACAAACGTCAAAATGTCTTTGTACACAGAACACGCTTTTTTTGTTGTTTATGCTCTGCTCAGATTCAAAATAAAAACGCCTTTAATGGAAAATTTGACAAATAAATTTTTATATTAAATGACTTAACCGATTTTTGACGTTTCAATTATTAACTATTGTAAACTATTAAAAACTGATTTGTCAAATTTTGTTAATTGAGATTTGAATTCAATTAAAGTGTTGTTGACAAATTATTGAAAGATTTAAAATAAATTTTGATGAAAAGATTGCAGAACATATGTAATTTTAAAATTCATATTGAATATTTTGATTTTGATCAAAATAAACGTTTATTGATATTTATGCTGATATTAACATGGGCCATTTGAAGTTTGTCAATTAAAAAGCTTAGTTTTATATTTAATACGCGAACATATTATCGTTATAGAAATAAGGCAAACATCGCTTTAAAATTGTATCAAAATTAATTCAATTTCTCTAAACTGAGATTACCCATTTTAAGTCAGTTTTAATTTTAAAGTAAAAGCTTCTATACTATTTTTTTCAGGTAATGCAGTAAGTGCTCTTTTAATATATTTTTTTATTTGTTAACCTTAAAACCAAGTTTTTGCAATTGCGGTGGAGACAATATAGATTGTTTTATTTTTATTTCTTATTATTATCAATCGTTTATTGCAAAATTCAGTTCATAGTTTTAAATAATAAACACGAAAAATAAGTCAAAATCGAGTTTTTTTTTTTGCAACCGATTTTATTCCTTCCAAATGGGTGGATTTAAAAAAATTTTTTATTGTACACTGGTAACACAGGTAATTGACAATAACAATTGAACCAGAGAAAGACAAAAATATAATAATTTTTTTTTGTGTTAAAAGAATTTTAAAGTCAACATTCAGATTATTGGCATTAATTGTCATATCTTGAAGGTACAAAAAAAAAAAAATAAAAAATAACAACAAAAACAAATATAAAAATTGAAATTTCATAGTTTTATTTTTTTTTTGGTTTTTTTTTCTTAATATTTTTACGGCTGATTAGACTATTTAAGACAGTTACAGACTAATGAAAATAAAAATAAAAAAAATTAAAATAAAGCTAACTGTTAGTTTTATGAACAAAGATAACTGTATATACAATATAATAAATGTAAGTATACCTTGCGGTAGTACAATAATCAATAAACTCGCCTCTGGTAGTTTAACGAACGTTTTTAGTATAAAATTACCACTTTTTTGATAATTAGAATATTAGTGGTTTACTGTTGTTCAGTAAATATAGTCTGATTATTTTGATAGTTTTTTAGGTTAGTGACATTTAGATCTAAAATTGCATTGTGAATTAATGAAATGCATGTAAAGTTTTTGATTAAAGTTCAATTTTAAGTTATGGCAGAGGAATTTCAGAAATATGTAACATTATTCATATAGTTACACTAACTGTCAAGTGTCAAATGTAACTGTCAAATTAGAATGTATAATTAATGCTTTTGGGATCTAAGTGATTAGAGTATTGATTGGGAAATTGTCAATCTTAACAAATGAGTTATTCTTTAAGGTTTAAAACTATCTCATACACTCCTCTACGATTTATCAAAAGTCAGACAAGTAAATGTCAAAATTATTTAATCCGTATTATAGTCCTGTTTATTTATAACAGTAAACACCTTTAGGACTTGCGGCGCGTAACAACTTACTGAACAAGCAGGGAAGGGTAAAAAAAACAGAAAAAAGAAATAGCATTCAGTTATTTGAGAATGTTGCGCCATATTTTATCTTTCATTAGTTTAAAATCAAAAAAAGAATATTGGAAGTAAATACCATTCATGTATAGAAATAAGTTAATAATTAAAAATTGACAAAACCCAATATTATGAATAACACAAATTATACCAATTCAGTTTCATATACTCAAAAATATTTTGACTTAATTGGGGGTTAATTAAAGACACAAAATACAAGACAAAACAATATTTACACAAAAAATTGCTTATGTACCCAATCATTTGTCAATTGTAATTAATACAGCGATATAATCTTAACTAAGCTTTCATATAGCAAAAACTAAAAAAAATTAGTTGAGGTTAAGTTTTTTTTTAGCTTTTAGTGAAAAAACTCTTAAAATAAGGTCAAGTCATATGGTTGATTATAACTTTGATTACTTTTCACAGAAAAAAAAAAAAAAGAATTAGTAATTAATCAGCGTTGGTGTATAAATTAACTGGGATTTAAAAAAAAAAATCAATAAAAGGAATAAAAAATAACAGTAAATTGAATTTAGTTTTTTGTGACAATTGGTTTTTTTTTTTTTTGCAATTTAGAACCATGTGCTCGATACTTTAATAGAAAAATTAAAATAAGGAAAAATTAGACTCAAGGGTATTACAATTATTATGCAGTATAGAAACAAATAAAATACTTAAGGCAAATTTTAAAATTAGTAAATCTATTATTAAAAAAAAAATTATAATGCTTTTAAGAATTTTATGCAATAAAAGAATTTTTGACAAGATAAAGAGCGTTTCAAAATTGGAATGTTGTTTCGTAGTTATATTCATTGAATAAATTTATACCAATTGAAAAAGGTTGTATATTGAGCTGATGATTACTGGAATTTTTAAGTGATGTTAAGAGTTAATTGATGTATGAAGTGGACAAAATTAATTTCCATTGCTTATGTATATACAGATTTAGTGCATGTTTTTTTTCTTTTTTGGTCAGGCTAATACGGCTGTTTATACTTACCATAGTAGGTACTTGTTAGAATAGTAGATCAGGTGTTTTTTTTCAGGCAGTTTTTTTTTCATTTTAACTGAATCTTCGAAAGATACAAATTGCCCCGTAGCAGAAGTGTATTGTATGCCGGATTCTTTCCGAGCTAAACCATGTCCTTCCCTTATTTAAACTAGTCGAACTGAATTATCATTAATTTTCAGCTATTTTTGGTTTGAGTATAAGTTTTGTGTACTTTCCCTAAGGAAATCTGCACTTTATATTATATTATCTAAAAGTCTTTTTCTCTTAAGCCTTCCTGTAAAAATTCTGATTATTTATTAACTGAGCAGCTTCAATAATTATATGCCCTTTGAGACCAGCTTTATGCTTTATGGCATATCTACTTATTTCATCTATAATTTTGGGAATTTGTAAATCTCTATGAATGTCACTGTTACTTACATACCAGGGATCACTTACTCTGTTACGTAGGACTTTATTCTGAAAGGTTTGTATTATATTATTAGCAGGTGCAGGAGATGTTACATTCTTATATTTAAGATTGATCTTAAAAAATTGCACCTACAAATACTTCATTAGATAGAACTGAAAAATCAGAGTAATTTCATTTTAATTTGACTATAATTTTTTTATTTTTGAAAATACAATTATTCGCCTACGACATACAGACTTAGTCCCATAGTCCTATAGTACTCGGATTAATTAAGTTAAAAAATTTTTTAGTGAAATTTAAAGTAAACTACTATGTTTTTAATTTATTTCATATTCGTTTCACTCAAACGCTTATAATATAATAATATATTAAATTAAATATATAAAATTATTGTGATAATTTATATTCGATTTATAATGTATTTCTGTATGTGAGTTATATTTTTCAATTAAATTATTTATTTCATATTTTCTTTTTGAATCAGATATTTTGATAATTTGAACCCAATGACAAAAGGTAGTTGAATTGATTTAAAAATCTTATCAAATTTTTCACATTTAAAATTATAAAATTTAAATAAATAAGCTGTTACACAGATAAATAATTATTTGATTTAAAAAATACTTTTTCAAAGTTTATATTGTTGAAAAAAATTAATAAAAATTATAATTTGAAGCGGATAAACAATTGCATTTAAATTTACTGCACACTCTATGCAACTACTTAAAATTGGAAATGCCTTGTTTCTATTTTTCTTCTAATTGAAGATAGGAAAATCTTAAAAAGTATCAAAACACTTGAATTCAATTCAAAATAGCACGTGCTTCTAAGAATTTAATTATATGATTACATATTTTGATTAAATCATATGAATTTCTACGCTCGTTTAATAATCTTATACAGTTATACATCATCTAAGAAACAAAAAACAGAAAGAGACTGAAAACAAATAAGATGTCATAAATTTTTATTAGACTGAATGAATGAATTTAAATATGATGTTTATTTTAAATTTTTATTTTTCTTCAGAAATTTCCCTTTCTGTTAATTGAATTTTTATTTTGTTATTTTTATTTTTGTAACACTCTCAACTTCTTTCAATTCAGAGCAATTTTTTTTATGTAACATATATAAATGTTAAATTAACCTACAATCATCATAATTCTTAAAAAAACAAAATAAAAAAAAATTATTACAAAAATCAAAAAAACACGAAATAAAAGAAGTAAAAAAAAAAAATTATATTATTTGTATTTTATATTTTATTTTTAAATAAAGATTCAAAACAAAATAAATGCAAATTTTAACCGCCCAAACTCATTTCATATTATATATGCTATATGTATGTACACACATATTCGTTGTCGTCGTCACAATATTAGCATAATAAATTTTAGCATAATTTCTTTCCCTGGCTAGTAAATTACATGCGATCAGCAATGATCATTTGTCTTCTTTTTCATTTTCTTTATTTTTGCTTTTTTTTTTTTTTTTGAGTCAACATCAAAAGACGACCCACACAATTTTATATATTTTAGGCGATTCTCTGTTTTCTTGAATTTTTGAAATATACCAAGTTTTTTCACTGAATTTTGGATGTTTCATATTGCATTTTTGTAATTTGTTTGAATGCAAAAAACCAGAAAATATTGTACAACTATAGTTATACAAATACGAATTATGATATGCAACATAAATTGAATGGCACATTTCAGAGACTAACGTGATTTTACAAAGGGGCTATGGTTATTAGCATAATATTATTTACCAAAATATCGCGAACGTTTTTATAAACCTATATGTAGATTTCATTAACCATGATCTATGCCACATATGGGAAAAATTTTAGCGAGTCAGAATAAACATCGAACAGTTTTAAAAAGAGATTTACAGGCGAGGAACCCATAATGAAAATAAAGTGAAAGGAAGAATGAAGATGGATAGATTTCACACTAAAGAAAGATTGCTGGAATACAAGCCGCATGACCGTGCAGTGCAATCCTCAAAAAAGTCGAAGACGCGGCCGCTTAAATAACCTATGGGAACACATCATAATAAATGAGTTAAGTCAATGCAACCTAAATTGAAGAGTGCAAAAAAGCAGAAAGCATATTACAAGGTATACAAAGGAAGAAAATGCTAAAATACGCTTTTTCTTGGGTGCAACGCGCAAGGAAACGTAAGACGCTCAACTTAAAATAACTTTTGGAAACACATCATAATTAATGAAGTTAATGTAACTTCACATTGAACAACACAAAAACAGCAACAGGAAATTTTTTGAGATGGAAATCTCCACTGGACCTATACTACTTTGTGGAAAGAAGTTGACAAAACAGTAACGATATTTCTAAGACTGGTTAAAAATATCTTGGATAAATCAAATCTTACATACATAGAGCTCACCAAAAGAAACAAGCTAGTGCCTTTAATTATATCAAAACTACGTGAACAATTGAATACAAGAGTAGGGTATATTGAGATTTTTATCAAAATCAGATTTAAATATAAATAGGGTTTCCAGCACTAGAAACTAACAAATGCCTTAGTTTAAAAATACGAGTGGTTTATAAACAGTTTACAAACCTTATTCGATAAACACAAGAAGCGACTTTAGGCAGCGAAAAGGCGGTACGGAAAGCCTGAAGTATACGGACATAAAATTTAAAATTTTCTTAGATGCTACCAACAGAATCGTGATTATAAAGGAATCTAAGCTTAAGTGGCTAAAATTTTACGAATACTTATGACTATCCACTATTAATTTATGAAATTAACCAAATGCCTTATACCCTAAAATTGATGTTACTAACGTTTAATAATAATAATTTTCATATTAAGGTGTGATTCTTTATAATTTTTTTGTATTTCTTTAAATGAAAAAATTTAAAAATAAAATAAAAATTTTGTATATTAAAATTTTTGCTTCCTGATTTTTTTTAATTTGTTGCAAAAAAAAAAAATAAAGAATAAAAACTCTAATAATAGTTGAAAATGAAAAGGCGTGAAATGATTTTAGGCGCGAAAAAGAAACAAAACAAACAAAAAAATTAAAAATCACTCAATTTAAAATGCGCCAAAATGAGCACATTTTTCTATTAATTTGTTTTTATAGTTTTTTTTTTTTTTTAATTTTCTTTCTCTCAAATGATTGAAGCAAAAATCTGAAACATTGAACAGTAGCTAATAACAACAGCAGCAACAGAAACTTCATCTACAGCACAGATGGTAACGACTCTTTATGCTGATAAGAATTTGATCGTTATTTTATATTTTACAGTTATAGTAACACATGTTTCAAAGAAGGCGATTAAGATGTTTATTTTTTTTTTTTGTAAGTTAAGTACTAAAAAAATTTCTGTAATTTAATTTAATTAATTTTTGTTTTTTTTTTTAATATTCAGGAAAAGTTTTTTGGATGATTTATGTACTAAAATTAAACAATATTAGGTTTAAAAAGTAAATAATTGGAGGTGCCTTTCTTTTATTGCAGCTAATTCTAACGTTACATAAACATATAAGTTACAATTTTAATTCCATCTATTAAAATGGACAGATTATGTAGGTTGATAATTTCCTTCATTTTTCCAATTTCATTTGCTGTGGTATATGTTATAATTTAAATTAAATGTTTAACTGCATGTAAACGCAATGAAGGATTGAAAGAAAAAGAGATTTAATTCAATTTTATGGGTACAAAAATTTCACAAAACAAAGAAATAAATTTGCGCAATTTTAGTACAAAAATAAAAGATTGATGTTTATTTACGATTGATACAATAACCATTATGTTCCTAAGGAATTTTGAAAATTAAATTTGAGAAATTATTCATGGAATAGGGATCATCGGCAGTGTAGTGGGTAAGCATTTCATATGGCTTATTAACCAAGGGGATCTGGGTTCGAATCCCGATCAGGTCATACAATATATAAATAAAAAAAAATTATTGAAAAACAATTTTTCTTTACAAATCCCTATGGTGACCAAATATAATTTAAATATCACAATTTAAAACTCCTAGTAATATCACATTAAATCTTTGGTCCATTTCACAAATATTAAGAGGGGAAAATTTGACAAAATTGTCGAATTATCTAACAACTTTTTTTTTTACAAAATCTTTACATTTACTCTAGGTTTTACAACTTTTTATTTTTATATTGCGAGATTGTCATTTTTTATGAAATAGGGCACAGATATTTGTCCATAAAGGGAAGAATATGAAATTTATATATTGTTATCTCCGCCACAGAAAATTATACGTTACAAAGCATGGGCCTACACTTGTAAGGCCTTATAGGTTTCATTAACGGAAACCTCAACCATCACTCTACTTAGCCATCGGCGCACAGTCTGGTCACGTACTCGGTTTTATAGATACCTAGTAGGGGTGTATACCTCTTCTTAAGAAATTAAACAATTAATGCCTCCACTAAAAATTTTCCAGCGTGAAACAAGGAGTGCGAAGGAATGCTCATCCATTCACTGTGTGGAATTGGCGTAACACGGCTTATGAAAATTCGTTTGTTAAGCGCACGTAGTTTGTGAATTAGAGCGTTGATTGATTCTATTCAATTCACTATAGTTGCTTTAATAATGGTAAAGATCTTAACTTTTAATAGGAACTAATCAAAATTTAATTAAAAAAATTAAATTAAATGCACTTGAATTTCTATTGAAAACTAATATAATATTATAATAGCAGTTCAATTATTTATTGAGCCACTGATTCTCATTCAAAAAAGTAAAAATTTAATTTAAAGTAATTGTTTAAATTTCTCCTCTGGTCTTCTTTTTTTCGAAATTAATTAGAAACTGTAGTGGATAAGAATTAAATGTAACAAAAGTTTTATTTCAATATTCATTTTATTTTAACCATTCAATTTAATTTAATCCAAAATAAAATAAAGTAAAATAATTTATAGTATATAGCTAATGTTATTGTTCTTTATGCATTATTAATCCAAGAAGTCATTAACTTTGATCACAGTTTAAAAAAAAAGAAATTTCGATAAAATAAAGATTGAATGCAAAAAGAATTATTACTATACACGTATACAAATCTCCGGATGAACTTTTGCAATTTAAAAAGATTTCCGGTGTGTTAATCTTTTCAAAAAAAAAATTTCACTAACATAATTTTGACTTTTCTTAGTTTTGGATATTAATCTTAAAAACTATAAATTAAATTTCCACACAAAATTAAGTTAAGCTTATATCTGTGGTTAGTGGTTAGTTACCTGGGTATAAAGGTAATAAATTGATTATATCACATAGAGTTTTTTTAATTATCTAATATTCATTAAAAAATTTTTATTTTAATTAAAAAGTCATTATTACGATATCCTTAATTAGAATGAATTTTCAAATCTTTTAAATATAGAAAATTGATTAATAATGATTATTAAATATGGTGACCATATTTGAATTTAATAAAAAGAAGGACATAATTATAAAAACTGCATAATTTATAAGAATTAGGCTTCAGATTGAGATGACAGTTGAAATTTTTCTAATGGTTGTCAAATTGAAAAAACTAAGATAAAACATAAAACGGGGTTAGCTCGAAAGCAATTTTCGGGAATTCTCTAAGAAAATCGGAACTATAGAATTTACAAAATAATTTTTATGTAGTAATTAAATTTCGATTCCAAAGCGTTTAACCGCATCGTCAAATTATAAAACATATATTTTAATATCACAGATTTATATGCAACGCGTTGCCAGACTATGCGCCCTTATTGAAGTTTTGAGTTGCGTCTTTTATGCTACTGGCATATTTAAAACCTCAATTAAGTCAATTTTACAATAAAACTATATTGCATTGCGGTATTCAAAAATTTCAACATAGAATAGAATTAGCCCTGCAGAAACGCACGCAGCAATACCTACCTTACTGAAACATTTCATACTTTTAATTAATCCATTATTAGATTATTTATCCTAAAAATTGACTACTATTCAATTAACACAATCAAGCAATCAGCACGAAATAATGGTCACCTCAGAAATAAGAACTAATCAATATAATGGCGATGATAATTTATTTTATTTTTTTTTTAATATTATATTATCCGCTAATCACCCAAAAAATATAAAACCACAAAATTTAAATTTAATCCTTCAAAATTTTCATTACTGTGAAAATTTACAACATATTCACATCATGGCAGCTGAAGATTGGATTGAAGTTGTACATGTTGCAAAAAATCAAACAAGAGAAACAAAAAAAATTACACAGAATTGCAATTTTCATGAAAAGAGGAAATATAAAAAAAAAATATTATACATATAGTCATTCATCACATATGTTGCAAATTAACATATATATATATATATATGTATGTAAATGTATATGTCATCATACAATCATAATTAAGGAAATAAATGTAATGAACTGACCATTATGACACACAAAAAAAAAAATGAACATTTTTATATTTTGTAAATAGTGAAGTCCATTTCAACAACTAAATAGAATCAGCAACAAAAAAATATGACAGCAATGACAAAAAGTAGAGGCAACATTAAATATATGCAACATAATGTTCTGTGTATGTCTCTAAGTATACAAAATATAAGTGTATAAGATGATAGATTTAAAAGTTAGCGACATGTTCTATTCATAATAAAATAAAATCTATTTATATATGGATGCATATATGTCTATATTGTCTATATGCATATAATTTATTATATATACTAGTATGTATACATTTAATACAAGATCAGCAGAGATTATAATGTTGCCAAGTTTATCTGTTGATTTCTTTTGTACCAATCTTATAGCGATTATAATAATATAATCCGTTTATTTTTGTAGTACTTTTATTTGAACAGATATGGATTTAGAAAATTATTCTGCAGGATGCGCCTCACAAATTCATCATTGTCTGTTTTTATTTTGAGTGGAATATTTCTGTTAAGTGTTCAAATGTTTATAATATGTTATACATATTGGTGACATTTGACAATCACTTTATTGTATAACGTAGATTTGGTTTGCTTTCACTCCTGATTGAAAATGACAAGCCTCCACCGAATTGATTTTCTCTTTGAATTGGACTTTCCCTTTGAGTCTTCCGCAATAAATTTTAAAAAAGCTTTGAACACAAACACAATGAGCGCTACCGTCAAAACAGAAATACCACTTCAAAAGTTAAAACTATGTAACAATACAAATTCACACAATGCAAGATAACAATCAAAAACAAAGACACAAAATTGTCCTTTAAAGTTTTAACTTTAACTTTGATAGCAACTTTTTTTTTGACATTTTGCAACTTCAGTGTTTGTGTCATTGCAACGCTCATTGTGCCCAAGACATCAGCGTTGCAAGTATCAAAAGTAAAACTCGTCCCTGTATGTCTGCGCTGCTGTGACATTAGAATAAAAAGTACATGCATATATGGGAGATTTTTAAAGAGTCATCCATTCTTTTTATGAAGAACTTTCATTATATATTGAATAACATGAAATGCATCTTTTTTATTTATTTTCTAATTTTTATTTGTTGTTTATTTTGTTTTTTGCAGTTCTACTGTGATTAATGAATATTAACGTCATTAAGTGGTGAAGGGATAAATTTCGGAAGTAAATGATGCAAGAACAGAAAAAAAACAACAAAAAAATAAAAATAAATGGCAATTCTCTTTTATTTTTGTTATTGTTATTATTATTATTAATAAGTTAATTTTGTAAGAAATTAAATGAGATTATGTTGACTTCATTGTGATGAATAAATTTTTATATTTTTTTTTATTTTGTTGTTATTGTTGCAGTTGTTGATATGCTTTTTTTTTTTTTTTTGGAGCATTCTATTTTATATTGCACTTGCAAAAATGAACAAAAAATTAAAAAAAAAAAAAAATGAATAAAGAAAAAGTTTCTGCAACAAGTTCATATTTGAAGTACTTTGCCATTTTTGTTTCTGTTGCGTTTTTTTTTTTGTTGTATATTTTGTTGTTATAGTATAATTCTCTTTAGTTCAATGATTTTTATGAATGTTGTAAATTTTTTAATTGGAGCATAAAAAATTGTTGATATTGTTGTATTTTTTTATTTTGTTGAAAAATATTATCTTTATAGTGAAAATGCAACAGTTATTACTATACTGGAAAAAATATAATAAGTTGTAAATTGAGAATTAGTTTTGTCCTTTACTGCATTAACCAGTATGTTGCAGTTTAAATTTTTTATAATTAAAACTTTCGCAATTTTTTTTTGTTTTATATTAGATAATTGATAAATTTGAAATGACGACTCATATCTGCTATATATTTATAACTTAAATCTATAAATTTATTAACTTAATTACCATAAATTAGGTAATTAAGCTGTAAAAAGGCGTACAGCAATTAAGAAGCATGATCACAAGACAATTAAATTTGGATCCATTGCCGAATTCTATAGTTTTACTTTTTAGCTTCTAGCTTTAATAAGATGAGCGATTTTAAAATTTTTCTTCTATGGCGTTTAAGCAATTAATTCTAACGTACTGCGTTCACGCATATGATGCTGCTCCGAATTATTTCTAAAGCTACTGCAAATACTTTAGCTATGGCCACTTTGTTCTATATTTTATTACAGAAATTGTCAAGGATAATGTTAAATCTGCTTTAATTTCTAGTAAAGTTATTATTAGAAATCTTCAACGCCTCCGCTCTAGCAAATTATTTAATCATTCATATTCAATAAATTCTTTATACCCGTATGATTAATAGTCAAAAGGGTATGCCAAATTTGCCATTACGTTTGTGACGCAGAGAAAGAGGGGAGGTAGATATAGACTCAAGTGTATGGATCGGATTAGAATCGAAAAATAAATCGAATAGCTATGTATGTCCGTCCGACCGTCCGCACGATGACTCAAAAAAAAGGAGCCAGATTTTTGAAATTGTCACAAATTCATTTTTATACAATAGACGTCATCGCTATTTAAATCCAGCCATTTTGGTCCACGGGTTCGAGCATCTGCCATACAACTTCTTTTTTATATGAGCATTAATCTGTACTTATTAAAGCTGGATCTCTGAAATTTTGCCAAAAGTAGTTTAGTTCTATGATAAAGTTTCTGCAAAATTTGGTTGGTCTACTGCAGTGGGTTCGATTAGCTGTCATACAACTTCTTATTTTATATGAGCATTACTCTACAAATTTTACCAAAAGTAATTAACCGGATGATATAATGTTTATATTACGGGCATACGGGAATCCCAGAATTGACACAGTCTACTCTACTACACTCTCCTCAATAATTTACAGTTTTACAATAATTTACATTATTTATATAATCATGATACTAATTATGGAAAATTTGAACCTATTAATAGAATGCTTTTTATAGGTAATAAAAGTAAACATAATATTAACTTTACACTTTCAAAACAATTCCAAAAACGAAAGCTATACAATAAAAAGTTATTAATAGGATTATTTTTGTTTTCTTGTGGTATTGTAAAGTTTATAATTTTAACTTTAATTTTAATTACCTTTAGTTAAATATTTATTTTTTAATATTGATTTTAATTGTATAATTTGTAATTGTTTGTGTTAAGCAGTAAAATAAATAAATAATTTAAAAAGAAAAAGAGGAACTGAATGTATATTATTATAGTTTTGACATCAATTTCACGTCAATTTTTTCGATCACAAAATGTCAAAAAATCTAATTTTTTATCAGTCAAAGCACGTGCTAGGGTTCTGTAAAAAGTAGCAAATCTAATTAGAAAATCAAAATCTAAATATTTAAATGTCATCTGACTAATTTTGCAGTCCAATGCATCTGCTTCTGATGCATCAACAATAATCCAAAGCTTTTAAAAATAACGCTTGTCTGTAATCTTTTTAAATATTTAACTGAATGATTTATCATTTCTCTAAAATTTCTTTTTAAAACCAATAAACTTAAATATAAATATAATTTATTGTATATCTTAATTTATTACACCCATTTGAGTACTCACAAATTAAACATACTTAATCATTAAATGAGGTGTACTAAAAAAATAGTCACTAATCAAAATTCAAATATGTAAAAAAAAAAAAATTGTGTAAATCTTTTTTTTATTTTTATTTTTTAATTGTAAGTCACATTAATTGTCATAACAATTTTATTTATAGAGACAAATTTAATTCATTATTTAATTCATTTCAGAAGTTAATTTTATATTTTCACTTTATTTCAGTTTAATTTTTTTTTTTTTTGTGTTCCAATAAATCATATTGTACAATGTACATAATACACATACGCAACTCAGAAGTTGATATATGACAGCAGCGATGACAGTAAAATACAGAGATAGAAAAACCCATCGATAATGAAAATCTCATTTAATTAGTCACTGTGTAGACGTTCAGTATCTGCTGATCTGTCCCAAATTTTTTATTTAAAAATAATTTCAAGTTGCACAATTGTATAGATAGAATGATACAGCGTTATACATATGTACAATTAATAATTTAACGTTAAACCTGGGGGGATTATTGTATATCATATATCAGACAAGGGAAAGAATAATAATAACAAAAATAAAAAAATTTTTTTAAGAAATTTGCGTCAAAACAATCCACAAAAAATAAAAACAAATTTTTTATTTTATTATTCTTCTTTGTCGACTTTCTTTTTTATTCTTTTATAAAATAAAAAAGAATTTGAGACATACATAAATTTCTTGGTCAAACTTTTTAAAAATATCTTAAAATTGTCATATTAATTTTTTTTCTTCTTAGTTAGGTCGCAATTACCATAAAAATAAGAAAAAAAAAAAATAAATGATAAAATCTGGTTGTATTTAGGCCAGATAATCGGACAAATGTAACTTAATTGTAAGTGAAATGTTTTGGCTGTTTTTTTTTTCAAATAGGTGATGGGTCGTATATTTTTTCGAAATTGAAAAGTAAATTAATTCAAAATATCGTTTTTCTTGCTTAATTGATGTAATACCAAGTTTTCCTCCTTTTTGACGGATAACTGTATAAGGGAAACGTATCAAAACTATTGAGATGTGAGATCTTCAATTTCAAGAAGCTGAGGGCGTCCCGTAATTAGTTTAACAAAAACTATTCAGAAAGTTTTAACATAAGATATCTAATTTACCTGAAAATCATTCGAGAAGTTGGATAAATATTAAAAAGATTACAGGGTAACGCCGAAAACGACGCAAGGCGAAAAAGTGTAGTGGAAGAGAATTTTTAGTTAAAAAGACTTGAGCGTAAATAATAAAAATACGAAATAATTTTTTTTACATGTAAACTAGTTTTAATATTCACTAAAAACTCAATTAAATTTTCCTTTTACTTTTAAATACAGAGCATTTATAAAGAAAATATACAATTTTGAAAATTAAAGGTCAAGTGCAACCTACCACATAGTCTTCAAAATATTACATGAGATGAAAAAAAGTTGCCAGTTACCTTTATAATATATCAACTTATCAATAATATTTTGCAATCTATTCTAAACGATTATCATTTATAAAATTTCGAAAATTCGATATTCTGATTTTCGAAATAAAAATTTAATTAATCAATTCTGAAATGAAATTTACTAGCATAATGGATTTTCTCCTCAATTTTGTTATACGACTTCATATAAAAATGACTGTAGATGAAATTCAGTCAAGAAATTTTGCTCGTTACTAGCTTTATTGTGCTTGTGTTGATGGTGATTATGAGTGTTTATTTAAATTTTTTTTTTATGTTCATCTTTAATTTTCAACTAAATTTAAATTTCGACAAAAAAATAACCAAAAAATTCTGAGAAAAATGAATCATTTGATATAAAATAGAAGAAAGGAAAAAAAAAATAAGATGATGAGCCAATCTACAAGTTTTTCTAGGAATTAAAATAAAAAACCAACAACAGCAAAATAATATATTTTATAAATTTTAATCAGTGGTTTCGTTTAAGAGTTTAAAACACGCGTGTACTGAATAATTAATTAAAAATAGAATAATAAAATATAAAATAGAATATAATCGAGTTTAATTCATTTTTTGTTTTTATTTTTGGAAATAGATGAAAGGCAAATTATAAAACTGAGGTGCTTTAAATTTTTCTAAAATTTTTAAATTTAAGGTATTAACATTAAATTCTAATTTTGTGATGATGATGATTTTGAATACCTACGTGATAATTTAAAATAATTTTATATTTGTGATATTTGAATTTAAAAACAATTTAAACATCTCAATTTGGATGAGTAAATAGAGTATTATTATTAATCATTGAAGAAAGTGAAATTGAGTGAAGATATTCTTTATGGAAGCTTCCTCCCCTCTAGTTCGAGTTTTCGAAAAGCCACTAGTAGATACTCGTAATCGAAGTTTATTGAAAAACTGTAACTTATATGAATAAATGAGCTTCTTAAAGAATAGAATCTATATTCGAAAATCTTTGAAATCTTAATCTAAAAATATTGGCGTTTCATATTAAATTTCATGTATATATACTGGACCCAATCTTTATTGATATAAAACCATAAAATCAAATAAAATTTTTAATTATCAGACTGATGATTTATGGCAGAGCATATAAAAATAATTAAAAATTATTAACAATAACTAATCGTAATTAAAAACACGTACTATCAATAATTAAATTTTTTTTTATTGTAGTTTTTATTCAATTTAACTTAAAATACTGTAATTGTAATTCAATAAGACTTTGGATACACAATGTACAATGAAGTCAAGTACTACAGCTTGAGATTTTTTTAATTTGTTGTTGTTGTTGTTGCTAATGCTTATTATAAATCAACACCTCATGCATCAGCTTATCTTCCATCAGTTAACTATACTTTAATACATAATCGTTTCTTTATATTCAATTGCAGAATGGTTGAATTAGTTCATCAACTGAAAAGGGGGGTAATCTGGTTTTATATACAAAATATCAATGTGCTTTATTTTTTTGAATATTATAATTGGTAAGTTTATTGACCATTGTTGGACATTCATTAGGGTGTATTATAGGTAAGTTTTATTTATATATAACAGATCCTAACCTTTTTTGAAACCAATTCGTATGTAAAATATAAAAGGCATTTAGATTAATTTAAGTGTGTAACCATCCAGAAAAATCCGAATTGGAACTTTTTGGTTAAGTATTCAATCTGATCAATTACTAGATTAATATGGATCTAATAATAATTATTAATAACTCCAATACAGAAGAAATGTTAAAATAAAATCTTCTCCGAAATTTCTTTCTAATTTCTAATAATTCTACAATCTCCATATTCTTCGAATTCATAAAATACATTTTGTTAAATAGAGATTGCCCCAAAATAATCACAATATTTTTTTTTGAAGTACTTAATTTTTTTTTTTTTATTATTTTATACTGAACACCTTTATGCATTTATTTTACAGTTTATACCTGTGTTGCACACCTAAATACAAAAAAAATATCATTCATTATTTATGCATGCGAATAAAGTACCAGTTGGTTTTTATGTTTTGTTTTGGTTCAAGTGTTAAATTTACCGTTATACGCATGAGGTTGAGATTGAAAGAAAAAAAAAAAATAAAGAATTGCCACATGAGAATACTAAAAAAAATAATCAGAAAAAATTAGAGAAAAATTGGTAATAAAAATCGGTACTGTATGAAATATTGCTATATGGTAGTTTAAAAAACAAATGGCAAACCCATGTTATTAACAAACAGATGTCAAATATAAAGCTTCATAAAGGTTAAAGTTTAAAGCCCTCATAAATTTATAATAATATTTATTTTATACTTTTTTCAAAATTTAGACAGTGATCTTGATTAGATTACCGAAATTATACACGAATAGGAAATTTCACCCTGTAAATTAGGGTTTTATTTAATTCAATACTATTGATTGCAACGCGTTCTTCTTCAACCCAAACTTTGATTCAGTTCTAGATAAGTATTGTATAACACTTTTGATTTCAAGTGACATTTTTCGATTTGATAAACAATTATAGGGATTGCCCAATTTATCTATGCTAGACCGAGAGCATTAGACATGATCAGAATTGACAATATTACTTCAATTGAGAAAATTCACAATTCGCAATTCACAATTTCATTAAAATATTTACACATTTATAATTAAGTCCGAAAAAAAATTAATGACTCTTTTATTTTCAATGGTTTAACAACAAAAAAAAACATATCGTTATGTCAAAATTAATCTTGACAGATCACACTTTTTTTTTTGAAGCTTTAGTTTTTATTTTTACTTCTGATTTCTGAAATAAATTTCATAATCTTTAGCTGACAAGTAATTTAAAATATGATTTTTATTTTATTTTTTATTTTATTGCTCCTTACATTTCTTTCTTTAATATTCGCACAACTAATGAACAATTTCTTTTTTTTTGCATTTTATTATTAATCGCTTTGCAATGATTAAAAAAAAAATTTTTGCCTTATTTTTTTCAGATGATCATTGGGATTTTTAAGTGTGGACGTTTTGTTAAAATCAAAAGAAAAGATTTACTGAATCAGCAGAGGCCAGAAACACACAAAAAAAAAAAAAAAAATTGTATTGCAACTTTCACAATTCAATGTGATGATGAACTGATTAGTAATGAGTCACCATGGTTTGAAAGGGAGTTTAAATATACGATAAAAAAATAAGTAATGAAAAAAAATTAAGGGTTTTTAAAGAAGGACATTTTCAAAATTGAAAAATTATTTATATTGAGTTTTGGGTAAAAAATATGTATAAAAATAAATTTAAAGTTTTTCTTTTTCTCATCAGATCAGTGTTCAAAGCAGATGTCGAACGCTCAGAGCAAACTATGCTCAGATTAAAATTTTATCCGAACTCTTAAGCTCTCATTTAAATATAAATGCTCAGAGCACAGATTGTCAATTTTTAACCAAATTATTTTCTAACGTCATTATAGTTTGATTGCAATAAAATTTATTTTATAAAATTGAAATTTAAAAGATTTAAAATTTTAAATTTCAATCTTCTAAATCTTTTTTGTAATATTAAAAAAGCTAAATTTAAAAAAAACTTAAAAACAAAATTTCTTGATAGACAAGATATATTTTTAAATGGTGTTTTTATTAATTTTTTCTTAGTTTGACATTTTTTTGTTTGACAACTCTGTGAAATCTGAAAAAATTTTACGAGCTTATAGATCGTGCTCTGTTAAGTTAAAAAAGAAACATAAAATGGATAATCTGGATAATCTGAACACAAAAAGAAACAAATTTTTTTAGCTTGACAGCTCTGACACTGCTCTGATGATAAAAAGAAAAACGCCCGAACAGTCTTTTAACATGTGTAAATCGTGTCTAAATTTTTAAGTTCTAATAGCCCTTGAATAGAAAAAGTACAAAATTTTGGCCGATTCTCAAACATCTTTTATAAATTAATTTTTGCATAACGGTAAATTAAAGTACCATATAGCAACTCCATATTATATTTGTGTTAATATATTTATAAAGCTTATGAAACCAGCTGTCGTTTTGAACCAGATTGAAAATATTCTTAAGCAAACTTAAGTTATAACAATTTAAATATAGGAGTCTTTCGGACCTTGGGTAATTAGCTTCATAACGGGTGAGGCTACAGAAAAGAGGTTTTCCATATAAAATAATTTTTTTTTTGAATACCTAACGAATAGGTAAAATATCATTTCTTTATTTCAAACGCTGCAAAAGTTTAGCAAACCTACGACGAACAGACAGACAGAGTAAAACTATATAGTTAGATTATTTCAAAAATTTTTTCAAAATCTACTATAAATACTATTTTATTTTATTTTTTAAACTTTGCAATCACCTCTAGTTTTAAATTTAAAAAAAAATATTATTAAAAAAAAACATAATATGTGTGTCATTTGAAGAATGACGCGTAGAATGTAATGTAATCATTATATTATTATACAGGTTTATTTGTAATTTAAATTTTGTGGTTTTATTTTAAATTAACGCAAAAAATATATTATTTTTTTTTATTTGTTTGTTGTTGTTTTTTTTCTGCGAAAGATTTATTTGATGATGATGAAGCAAAGGAGTAGAAAATTTATGCGTTTATGCGATGACTGGTTTATAGCTTAAATAGAATTTATTTTAAATGTTTATGTATAAAAAAAGAAACGAATATGAAAAGTATGATGATTTCATTAATAATTATTTTTAAGAATTAACTCTGGGGTATATTGAACTTGTTTTTTTTTTTTAAATTATTAAAGGCACCCTTGAAAAAGGTCCTATGCTTATTGCACTTGTGTACGGTAGAGTTTTAACGTGCATCCATTTACTTTTGTTATATTTATCAATTATTAAAAATACTTATACATATTTTAGTTCCAGTTTTATAGTATGTATGTACTCGTATGTACTCCTATATAATCTTAGTATCAGTAGTTGAGTAATGTTTTCATTTAAATGATAATGTAATTACGCAGATACCGATATACAACAAGATCAGCCCATAGTTCGATGATATTTTGATTCGATTGGCATAAAGATGCTGTTTTAATTTAATTGTAATGAAATTGAATTTTAGCCAAACGGATATGTAGGTGGTCGAGACATGCCGTTTTTAGTTTTTTATTACGCAAAGTAGTTTTATAAAAACAATGCACGTAATTAAAAATATATTTTTATTCAAAATCCTATTTTTATTAAAATATATTTTTATTCAAATATTTGATGAACAAGAGACAGAAAGTTTTATAATTGGCTGAACACTGACACGTTTACCCTATATTTTGAAAACTACATTTGAACTTTAAAATGAGTGCAAAAGTTTGTATCTAAAAATGTAGTGTTTTTAAATTTTGGATTTACTTTCTTAAGACGTTCACAATTTTATTGAATTTTTCGAACTCTGCGGAAGGTTGTTTTACGGGTTACATATCTGTGATACTTATTGTCACCTTTGTACAGAATATGTCGTTTTTTTTTAAAGTTTATGTTGTAGTCTTCCAATTTAGTTTTTGAGAATCCTCTAATTAATATTAAATCATAATAAAAAGTTCTGGAAATATGCTTCAGTTAACTTGTATCTTTAAACATTCAATTTTGCAATAGCGGCTTTTCAAGATAACGCTCAAGGAATAACCCTTTTGTCACCTAAATAAAGGACCGATAATCTTAAGTTTAAATTAGATTTGGTAAAAGTTTTTAGAAAAAAATTAATAAAAAATACATCATTACAGCAAAATTTAATTATAGTAAAATTTAAAAATTAATATATAATTATTAGTTTTAATTTATTAATGGAAGTCATAATAAAAATAGTTAAAATGTATTAGTCAAATAATTAGGTTAGTAAATTAATAGTTAAAATTTTTAATTAAGTATATATGCATTAAAAAAATTATAATAAATTTTATTAAATGTTAATTAAGTTTTATAAAAAAAAAAACTACTCACGGTATGAGTAATAATTATCCATTTGAACGCCTAGTCTATTATTATATCGGAAGTCCATTTTAATTGATTATATTTTTATGTATCCCTTCTTGAAGAAATATGTTTTACTTTTATATATGAAAACACATTTAAATTGTACAAATTGTTGTCTCTGAAAAAATTTTTAATATTCAAAATTTATTTTTTAAAAAAATAACAATTATTTAATTATTTCAAACAATATCTCCAAGATTTTTGGCCAAAATAGTCTGGATTTAGAACTTACCTGAAAAAGAAAAGAAAAAATATAATTAATTAATTTGATTAAAAATTTTAATATAATAAATTTAAGAATAGTTATATTTGTTTTGATAAGTCTATTGATATTAATATATCTTTTCTTAGTTTTAATTAATTTTTTTTTTGTTATCATTTAAAGCACTGTCTTAAGTCCCCAGTAAAGCACATCTCAATTAACTTTCCTCAACTAATTTGTGCAGTTGCATAAATACTTTTGAAACATCGGAAAATTAAATTTGTTTCGGAGCTGATATTTAATTCGAATAAAAACGAGGTTTTTATATAAGCTTTCTTATCTATTTGATTCAAAATTTTTATTTAGACACTTTTCCATATATGAACGAAATATGACTTTTTTTTAGCTACTTCAAGCAGTTTTGTAGACTGAACTTATTTTATTGCGGGACTATTATATTTTAAAAGAAAACCAAAGATTTTGAACCTTTTTGAACATATCGCGGCTATGTATGTTCACTGGTAATTCTGCTACCTTAATAGCTTAATAATTCCTACAGCTGAAACAAGGGAAGAAGTCCTAAATAGAATAAACAATACAAGATTTTTATACAATACAAGGCTTTAGGCAGAGTTCAGTCTATATAGAATGGTTACCAAATATCAAGGAGAACAAAAATCACGAAATTCAACTCTTGTGTTAAATCCACATTACTTATTGGCAGTGAGTCTAGCTACTAACGAACTCCATGAAAGATAGCCTGTTAGTCTTCATAAATTAACACCTGAGAGTTATATACAAAAATCTCTGGCCGAATAGAATCAACAATAAAATTTAAAATAGATAAATTTTTGGGACTTAGCGATCAAAAAACCACTTGTAAAGCAAATAACCAGATGAAAATGGATAAGGATAATTAAGGAACGTTAAAAGTACCTTAACTAGAATTTTACTCTGTTAGAACCCACAAGGAGGTTCTAAAGCAGGAAGTAGATCCAGAATGACATGAGAGCTCACTGTCCTAGAATAAATATATAAATTCTAGGACAGTGCCCTTCCATCTTGGAATTCTTGGTTCTCTTGGTTTATAAAAAGCGTAAAACATAGAAGATTGAAGAGTGCAAGTGGAAGCCCTATGCTCCCTAGTGAAGTAACAGGAAAAAATCCTATATCACAAATGATAATGCAATTATGATATTATTATATTTGGTTGTTAATTAGATTATAGTATAAAACAATTAAAAAAAAGTAAACAGTGATAAAAATTTTAAATAAATTAATAAAAAAATAGGCACCACCAAAAACAAATATTTCTTTCGAAGATTTTTAACGATCATTTGATGAATTGTCAAAAATCAATAATTTAATTTTAGAAGAAGAGTGAATAATTTTAAAGTTTTTATCTGCAAAAGATAAATAAGTTTTATTCTAGTGGAATTGAATATTCTTGATAGCTATTATAAAATATTTTTCATTAAATAAATTATTTGAAACTTATACCAACACTTTATATCAACATCTAAAAATTTTTAAATATTTTCCATTAAATATAAATTCTAACTAAGAATTTAATTAAAATAGCTTGAAAATAATATTTAAATTATATTCTTTTCACACATTAAATACTTTTTAAAAAAAAAATTATAAAATCTTTTTTACAAATAACAATTTCAAAAGACTTAAACGGGAAACTTTTTTTTTTTAAAATATTTCAAAAATTTGAATAATCCTAAGTATGTTAATTATAATTCTAAAGAATAATTTTTTTTTAAAGTCATTTTAATTATTTTAATTTCTAAAATCAACATCCCACAATCCCAATATAGTTAATCTTCTTTAAAATGATTTAATTAATTAAAAAAAAAAGGATTCTTAAGAATTATCTTTCATATTATTATTAAAGACTTCAATTCGTATGAATGACATCCACCTACTTGTATTTAAACTATTCTAGATTCGATTACAATAAATTAATCAACGATTCATCATTTTAATTTTCAACAATGTATCTTCATTTATTGAACAGATGTAAAAAGTTATATAATATAAGACATTATAATATTTATAACTTATATTTTTAAAACCTTTATATACATCTAGGTTAACATGATATTGTCTTCTCTTCTTCACCTTCCTTCAACTCTGTTACTATCACAAACTCTGATAGAATCAGAATCGGAGCTATCATTTTTTATTCTTTCAAAATTTTATTAAATTAACGACCCACTCTTAAGGCTTTCTTCAATCCCTATATTATAATCATTTCATACAATTATTTTACCCTGTATACCATTATGCTCTTATTCTGATATGATTTGAATCTTTTTGACTTTGATTCATCCACAGATGAGTGTCTTTCATTTATCTTTTTTCATCTAATCCAGTTTATTGTTTACATTTTAGAAGGTAAAGTAAAAATTAAAAGTGAAAAGAATAAATCGATTTTTAAGTTAAGATATGATTGAGTGGAAGAAGAACAAGAAGAAGACAGAACAAGTTGTAAAACTTGATTTGTGTAATAAAATTACATGAACTTTTGTTAAGTGGAAAACATTTGGAATACATTTTGTTCTTTTTATTATTTTTTAATTGTTTTCTAATAAAATAAAAATTATAATAACAATAAGTAA
Source organism: Dolichopus griseipennis (assembly GCA_963082915.1). NCBI lineage: Eukaryota > Metazoa > Arthropoda > Insecta > Diptera > Dolichopodidae > Dolichopus > Dolichopus griseipennis. The sequence goes on from OY720441.1 coordinate 364,287,539, forward strand.
TCATAGATTTTTTTTTTAATATTGACAGCTGCAACGATTTAATTTCATATTTTATTCTTGTATAGAAATTTTTTAGTATCAAAAGAATCAAAAGAATTCAATCTAAAGAAGGAAATTAAAAAAAAAAATTAACTAGAGGAGCGATTGTTTAGTATTTATAGGTAAGTAATTTTTAATCTGGTTCTTGTAATTGTAAATGTGTCCAATTAAGAATGAAGAAAATGTTATTTTCAAAAATGGTAATAAATGGGAAAAATGGGTGTTGAGTAATTATGGATTCGTGAAAAATCGTAAAAGATTTAATTATGGGATTTAGAGAAATCTATACTACTGAATATTGCAAATATGTTTGTTCCTAAAAGAATATATTTTGAAATAATAGTGATATTATTTTAAGAGATGTCGGTTGAAGGTTTCATTGGTATAGTTATCAGTTATCATGCAAGAAAATAGGTTTTCCCAGGATTCGTAACTACTTTTTACACTATAATTTATGAGGTTTAAATGATAACTTAAAAGGTTTTGAAAAAAAGTTTTAATTCCCTGAAATTAATTTGAACGCAGGTTAGTAAATACCAACGATTATATATTGATTCTTTTAAGAATATTTTTTATAAAATTGAAAATGTGATCCACTGAACTTTATATGTTCTGCGAAAAGAAACTGGTCTAAAAAGTGGTTTCGTTTCGCAACACTTGTAATTATTAAGCTAGCTTAATGATTTCGGAAGTTGATATTGACAGAAGAAATGAAGCTTGAACTGATTTTGAAATCCTCTCTATATCAATTAGACTTCAAGGCGATCTTTCTTTGCGGCTGTGAAAGTCGCTAAAAGTTTTAAACTTATATAAACAAATGTGTATGCAGCATCTTAAAAATTCTGTGGCCGGAAAACTATTTAAAACACATTGCGTCGAAAAACGATTTAAAAGATAATTGAAGTCGGAATTTTTATAAATGACAGTGCATCGAACACACCTTGAGAAATTTAAGTAAAAATATTCAACAAGGTTGTCGGCGAATTGGTAAATCATTAAAATCTGTTTAGTGCTTTTAAATTCCAAGTGCTACAATTGCTGCAGATCCTGTAAAGTAGAGGGAATTTTTAGTTATCGTAAACACCAATTATGGGTTTAAAATAATAGATTCAGATGAAGCAGAAGAATAAGATCGAAGTAAAAAATGTTCTAAGTTAATAATTAATTAGTTAATTTCGAATTTTTATTTTAAAAATTTAGATAATATTTAATAATAAAAGCATAACATTCTTCTATTCTTGCACTCTCTACCGCCAGCCAACTCGACTAAGGACGCCCGTAATTTTTCCAAAGTATTGAAATTTAATTGACATGAACGTGATTGAGCAGTTTTATACTTTTATTCCTTTCTTTATAGTTTTCATTAAATTGTATATTTAATGATGATATTTAATATCAAATCAATTTTTTTTAACTACCGGTCAATATAATTATTAAAACCAACTCAGTATTTTCCTATTCTATAAAAATATTTAATAAATTTTTATTTTTTAATTTTTTTCTATAAGTTTAAGCAATCGATCATAAACTTTTTTACTTTCATATAATTAAAAAAAACTTTAATTAAGATTTAATAATTAATTAAATAATATTGATTTTACTGCAACTGACCACAAAAGTTATGGTTTCCAAGAGTTTTTGTCTTCAATCTTTTGTTTTATTTTGCAGATATTCCAATACTTCACGCCCTTCTTACAATGCCTGATGTAAAGGTATGATTTTTTTAAATGACGAAGATAATTTGAAGTCAAGTCTAGACTTCTTCACTTATATCATAGGCAAGGACTGTACAGTGTAATATAAATATTCTATTAATATTATTAAAAAGTGTTAAAACTTCTAATTGTAGAAAGTTCTTCGCAAAGAGTGTTCGAATACTTTTATAAATTGCAAAACCAGGTGAAATAAACAATTTTTAGTTTTATTAAATATGTGAAACTTATGTTGGAATCATCTGCCAAACATTCGATGAAAATCTGTTACCAATGGCAATCTTATATAGTACTGCATTAATGCTTCAATAGTTCTATAATAAGATTTAAAGTGATCTTCATATTTTTAATTGAATACTTCTTCCACATAAAAATTCAATTAAAATTTTAAAGTTTTTATTTTAAACTAGAAAATATTAAAAAGCATTCCCTGGAATATCCATACACTTTATATGTATATCGATTAACAAATATATTCACATACATATACTGTGGAATTTAATATAATAAATTATAAAATTTAATTGAAAGGAAGTTTAAAGGGAAACGATGAGGAAATAATTTCCTAGTTAATAGTGAAAATTTATATCTTTGATTTTATTGCATCACAATTCACAATAGAACTTAGTAAAATAGAAAAAATAAAATAAAAAAATATTCCTTTAAACAATTATGTCGTCGCCAATCTATCAAACAATAAAATCTCATCAATATTATATAGAGACGTTAATCGGTAGACTTTATCGTCTACAGCCAATGAATACACTAGATTCTCATTCACATTGAGGAAATCAATCGAATGGTAGTTATTTTATAATAATATAAAATAAATTAATAATGAAACTCATTCTCAAAGAAAATGAATTTCCTTTTTGGTGGAAATGATTTACTTCAAATCTAATATATATAATTGGAAATATACAATATTTAACCTTTACATATTCTATTGTTTTGTATTTTTAAAATTTAAAATGGATGATTAAAATCATAGTAAAATTGCTGTAGCATATAGAAAAAAAGACAAAATAAGTCTTCTCTTGTCTCTATTTTTGATTGCATCTATTTTTTTTTCCAATGAAAACCTCATTAGATTGTCAATCAAAAATGGAAAATAGAAGACACTATGACTGTATAGTTTAGAATATATTTTAATGATAATAGAACTAACTATACTCGTTGTTGTATGGCAGACTACTTTGGAAGACAATTCAAAAAAATTTCAAAATGAAAAGGGATTGCGTTAAATTTTAAAAATTAAGAAAAAAGGTAAATTTGAGTATAGGAAGTATATTAAGATGCCAAATATTAAAAAAATAATTACAAACCTTTTAGATTTAATTAGAATTTAATTGAACTTCACGGATGTGTTAATAGTTATGGTGACGAAATTTGTTGGATTTTCTAAAAAGTCGTGATGTGATTACCTATTTATAGGTAATATTCAAAAGATTATGCAAAATAATTACAAAGTTATAGAAAGGATGTTCAGTTGATGATGGGAAGACCCAAGAAAATATTTCACTTATCACTTAGACTAGGCTTCAAGTTCTTTAATGTTAACATTCACTAAGACGTTGAGTTATATGTGGACGTTGACTGTAGCTATTATATATAAGATTTTTTTTTTTTTTTTTGTTTTATTCCTGTTCCACTCCTTTAAGGAGCATAGGGCATTCACCAAGTTTATTTTAAACTTATTTTAAAAATTTCTTTAATCATAATATTCACTAAACCGTTGATTACTCGGCTGTATATATTGTATAAGGTTATGAAATATGAATGCACAAATGTTAAATTAAATTGTTAAATTTGTTCGCCATCTATAATCTTATCCAAGAATTATTTATATATTTTTATTAAATCTTATTTTATATTACGAAATAATTATACAATTTGACGATATTTTTTTTATTAGATATGATCTGACCGGGGTTTGAACCCGAGACCTTCCACATGAAAGGCGGCGTCTTTACCACTACGCCATTGGTCAGATAGATATTAGATTATGTGTATACAATTATTTCTACCCCATTTACTATCTTACACAAGAGTTATTTATATATTTTTTTAAATTACGATATAATTATACAATTTTACGATATTTTTTTTTATTAGATATGATATTAGATATGACCGGGTTTTGAGCCCTGAACATTCCACTTGAAAGGTCGGCGTCTTAACCATTTCGTCATATCTTGTTACTTCGAATAAATTGAAATTTAATTCCGTTTCTAGGCAGCTTTTCAAAAATCGTAATTAATATTCATGTACACCTTAAATTATTATTGAAAAATGTTTGAATTCATTTATGATCACACGTGAGCTTTTTTAAAAAAATTTTTAACTTAAATCTTAATTTGACATGAATTAGATTGAACTATAATCTTAGCTTGACATTTTCAATCAAATTTTATTCCACGGACCTTTCCAAACTGTTAAAAACCCAAAAATCTTAGAACTTTTTAAATCAAATAAAGGTTATCACAGAATATGGAAGGTACTTTGAATAACATTTGATATTCACTAATTTCGCAAGTAAGTTTATTCAACAATCATTATTTGCAAGTTTACATTGCTTACACTTTGACAGAATCATTTTTTATATTTTTGATATTTAATATTTTTTCCAACTAACAATCATTCAAAAAATTTAACAAATTATTTCAACAAAAAAAAAAACTAAACAAATTAATTACAACTTAATCAAACATAAATAACTTTCCACTTTTCATTTACAAAAAAAAATTAAAAAAAAAAATGCCCACAACCTGCCCTAATAAAAAAACATAAATTTCTGTCAATTCTGTAATAACCTTAAAATCAATTTTCTTGTAATTTGTTTGTTTTTATATTTACAAATATATACATATATATATATATATATTATATATATATATATATATATAAAAACTAAGAGCACGAGATATAATCTTAAGATCTTTTTATGAACGGTTTCAAAATAAACATTTTCTTTATTTTGTAAAAAAAAAACTAAAATTTAAAAAAAATTATCAACGGTACTTATTACCATCAACCATCCATATTAAAATACAATAAAAACATCATCATAATTTAAATCTTAGTTTTTGTTTTTTTTTTTTTTAAATGATTCAAATTCAAAAAATCGGGATGAATGTAGGCGTGGAACTTTATCTTATTAGCACATTAAGAGAAAATTATTATTTCATTTTATTTTTTTTACAATTAATAATACGATAATGGTATCGGCATTACTGTATTTTGGTTTTTTTCAGCTTTTTCTTAAAGCGTAATTTCCTCTCACCTAGATTTTTCTCCAAAATCAGTGAAGCTGATTGAAATTTCCTCTCAAAATTCATTCCAATTTTTTTTCATTTTTACAACTGATTAACGAACACATTATCAACACGACACACAAATGATCTTTTCAGAAAATTTCAAAGCAGACAAAAAGAAAAAGCACAAAACAATAAGAAAATGAAAATATCATGTTGAAAGTTTTTCTTAATCTTCTGAAAAGTTCGTGAAATAAAAATAAGAAAAACTGAAAGCAAAATGTTAAATCTGACAGATATAAATAATATACAATTGGTTACCAATTTTAGGTTGAAATTGATTGTATTTTTTTACTCTTAATAGTTGGACACAAACTTTAATCATATTTGGATGAATTTTTTTTTTTTTTTTTGACATTTTGGTTTTTTTGCTTGAATTTTAATTATGTGAACAGTTTGGACTTTTTTTGGTTAATGTTTTTGACGTAAAGCATCATAAAAGTGGTGCCATATACAAGTACTGTTTAGTGCTGTGTTAGTGCTAAAAGTATTTAATAAGAGTGTTAAAAGTATTGTTTTACTTTATTCATTTGGTGGTAACGATTTTTAAGTTTTAAGAGCGAAAAGAATGAATGTCCAGGATATGGTTATCAAATTAATCTTGTTAGCTAAAAGTTTTAGTGGAATATTTGTGGAGTATAAGTCAAAGAAAAAGTTCATTGAATGAACGACAGATAGAATATAGCAGCATATGATAAGATACAGGAGTTGCTCGACAGATTTGTTAACTCGTGATTAATTCAAAACAAATGATGATAAAAACATTTTCAATCCCAAAAACTCCGAACAATTTCGCCTACTCAAATATTTAATCAGACCTTAACCAATTTAAAGCTGATTTTTGAAATCTGATCCAAAATTATTCAAAAATTTTAATCAAAAATTCGTTAAAACCTTAAGCATAGAATATAATATAATCTAGAATAAATAATATTATTTCTTTATTAATTATTATGTGGGTCTCGGTGTGATAATTGGTGAGTTTTTGGTTTATCACCCGAGTGGGTTCCGTATAAGTCATAAAATATTTAATTGAAAAATAAACTGTTTCAACAAAATCTCCTTGGTTACCGAATATAATTTAAATATTAAATATGTAACATAAACAAAGTAAATAATATTACTTATAAATTAATAGAAAGCATTGGAAGTGGGATACACAACGTTCCGCAAGGTTTACGTTTTTGGATGCCACATGCTTTCCCCCATAATTATAGAGAGGGGCAGCGGCTTAAGTACAGCAACGGAAGAATAAATAGCATTTCCCATCAAAATGAACAACACAAATGTTGTCATTCAAATTCATACCATAATGTATATCAATAAAGTTTCATCAAGTTTCACACTTCAAAAATTTAATATTAAATTATATTGGCAACTCTCATAATTATTTTTCATAAAGAATTAATAAAATTTTATACATTTAATTTCATTTGAATAAAATAAGATCGGATATTAATGAAAAAAAAAAAAAATCCACACGCGACCATTTGACTTTTATTGGATTAAATAAAAAAAAAAAATCTTTAGTATGTAGGTTCTTAAAAATGAAGTTTCATCTGTCATAATTTTTTATTCATATTTTATATTTTGTTTATGTTGCTTTTATATTATTTTTTTATTATTTATTTTGAAAGTCTCTTTGAATTTAAAGTGTAATAAAAAAGAAACTAACAATATCGTAAAAAAAAACTTTAAATTTAATCGATTCTAATTTTGAAATTGGATTTTTTATAAATTTTTAACAAATTTTTAAAGAAATTAATACTTTAAATGTAAAATTAATCTGAAGTTTTTGAAGGTATATGTTTGTCTGTATGTACATTATACAACAGCATCAAAAGTAACAATGTTTTAAAATGTATTTTTTTAACTTTTTAATAAAGTCTTAATTTGTTATTTGAACATTTAAAAAATATTTAATCACATGGTGTGCAATCTTCCGTATTGAAATTGATATGTAAAAAAAAAATCATTTTGAAATTTGGCAAAAGATCACATCATAGAAATGTCAAAAAATTTTTGAAATTAATTTCCTGCTTTTAAATGGAATTTAATGTCAATTTGTTTGAATGTTGTTTTAAGTTAATCGAACTATATTTTATTGTATTTGTTGATGTTTAAATTTTGAACTTTGGTTTTTTTTTTTTAATTTCTGTAGTTTATGGTGTTTTTTATTATTGGCTCCTACTGATCGTATTGTCTTTTAACAATATAAGTATAACTGTATTTTAAATATATTAAAAAACCATATAATCTGTGTCAAGATTAAATTAATGATAATAAATTTTAAATTTCTATTTAATATTTTATATCAAACATAATAAGATAATATTAGAGTTTTGAATTATATTAATAACTCGGAAAAGATTAATGACAATTGTTTTCGCTCAGATTTTGATCGTTGATGAGATGAAAATAATTAAATTTTGTTTTAAATATTATGTAAATATTATGTTTTTGAATTAATTATTTTTAATCAATGAAGATTAATTTTTTGCAATCATTTTAAATATTTTGTTTAGATAGTTTAAAGTAATATTTGTTAAGTACGAAAGTTTTTAAGAAGTTACTCTGACTATAAGATTTAAGTATCTGACCAATGGCGTAGTAAAGACGCCGCCTTTCATACCGAAAGTCTCGGGTTCAAACCTTGGCCAGATTGAATATAATAAAAATATATCTTAAAATTGTATAATTATATCGCAATATAAAATAAGATTTAATAAAAATATATAAATAACTCTTGTGTAACATAAGAGATGCCGCACAAAATTAACATTTGTGAATTTTTATATTCATAATATTACGCCGAGTAATTAATGACTAAGTGAATATAACGATTAAAAGAAACTGAAGCTTAGTCTAAATGGCCTCGGTGAATGCCCTATACTTCTTAAAGGAGTGGAAAAGGACAAGAAAAAAACAAAAGTAACATTTAAGTGACGGTAAATTTTTAGATAGGACACAATACGTAAAGCTTGTAAAGCGAAAGCCTAAACATAAGTTCCTTGAGAAAAATGTTAAAACTTTTGAGTACAATAAATAGAATAGATCGGCATGAAGCTCATAAAGAACTCGCTTAAGTTACAAAAAGAAGCACTTTTCGATTAATTTACTTAAAAAGGCAAATAAAGATTCCAAAGGCTTATGAGGTTTACCTAATTTTGAGGTAAAGTTACCAAAGCTTAAGTAAAATATTATTAGTTCTCCTACCAGGCAACAGATGGCAACCAAAATTTTGATAATTAAATTCGATTTTCGATAATGGGGTACTTAAAATTACAATTTTCTTTATAAACAATGCAAAGTTACCAATAAATCTGAATATCTAAGAGAATTGAGTACTTAACCGAAGGGAATTTAAAAAGAAATATTTTAAATTTCAAGTAAAAATGAGTTAGCATTTACCGCAAAGTTACATAAGTAAGTTTTACTGTTGTAAATCAATAGAGACGTTTAAAAAATTAAAAACCGTACCGGAAATAATCGTTCAAAATATATAATTAAGTCTCATTCCATTCTTAAATATTTTTTTCATTTATGGAGTTAATAGTAAAATCTTGATTATTGTTATAGTACGATCACAGGCTCTTATAATATTATCGCTTGGTTTTTTTTAATCAAACCCGATTCAGATCTGTCAAAAAAATAGTTTTTCTTTGATCAGAGTCTCAGCTCGGAGTGTTCGTTTTTAAACTCAGAACTGCAGATTTTAAAAAAACTTTGCTTTAAGTTTTGATTAGCTTGAGAGAGTTCAACATATAATCTGAGTAGCTCTAATCTTTGCTGCGTTTTTAATATTAATAATTATTAAAATTGTCATTTTTAGTGTGTGCTTTTTTCACATATTATTTATTTTATTATTAATAACTCTTTCTAATACAGTTATTAAGCCAAATGCTTACCTAATGAACTACCAAGGCTGCTCAAATAATATTTACATGAAATTTGATTTTTAAGGAAAATCAAATTGTGAACTTTTTACATTTTACTTAATATTGTACTTGATTATCTCATTGATAATAAGGTCGTCAATAATGGCACTTTTGAAATGTAGACTAATGTTATAATTGATTTAAAAAATAACTAACACTCTTTAATGAAAAAAAAGAAAATTGAATCAAAAAGAATGAATCCTGCAAGATCCAACTAAAGATTAATTTCCTATTAATCTTATTTTAATTTTATCTACTTTGGTGGTCACTTCAGGTTTTAAACTCTTATTTAAAAATAAAAACACTCTTTATTTAAATGAATTAGTATATTATTAAATAATCATGTCTACCTTAAAAATAATTAACAAGTCAAGGATTTTTTTATTAAATCAAAAGATGTTTAAAAAGAGTTTAATCTAAAAAAAAAAACTAGAAAATAAAACTTAAAACAAAGACAAAAGATGAATTAATATTATTAACTACCGAATCTCTGTGTTATGTAAGAAACAAAAAGTACAAAATGTATGGTTTTAAAAAAAAAAAAACTTGTATTATATCATACGTACTAGATGAAAGAAGATTCTAAATAAGTATTTATTACAAGACTTGTATTATCCAAAGACCATTTTTTATAAGTTAAAACAACATAATGGAAAAGGTGTGGCTCTATTTTATTGTAGAACGTATCTAATTTAGCATTTTTTTTTTTTTTGTATTTTGCAATGCACATTATCTTTGCACTTATTAATTACAACTTTTATATATAAATTATATGTTTCTATAGTTTATGTGTAACTTATATCAGTACGATCAGTTTATAATTTAAAAAAATGCAGTTTAATTGCATAAAGAAACAGATGTGATTGTTTTTAAAGAGAAGAAAATTAATTGTTAGATATAATTTCCCTTCAATTATAGATAAATTCGAAATGGTTATGCCAAAATGGTTAAACACACCCATTTTGAAAGGTCATTTAATGATACTATTATCAAAATATTTTCTAAACCTGTAATTATGTTTCTTTTTTTGGTTAAAAAAAAATTGGAATCATTATTTATAGGGGTTATATTTAAAATCTTAGTATTATTTACTATTTTTAGTAAAATAGTATAAAGACGAAGGCAACTCAATAGTTATTCTGTTCTTATTAACATTAAAGTGAATTTGGGGAAAATTCAAATTGTGCCAACATTTATCGGGAATTTCCACGAATTTTAGTAGATCGGGTTTAAGACATCGTCATTTACGTAGTCAACTAATCCTAGTAAAATCCACCCACCCATTAACGACTGGGTGGCACAGTTGTTAGAGTGCCGAACTTTCTTGCCAAAGGTCCGGATTCGAATCACGTGAAAGTGAAAAAACTTTTCTGAATTTCGACTCGACTCAGCTACCATTCGTCATTGGGTTCAAGTTATAATATAACAATATAAACAAATAATTTAATTGAATAATATAACTCACAGATATAAAATACCATATAACTAAAATAGAAAAAAATTACAATATAAAAAAATAGAATATAATAGAAAATATAAAATAGAATTGTATCTTTTGAAACTTGAAGACGTTTCTACATGTTATAAGGTCCAGTATTATCTCATTTTTAAATTGTATGTGGAATTAAAATCAATTCTAATAACACGAATATAATATGACCCTCAGTTCCAACATGTACTTATGGTATAGACAGGCGATTGAACAGTTAGCGCTTACAAAAAAAAAGAGTAAAAGAAGTAAAAGAGATCTGTAAGTTTAAAATAAATTCATAATTCGTAAAATCGTGTAATTGGTCATATTTCAATTTTTGGAGACGTTTTTTGATTTGAAAATTTAAATAACTTGAGAAATTGTTGAAAGAAAGTTGAGAAATGTCAGTCTAATTTGTTGCTACGAAATATGACGTGTTTTTAATCAAAAACTCCTATCCCAGTTATTAATTCTTAAACTGTTTCATATTAGAATCCGGCAAACTGCTGTAGTCGTTTTTGTAATTAGTTTGAATCTAATCTTCTAATTTTATTCATCTGTAAGAACATTTTTAATATAAAATGCGCCCTTTCTTCCTTAAACAATAAGTCTCTTCATTTTTTTATCTTATAGCAGCGGCAAAACTCAAAGGGTTTACCTTTTCATCTATATTCAAAAACAAAATAGAAAAAATTGTTTCTATAAAGTTTAGAAAAATAATTCAACCGAAAAATTTGAACAATAGAATTACAAAAACAAAAACATAATAAGAAAATCAAAAAAAAAAAAAAATAATTAACAAAAGAATAGAACACAATTTTATGTCAACGATTTCTATCAAAAGCTGCATATAGAGACTAAAGAGTTAACGTATACTGTAAATGCAACGCAACAAATCACACACAAAAAAATTAAAAAAAAAAAAAAAACCGGCATGTCGAAACATTGAACAAGAAAAAGAAAATGATCTCTAGGCCATCCATCTAAAAGTAGGTTTGTTCTAAAGTCCAATAAAAACAACAAATAAAGAAATGAAAATTGAGATCTAGGCTTTTTTCAGATATTCTTGCAAATTCAATTTTTTTCTTTATGGTACATGTAAGTTGTAACCAAGAATGTATGAATGCATATATGTATGTGTGTATTTATGTAAAATAATTTTCATTAAAAAAATATTAGAAAGAGACAAAACAAAAGATTTACAAAAAAAAAAAAAAAAAAAAAACAGATCTGCAAAATTCAAACATGGTATTAAATAGAATTTTTGAATTGAAAATAAAAATTTTTCACATATTTCCCATTTACAAAACCATGACGAATAACTTGTTTCTGTCAATTCAATTTTTTATTTGTATTTTTATTCTTTTCTATTTAATTGAATTGAATGGAGTTGAACTGTAAAACAAAACCTAAGGTTTAAATAGAGTTAAGTTAATTTTTACGTTGTGTTTCAATAAATCCATAGAATTATTGCAACTAATATGACTAAGTTAAAAAATTTTTATTTTTTGAATTTATTGTTATTAAAATGTTGGGAATTAAATTTTGGGCAAAGATTAAGGCACTTTAACTATTGAATGACTTGAATCCGTTTCATAAATATTGACAGTGACAAATTGATAAAACTGTCACAATTGTCCGATATTTTTTTTTTTAAAAAACCTTTAACTACTCTGGTCTCTTTACTATATTCTAGATTTCACTACTTTTTGCCTGTAAACTGTCGAATTGCAAATTTTTATGAAATAGGGCTTTGTATGATTGAAACTCATAGAATTGTACAGTGATGTCTATTTTTAAAGAAAGTTATGTTCTATAACTAGTATTGTCAATGATTAATTAAAAGACTCTCAGTAAATGTTTGACGTACCGTCAATGCTCTTGCAATTTTTTGTAAATATTCCAATATGATTGTGAGATTGTAAAGGAGATGAAATAGAAATAGATTCAAGTGTAAGCGTCGAGTTGACGAGTCGAGTTGACGTAGCTAAATGTAAATAGCTGATATATACAATCTATTTTTTTATTTGAGCGCATAACTCTAAGTTGAGTGTGTTTAATCTTTTAAAAAGTCTGAGAGTTGCTCGTGAAGGTGCTATTAGAGTCCAGAGTATATTTTCACCTCTTATGTCTATAATTAAACTTATAAGTACCAGAAATTTGTCTAAAAGTAACTAATTTGATTCATCAGTTTAGTTAAACCGCATAATCTATACAAAATTGAATATTTGTAGCTTATAGACGCCTAAACTGCTCAACCGAATGTCATGAAAAGTTGTATGAAGAGTTTTTGAATACGGGGTTTGCTTCTGGGCTAATAATTTTGTTCTAACGAACCACCAAAAGCGGACTGTGGTCCAAGTATTCAAATTTTTTTGTTCTAAAATGAAAATGGTGTGCGTGTGACCGGTTAACTTCAAATTTAGTATGGGTGTTACTGCCTGAAAATGGAATTGACACTATTAACACACTTAGAATTTGTTAACTAATATGTTCACGATGATTAATCTAATAAAAAGTGAATTATGTGCAATTTTATTCAGTCCATTTTTTTTCATGTACATCAACTTCAATTAAAAATCCATGGAAAGATTTTGCAACGCGCACTGGGTATTAGCTAGTATCGAATAATATTCATGCATGATTGAGAAACTGATAATCTACATGCACCCAAAATATGGTATTAAATAAATTAATGCAAAACCACATTTATCTGAATTTAATTGAAATTTAAAACTTAGAAATCAAAATTTAATAACTTCGTTCCCATCTTGATGATGATGTTTCTAAAAAAAAAGTTGTACATTAGTTTGAAAATTATTACTAAAACCAAACAATTACCCTTTACACACGTACACACTTATATTAGGTCTAATAGATGGCACACCTTATTATGGTAATGAAAAAGGTTTTTACAAATTATGTTTTGTAAAATTATTATTCAATAACTGAAAAATGTCTTAATAGCAGAACTTTAAGTAGAATTTTTGATTATTTCTAAGATTCTTATATTCATATTTGCAAAAGCGATTTGAATACATATTTTCTAACAAAGAACTATTTATTTTTTTTTTTTATTTTATTTCTACCTATTTATTTTCATTTTCAGAATAACTTGAACCAAAAAAACAACAAAAAACAAATAGAAAATAATAAAATACAAAAGAATCGCGCGTTAACTAACGCGAGCGTAATAATAATCGCCATTTTCACGTGATTCTTTGTTTTTATTTTTCAATTTTTTTTCAATTCGTATTCGTTTGCGTCTTCTAATTCTATTTTGTTGCTATTGTTGAATATTTTTATTGTAGTTGTTGCTATAGTTGTATTAATTTTTTTAGAAAAATTTTTTTTATCTTCTGAAAATAATGATATATTGCGCAACTATGCACCAGCAGGTGCCAGATGCTGTGACTTCTAATGATGTTTTCGTGTTATTCTTGTTTTTCTTGTGTTTTTTTTTTTGTTTTTGTCTTACGTTTTGGTTTGTTGCTACTGATTTTTTACTACTGTTGTTGCTGTTGTTGCTATTGTTGTATTTGTTTTTTTGTTGAAATTCATATCAAAAATTCAATGACATTGTTGGAACTATGTTTTCTTGTTTTTATTTTTAATTGGTGCAGATGTCTTGACTACATGGGCTAGATATGTAAGTTTCGTGTAGTTTAGTTTGTTAATTTATCAGGTGAGGAGGAAATAAGTTTCATATGGTTTATTATTGGGAATTTATAGTGATTTTGTATATAATTACATAAGATATATTTACAAACATTTTATTGTAGAACAACTTTGTATAGAACTTTTCTACTTAAAATTAATATTGTATAAATATGTTTGCAAGGGTGATATAATGCCTGTTGAATATTGATGATGCATCTACTGATCAGGTCATTTTATTGTTAATAAGTTAAAGGTATAATTAATTCTTAATAAATACAGTTTTGGTTTGTTAATTGATTTTATACTGAAATTTGAAATTTAGAACTAAAGACTTATAATGTAAACAATTTAAAATTTTTAAAATTTAGAAGTTATTTGGAACATTGCTTTTAAACTTGTTTAATTAATAATGGACATTCTGATTTAATCGAGTAATTAAATAGAAATTGCCTCATGTTTGATAAGTGATGAGGCAATGATTAAAAAATTTTGAATTTTAAAATTTATGATGAAACGGAATCAGAGTTTGCGTTTTTAAGTCCGTGTACTGATACTGGAAAAAATATTCAGTAAAATTTATGTATTGTTACTGGTACTTGACAGTACTTAACAGTTCTACCAGTACTTATCAGTACTAACCAGTACATTATCAGGACTAACCAGTACTAACCAGTACATTACCAGTATTTACCAGTACTTAACCAGTTAACCAGAACTACCAGTATTTATCAGTACTACCAGTACTACCAATACTTACCAGTACTATGAGTATCAATCAATATAAATACTGTTATTACTGGTTAAATACAGGGTGGCACAAAGCGACCGATATGGTTTAAATGTTTAATAACTTTTTAAATTTATTTATCTGTTTTATTTTTATATCAGAATTTTGTGAAGAAAACTTCGGGAATTGGAAATGGAACAGTACACATCAGAGCAGCGATCAAAAATTACGAAAAGTTATGGAAAACGTACTAAAAAGAGCACGAATGTGCGAAGCAGAAAATGGTCACCACTTGCGGAATACAATTTTTCTACTTAAGCTAAAAATATTCCCCATTAATATACTGTATAACAAAAAATAATAATAATAATTAACCATTAAATAAAAAAGTTATTAAACATACAAACCATATCGGTCGTTTTGCGCCACCCTTTACTAGTAAGTACTGGTAATACACTACTGGTTGATACCAGAAAGTACTGGTAAAGTATTTGAAGATTCAAGTACAAATACTGTTCCCGTAACAAAATTTTTCTTAATATTTTTTCCAGTCATTGTATCATTAGTGACTTGTTTACTTAAGTACTAAAGTACTGGAGTTCACCAGGTTTGAAGGGGTTCTTAAGCGAAAAATATCTAAATGAGTAATTGAAATATGCTTAATGGAAGAAGTGCAATTGAGTCCACTTATAATAGGCTTATAAAAGGCATAAAAAAAAGTTAAAAAAAAAATAAAAGTAATAGGTAACTCTATTCCAAATCTTAAAAAATGTTAAAAGTTTAAATTATTTTAAGATTTGTATTTTTTTTTGTAATAATAAACTTCGAAACCTTTTCTGGACTTTTGAAGAAACTATAATAAGTTAAAGAAATATAAATCTTTTGATTATTAATTAAATAAAATTCAAATTAGTGTTTACAATTATTATTAATAGAATTCAAAAAAATCTGATTTTGAAGATTTGATCTGTATATAAATAAATACAATTTAATTTTATATTAATTCAGTATGTATTTATTTTTAAAACTGAATATTTATTTATTTGGTAAATATTTCAACTATATAAACATTTAAAAAAATTAAAAACAAAACTTTTAATTTAATTATTTTTAAAAAAAAATATTTGAATATATTTTTAAAATGTTATCATAAATTATGTATTTTTTTTGTTTTGTTTTATTCTTATTTAAAAAAATTTCATAGTCAATTAAATATATCAAAAAAATACAAATTAGCAATTTAATAAAAACAGCAATTTATCTGATTAAACACCCCCGCATAGATTTAACACTTTTTTTTTTATTTTTTTTTTGTTTTTTTTATGAAGAAATAGAAATGTGTTAAATGTTGCAAAATATATTAAAACTAAAATTAAAATAAAATTGAAAATTTGAATAAGTTAAATATTTCATAATTTTTAACATGAATGTAAACTTTATTTTGATTATGTATGACGAGTAACTATGGTTATGTTAGAGAGGATAATGTGAAATGAAATGAGAATGTATTGGTTATCTAATGTTTTTACTATTACAAATGCGATAAATGCCCCATCTATAAACGATTAATACCCATCTAGTATTGCAATTAACATTAACTGTAAAATTCTGTAATATTTTTTTTAAATTATTAAGATTTGTATTGGAGGACGTTTGATTTTGATATCTGTGAGTTATAAGATTAAATTATATTTAAATGCTTTAAACTCAAATTGTACCTAAACGAAAGTTATCACTTTACTGAAATTTGTATGTTCGCCTCTAAAATGACAGTTCAATACTCTAGCCATAATGTAATCCAGATGTTTAACACTCTTGCCCATTAATTAAATTTCTCATTGTTAAACTAAAGAGAATCCAGAGGTGCTCTAATAAATCTAAAAACATTTAAAAACCATGAGTTTTCAACCTTTTTGCATAAATTATAATGACTTAAGTTATAATGCAGAGAAATATAATATTTCACATTTTAGGATAGAATGCGTTTATTAATATCTGTTTAATTTAAAATTAACGCAGAATAATTCCAGATCATTAAGTTTATATTTTCTTTAAGAATTTTTAAAATTTTTTTTTATCCTTCAAAATTCACATGAAAACAAATATAATTTTTTTTGTTATTTCTAGAAGATGTCTTTAGGTCATGTCTTGTCATTTTTTATGATTTATTTTCTCTGAAAAATAAATTTTTTAAAATTTTTGTTTTTTTATTTTTTACATAGAAAGTATAAAATGTTATCACATGTTTAATAAGAAAAAAAGGCATATTTAGTTTTTTATGATATGTAAAATTTTCCTTAAAAAAAAATTTCTTGCCAAAATTGTTTAACAGTTTTTTTTTTTTTTTGGAATATAAATTAAATTAATGTGCTAATAAGTTGGTTTATATAACATAAGTTGTTATGTTTTAAAAGTTTCGGGAAAATTTTAAATATGCTTTTAAAGATGTTTTTCTGGGACTATTTTCCTTTTGAAAATAAAGTTTCGAAACAATTCCTAAAAAGGCTGCTATATTCCAGAAGAATCTATTTCATTCAACAGTATTTCATCTGATTGCTTTTCGTCTGCATAGATGTCGCTGGAAGGTGGGAATACCATAATTTGTGCTTTATATCTTAAATGTTTCCAATTTCAAAATCTAGAAAGTATATATAATATCTTATCATACAAATGCTGGGAAAATTTAATACGTATCCTCTTTTGAAATTCAATTCTAAAATTCCTCTCTGAAACAGTAATACAGACAACTTACATATAATACTGTCAAATGGCACAAATAAAATACAAAGATATAAAACACTCCTATTTTTAATTTAGAAATAGAAATTAGAAAGAAATAAAAATAAGGATAGTCCCGAAAAAGGCATGGCTCACTTAGAAACTATATTTCAGGGAGAACTTAAAGGATATGATCAAATTATCGCGTCGCTTTGACGCTTAAGTAGAATACATTGATTTAAAGTCAATTATAAACTTGATGGATAGACAACTTTCTACTTTTACTCGCGTTGACATTTAATTTTTTTGTTTATTTTTATAAATTTTTTTTGTGACATTAAAAAACTTTATGCTCATTTTAGAATTTTATCATCAACCTACTAAAAATACTTTCAATAACACTAAAAATATTATTTATAAAGAACTAATTCAGTTTAAAAAAAGTAAACAATAACAAAGCGACGCTAACACATAATTTTATTAAGAACGAGACGCTAGAAGCAACGCTATAAGAGAAGCGAATATTGGGTCATCATCATCTAAAGTCGGACTTTTTTAATTTTCCCTGCTCTATTTAGGTACTACCATAAAATTGGTGAGTACATTTTTTATAATATGATGATCCAACTACTAGATCCCAAAAAAAACGGGGCTGATTAATGAAAGACCTAATTCATGTGAAAAAAGTATAAATGAAATTCATCGATATCTAATAATATACTACTGGAACCTGTCTGTCTGTCAAATTTTCGTTATAAATTGAAACATATTTCTATATTCAGATCTGCAAAATTATTTTATTTTTGTTTATTATTAATGCACTCTATTAAAACATTTTAAAAAATGTTTGATGTTGCTATAATAAAATAATGATGATACGGAAGACATTGAAATAAAACGATTAAATTATAATGAAATGACTGATTGTCTTGTCTTGTTTGTGTCTCTTTACAATAATCATCCGTTTTCAAGTTCTAAAAATATTTAGTTTTCCACTTCTTATTTTTTTGCACAAAAATAACACAATACAGTCAGACCATGTTTTTGATTTGTTTATTTTTTTTTTTTTATTCTTTTTGGCAAACTTTTACAAAGTTACAAAATTTATTGAACATAAAAGTATTTAAATTAAAAAAAAAACTTAAATATGACCCCGCAGAATTAAACCACAGATGCATACAAATAAACATTGTATAAATTAATATATAAAAAAAATTAATTCATTTAATTTTTAAATTTTTAAAATAAATTATAAGAATTTATTTGAAGAAAAATATCAAAATAGACGCTAAATAAAAGTGTTGTAAAAGCGTCTGAATATTGACAATAAATTACGCATTTTTATATGACTTTTGATTTTTTTTTTTTTTTTTAATCTGAAACTGTCAAGAATACTTTAAAATTTTGCCTTTATTTTTTGGCTGCTTGTTTTTTTTTTAAATCTGAAATTTTCTTAACCGTACATTAAACAAAATGAGATGCATTTAATATTAGAATTAAAAATAAAATTTTATTTAAAAAAAAAAGTGTTAATCGAATATAAAAAAAAAATAACAAATAAAAAAATAATAATAAAAGTGTTGTTAATGTACGACGAAGTCATGATCTGAAATGTCACTAAACTACCGGAAAGAAAACTTAAAGAGTTTGGCATAACGCCATATTAATCAGTTTCTGAAAATTAAAATTAAATTAAAAATGGTTTTATTTGAACTATAATAGTATAAGCAACAAAAATAATTACAAAAATAAAATTGTAAATAAAAATAAAAGAAATTTACAAATAAAATTAAAATATCACTGGAATTTATTTAAAATTCAATGACAAATAGTGGCCGGTTTAAAAAATTTTTGTTTTTTATTTAAATGTCAATAGCATTTACAACGGATCTGAACAAAAGTAAAAGAAATATAATTAAATACACGTCAACGAATGTCGTCGTCATTGTCATCATTGCCGCGACAATTGAACGACAATCGGAATCGGATCCAAAAAATAACAAAAAAAAAAAAAATTAAATTTTATATTTTTAATTTTATGTTTCGATTTCTTAATTAAATTAAAATTATTTTATTTTTCAAGTAATAAAAAAGACAATGTATGATTAAGCGAAAAATATATTTTGACAGTAGAGTAAACAAAATTATCGTATAAAAATCTACGGAATGGTAGTTCCTTAATATTTGTCTATAAAAATAAGTATTGCGGTATATTAATTTTAGAACGGTGTTTGTATACATAGTTTAACTCAGTGCCACCTCCTGAGCCGATTTGGCAATGTCCAAAAAAAATAGTGATGCTATTTCGATGAAATTTATACTGTAAATTACTAATCATGAAAATAAGGATTGCAAATGGATGATATCGGATCATGGATGCAAATTCTGGATCGAAAAATTCTATCAAAGGCAAATGAGTATATCTTCGAGATCCTTAAATATAGAAACTTCAAATAACAAGGATGTTTCTTACTTTTTCCTTTGTTTCCCTAAGCATTGGAATAAAATGGAATGTTGGTTTGGGTGACTCCCACACACCTTTCAAGACTTAAAGCCATATTTTCAAAATTAATAAAGATATTAGCTTGATTTTTGATACATATGACTGTTTTTTCCTGCGGTGGTTCAATATGGGATGAATTAGAGTGATAGTTCAGGTACCTCTAGGATCTAGAAGCTTGTTGTGTTTCCGTTATGTCCCTAAATTGGGAAGTAAATGTAGTTCCAAAATCTGAGACGAATTGAAATGGTCATTTACAATGAAATACAACGTCCCGTTAAATTTTTAGCTAATTTTGAAACTTAGATGCAGTAAGGCTGCTTTCAAGTTCTAAATTTCAAACCAAAAGTAAGAGATAAGCAAACGAATGGTATAGGGCTATCGAAACTAGTATATTTGCTTAGGAATCTGTTTTCACCGTGAGTTTATTCCTTACTTTTTCCGTTTAACTTATAATTGTTTAGAACAATTTGAGACGGAAAACTGATTACCCTCTTATTATTTCCTATAATGTTTTCATTTGAAAATTCCTATTTTCAAAATTCATCATCAATTCTTTGCGTGAGATCGAATTTTTTTCTAGATTTTCAATAAACACTTTGGATGAAGCAAAATTTTTATTTGAAATTAACTAAAAAAAAAAATTAAAAAAATTGTTTAAAATAACTCTAAAATTATAAATTTTCCGCAATGATATGTATTTAAGTACAAAATACAAAATACAACAAACAAAACACAAATGATTTTTTGGCAGCTTTCCAAGAAGCGCGAACGCCATGAGCTGCTAAGTATATATTCATATAGTATCCGTTAATTTTGCCAAAAATAAAAAAAAAGAAAACAAATTAAAAAGATCATTTATACATTTGTATATATATATATAATTATATATTTGTTATATGAGCTAAATAGCCCTAATCGACTCTAAAAAGAGGTAATCTCATCAAAATCTTAATAATATCGATTATATACATAGAGTTTAGTTATATTAATACATTATATAATAATCTATAGTATATAATTTAATTTAATTAAATTTAATTTATAAAGAATTAATTTGCATGTGATAAAATTGCCGTCGGTTATATTGATTACTACCGGTTCAAACATAGAAACACACTTGTATACATTTATGTAAGTAGGATTGTTCTAAATTTATTCGATGTTGTTCGAAATTAAAAAACAATTTCTTTTGATAAATTTTTAATATATGTATTTAATTTTAATATTAAAGTATATATAAAAGTATATCCGTCTTTTGTTAAATCAAGACTGCAAAATCTTCAATTTCTTCTAAAACAATTGAAATTTATTTTACAATTTGTTTCTATCCCATGATAAGTTTGAAGACTTATTTGAGCGTTTCGCTTATCAGCAATTTAAAAAGAAAGTGTGAAGAGTTTTGTTTCTAAAAATTAATTTTCTAAAATTTATTACTTAATAAAATTTGGATTAGCTCCGTTGCAAATGAAACTAATTTCCATAAAAATAAAATAAAATTTTATATTATTTAATTTGAAGAAAGATATATGGGTGGGGTAATGTATTTATTATATAGTTAAGATTTTATTTTTATTTCATTTTGAGACATTTTTTCATTAAAACAATTCCAGTAAATTCAAAAAGAGGAAGATTCTTACTTTGCCTACCCCACCCTCCAATTCCGTTGAATGTCCAATTTTGCCAACACACAATGTCAATGCACTTGTGTTTTTGTACTTTACTTGCTTGTTTTCAATTTTAACCTCGTAGCCACGTTTTCCATAGCAATCGGACTGAGAACTTTGTGTAGCAGCTTCCCAAAAATGCAGTCTAAATATTTCAAATATTCGAAAAATTGGTAGCCGTATATTTCATACGGATTTTAATTTTCAACCAGTCTTATTATTTGGTAAAGATATGAATTCTGGTTTCAGCAATCTCTATGACAATCACTCTTAATTTTATATCAAGAAATCTCAAAATTTGCTTACAAACTTGCCATATTACTTTGAATAAACTTGCCTTCTTTTAATTTCAACTTAGAAATGTAATTAGTGTTGTTCTGAAAATATGTAAACAGGTTTCAAAAATTTGAATTGTAGTTTCATATGATTTAGCCTTAACTCAAGCAGCTACTCGAAGTCTTGGTCCAATTTTAACTAAAATAAGTAGGGATCTCAAAGAATTCAATTATCTCAAAGAAAGCCAATATTTAAGAAATTAAATTAAATCTGTTTTATTAATAAAAGAACAATAAAAGGGCAGACACGTTCCATGAACATTTAAACTGAACAACCAAAAATATAAATGGAACTGTAGGACAGACAAAAAATTCTTAAAAAATCCAAATGAAAGGCAAAGAACTCTTGAAAATTTATGAGCAAAATTAAGTGAATATATTATTATTAATTAAACATGATTTTGAAGAATTCATGATCACACTACAAGAATACTTGGAATATTCGAAAATAAAATAAATCTTAAAATTTCATGGTCATTTTATAATGAAAATTACAAAAAAAGATAATAATAAAAAAAAATAAATTACTATTAAAAATAGAAAGTTTTTTAAAATTAAAATCGAAACAAAATATAAAATACAAAAAAAAACAATAATAATAATTTTAGTTAATTCATTAAAATGTCATAAATGACATAAAAATAAAAATTCATTTTAAGTTTTTATGACTGTATAATTTTTTTTTTGGATTTTTAATTTAATTTTACAAACTGAATTTAAATTTTAGTATAAGTATTTGTTGTATCTTATACTAATTTAGTAAAGTAATTTACTTTGTCAAAGTCACTTGACATTTAACTTGTTGAAATGATAATCAGTTCAGTTTGCAGGTTTCAATATCAATGGCAACATTTTTAAGGGTTTTTAAATTGTAAACAACTCTATTTGACAGAAAACAAAAATTGTATGACATAGTTGACACTTGACTGTTGCACCAAATAACACTACAGTTAAATTGTAAACAAAATAATGCGCGAACAAAAAAATTAGCCACCTACACACACATTATTGTTTTATTGAATTTCGTAATATAATTTAAAATCTTCTTTCTTTTAAGATGTTTTTTTTTACTAGCCCCAATGGATTTAAATGATCAAAGTGCTTGTTCTATATTCCAAGGAAATTTTTTTCATTAAATATTATTTAATTTTAGAGAAATATAAAAAATACAAATTATTTGCAATTAAAAAAAAAATTATACAATCAATTCCTTCGGGATACAATTCGTTTAAAAGTATTAACAGTAACCGTGCGTTGACTTGTTTGAACCAGATAGGTACGAGAATAAATAGATAGAGCCGGTGACATATGGGTAAAAGTGCCTTCCTTTATTTGAAAGGCCCCGGTTTGATTCCCGGAAAAAGTCTTGAAAAGTTTTAAAATGTTTTCAAATTAGACTCTGTTACAATTCGACATTAAGTTCAAATTAATAGATTAATTATATATCTTTAATAACAAATACATTAATAAAGAAATATTAACAAATAACTTAATTGAATAATATAACTCACAGATACAGAAATACCTTACACTTCAAATAAAAAAATTATTACAATATACAATTGTATATATTGAAAATCTAAGATTTTGTGTAACTCTTTTTGAATAACATCAACTTGAATTAAAATTCCATTGAGAGGCGCAGCAAGACGGGTACAGGGCATTGGCTGCTCATCGGATATCTGCTGCTTTATAAATATTGAACCAATTAAAATTTATGATTTTAAGTCTCCAGTATTTATCAGAATTCTTCTGGCTCTATAGATGTCCTGACAAGAAGGTATTTTTCTATGTTAACCAAAAGACGAAATTGGAATTCACTAAGATCAGTGGAAAGCTTTTTTTTTTTGGTCGAAAGTGTACTCTTCCATACCTAAACTTTAATTATCACATTAAAAAACTTGTATTTATTCCTTTCTAATCTTCAATTGTATCGTGTGGTTAAATTTTATTTTACAAATTTTCTTCTAATGAATACTTTGCTATGTCTGCAAAAACAAAACATCCTACATATGTAGTTGGTGTGATTCAGCACACATCAAAACAGGAAAGCAATGTCTTCATGTGATCATTACGTTTATCTAAACATTAAATATTAACTGTAAAATTAATAGTGTTTGTCCAGACTAATGATTTACCTGGAAATTATTCATACAGAGTCCAAAGAAAAGAAATTACAAAATATTATTTTGAAAATTCTTCTAACATTTTTTCAAAAATCGATGGAAATTTTTATTTCTAATAGTCATTTGTTAATTCTCAAATTCAAGGAAAACATTTCTATCTCGAATGTTTTTTTCTATTTTAATTGGGGGGTTTTTGTTTACGGAAAAAGTTTATTTTGAGTCATCGTTTGTACTTACAAAGTTATAAAATCTAAAATTTTGTAAAAAAAAAAAACTTCTGAGGAAATTTTATCTTTCGCATCTTTTAAAAATTTTAGAATTCTGTTTTTTAAAATTTTAATGTTTTGTTTACTTCCTTTTCTTTTTATTTTATTCTGATTTTTTTTTTGTTTTGTTTACACAAGAAGTTTGAGTTTTTGTTTATAATTTTTTAAGTTGGATGAACTGACTTTCAAAACTTATATAGCAATTGCGTAAGAGCATATTAAAATTTTAATATGAAATCAGATATTGTATAGGAGATTATTTAAAAGCATTTTTTTTAAATTTGAAATTAGTAAAGTGATCAATTCAATTATGAATTTGAGATGTGTGCTAGTCGAGCATTCCCGTGTTTATATAACCTTATCCTCATCATCTGTTTATAAAAATATACTAAGTATCTTTATTGAAATATAACTGATCTACAGTAAATTCCTTTTGCAGTTTCATTAGCATAGAGCGACATATACAATGTTTTTAAGCCAAACTTACGAGCCAAATCAATCGCAACATTTAATAGCTTAAATGCTAAAACCAGAGAAGGAGCAACTCATGCTTTCCAGGCTCAGAGGAACATATTTCCATTTAATTCTAACTTGAAACATCGACAAATTAATTAGATTTTCATTGGCGTTTTAATCCATTCAGGAATAGGTCGAAATATCTTTCAGGGCATTGTTCCCAATATCATATGACCGCTGATATCAAATTACGGATAAGCAACAAAAGAATAAGAATTGGGTTTTCATTTATATTAGAAGCAAAGTTATTTTATGAATAGGGTTCCAAACCTGTACGGGAATTGAACTAGAACTCAATCGATTAATAAGCCAAATGTTTATCCATTATAACATATGTCCTAGTTTCACATTCACACATTCTCTATTTCTTAAAAAAATTCATTAATATTAAAATTATCATTCAAGGTGTTTTCATTTAATTCAGATATTACACTTTTGAATTAGTGTCAAGTCAATTTACATCTAAAAATACTAAAAAATTTTCCTAATAAATAACCATTATTTAACACTTGACACTTTACGTACTTGTACACTTCATTTTGTACTCAATATAAATGTATATATATATATATATATATATATATATAAATATATATAACACTATAACCAATACTTTAAGAAATTAAGAAAATATCATATCCTTGAATTCATTTATTCAATATATTCATTCCCCACTCCAACTTTACGATCCTTTATATAATTTTACTAACAAGTGTCAATTATAAAAAAAAAATAAAAAACCCAAATTCAAAATATTTTCCAATGTTTTACTTCAAAAACATCAAAAGTCCATTCAAAAATTATTTTTGAAATCATATACCTACTCCTTTTAAATTAAATTATATACCTATACATAAGTAAACCTACACACACATGTGTATATATATATGCAAAAGTTAGTATATACAAAATAAATGAAACCACTTCAATATTTTAAAATGCAGTTCAAATGGTACTTTGTTGAATAAATATGCTGCTAACTTACTGACTGTTGCTAGAGACCATAATATTGAAAAACCACTTCAAAAAATAACAAAACCAAAAAATAAATAAAAATAATTCACTACCATTAAATATTAATCGGTTCATATATAATTTTTAGGTATATATTCATATATATATATATATATATATATATCCAGTGGGAGTCAAGCTATATAGTCTATGATGTGTCATTATTATCATATATAGTATTATTATTATTATCATTTCAAGAGTATATCAACAACAATCAATCATCAATATCAATCATTATTATTATGATTATTAAAAGTATATAGCAACAACAACTTCATCATTAAATTTATCAAACAGTATATAGAAACCTTTTCAAAAATAATTTTGAAAATTGAATGGCATATTCAGATATCATTTCAAAAATTTTTTCATATTTTCGGACCCTCCCTAGATACTACAAAAATAAATGATTTATCCTGAAATGATATTATACTAAAAGGATGGATGGATTGCTTCTGTTGTAGATTAAATTAAAAGTAATGAACGCAAATACATATTGACATATTTATGTATATATACATATATATATAAAGTAGATATTTAATATAAATTTATGCTAAAATTTTGAATTCAAATTTTGTTTCTCCAATTCAACTCTGAAGAACACCGAAATGAGAAGACATAAAAACAAATTTTTTTTTTTTGTTGTATTTCATTCTCATCCATTGTGTAAAAGAAAACCACAGAATACCATGTTAAATTTATATAATAATAAAAAAAGCTCAAATTATGAAAATGTATTGTTTTTGATTCACGTTTTTTCCCAAATAAAAAAATATCAAATTTCGAGCAAAATTATAATAAAATGTTAAAAGACAAGAGTATATAAAAAAAAAAAATACAAAAGAAGATTTTTGAATATTTAAATTGACTGACTGACATAATATCCTTTAAATGAAATTTTTTATGAGTAATGAAAACATAGAATGATTATATATTTATATAATAAGTTTGATATAGTCTACTACACGATACTTAATCTAAAAGAACGTTAGATATTTTTTGAATATACAGAGTATTTAATAATAATATTTAATATGTAAATCAAAACAAATTGAGTATTTTATGGCTAAGCCAATTATCAGCTGATTTTCATAATATTTTTTAAAATAATACGTCATTCAAAATACTTTTCCAAAATTTTCCAATTTTCATTCATAATTTTCCAATTAAAGCTATATAAAATTGTATAAGAGAATACACCGATTATTTATTTTCCATCCTCGAATTTCGAGGTGCAGGGAGATACTAGTATACATTTTAACCTTAAAATGTTGTTTAATAGGAACAACTACTGCGCACACTTCGAATTCGTAAATTAATCAGGTTTATTTAAAAGGCGCAATGCAATAGGAAGTATTTAAGTCAATGGTAATACTATTAGTATTGTCGTTTATATTCTATATTCTAATACGCCGTTCAAACGAGGCTTCGAAATGTCAAAAATACCAAGAAAACGCTTTCAAAATATAAAATGAATTTATATTTCATGCTTCCTAGAGTCTTTGAAAATTTTTGCTTGCATATATATATATTCATATGTTTTTGACATTTCAAATTGGCACAGAAACGTCATCACCGTCGAGTATAACAAATTCCAGAGTGAATTGATTTTTGACACTTAACATTCAATTAAACACCCTATATTTGAGGTTATCTAAAAAACATGTCCATAAAATTAAATAAATATACTAACATCAAAACTCTCCAAACAGTCAAAATTTTTTATAATTTTATTTTTTCGATTATTCTCATAAAACTTCATCATTTCTGATCGTAAATATAATACTCAACAGAAGATTAACTTAAAATGTTAAATCCATATAGAATATTATACTGTATTCAAGGATTAAAACAAAAATTTTTTGAAAACCACTATAATATATACACGGATCAATATTTATATATTTATTATCTGGTCATAATATTTTCTCTTCAATTGAATTTCCAAAAAAAAAAAAAAACTCTAAAATTCATCCTATAAACTCTATTAAAAAATTATCAATTTGAATGCACATAGGTATAAATTTTTTTACCAAATAATGAAATGATGGTGTTGTGTTATTGATAATTAATACCAGAGGCAATATTTAAATCTAAAAAACCACCAAACATTAATAGAATATAAAGTTATCATAATAAAATCGAATTATTTGCTATTCGTATGTAAATAAAAATAGTTATGTCTGTCATCAATAGGAGTTATTAAGATTTTTTTTGGGATACTTATTTTATAGCATAATTCATTGAAGTGTTGATTTCTTTAAATTTTTAGGGATGTTTTTTGAAATAGGCATGGATATAGATTAATAAGAACTTGAATTGTACACAAACTAAACGTTACTTTGTTAATATGAAACTTATGATCTTAAATTATAATTTTGGATATACGTTGTATTAAAATTATAAAGAAAGGGATATTCTTAAGAGCTGGGTAGTTTTAGAAGGGGAAAAAACAATTGATAAAGTCGACATAGTATTCAATATTTTCTTTCTTAAAACTGAATAGTATCGTTCTTAGCTACTTAACTTATTGCAATAATCAGATATTGTGGTCATCTTTCTTTTCACTACTCATTTTTTATTCCTTGAGAAGTATAGAGCATTCACAGAGAGCATTTAGACTTGGCTTCAGTTTTTTTAATCGTTATATTCACTAAGTCGTTGATTACTCGGCTGTAGCTATTGTATAAGATTATAAATACAGAAATGCTGAATTTTGTGCGCCATCTATTATCTTACACAAGAGTTATTTATATATTTTTATTTTAAAAATTATTTTATATTACGATATAATTATACAATTTTACTATATTTTTTTCATTAGATATAATAATGTGAGCGTGGTTTGAACCCCAGACCTTCCACTTCAATGTCAATTATCTTGAATGAAGAGTTCAGTTAGTCACCTTATAATTATTTAAGCACAATTGTCAGATCAAAGACAGGTTTTCTCATGTTCCTTTTAAATCATAGGCTAAATAATTTTCACCATTTAAAAATACATCATTTGAGATAGGTTAAAGTTTAAGAAGCATATTTCATTTCTTTTTGATTAAATTTCGAAGCTAGCTTAATTTTTACCTTTTCATTACGATACTAGACAACTAACTTAATTATAATTTTAATTCAAATTTCTGAATAAATCAATTTTAACTACTAGAAGTTCAATTATTTCCAATCCATTTCATTTTCATAAAAATCAAAATTGATAATTTGAACTCTTCTTAAATAATACTAACTTCAATTTCAATTTAATTCATACGAATAACTGTTTTACATTTTATTACCGTTATTTTACAATAAATAAGAACTATTTTTTATATTTTGTTTTTTTTTTTTACTTGTTGTTGTAAAATGAAAATTGAATATTATTTTATAATTTTAGGGAATTTTTTCTTAATCCTGAACAAAATATAAAATAATTTATATGTACATACATGCATTTACGTACGTCAGTTTCATTTTTCAGGGGTGTGTTGAGTATAATTTTTTTTTTTTTTAATTGTAGAATTCGGTTATGAAAAGGATTTTGGTCAAAATATTTTGATTTTGGTAAAATTTTTTGATTTTAATTTATTTTTTTTTTTTATTTGTTTTTTTTTTTGGAATTTTATTTATATACAACAGATCAACAAAATAAAATAAAATATTTTGTTCATTTGTAATTTAAAAAATAAAAAAATATAAAGATAAAAAAAAATATAAAAATGAAATAAACATATTGGGGAAAGGAATATAAAACATTTTTTTTTTTTATATTTTGGAAAAAATTATTTTTGTACTAAAAAGGGATATGAATTCTTCTGGCATATTTTATGCAATTTCAAGCATAAAAAATATTTTAATCAGAAAATATATCGTACATATTTTTTTTATATATTTCATGTTATATTATTTACTTTTTTTTTTTTAATTTTTTTGTATGTTGCATCTGTATGATTGTTGTCCTAGAGTGTAGGATTTAAAAATTTGTTCATATGATTATTAAAAAGACTAAGATTGGATGTTAGAAAATTCAAAATAATGGAGTTGAATTCAATTAGATTTAGTCAGTCGAGGAGAATTTTTCGAACAGTATAAGATCAAAAAATTAATAATAACTGAAAAAATAATAACTTTTTTTTGAGGTGTTACCGTGGGCACAAAGCTTTTGTATAGTCAGTTAAGATACTTATATAAGAAGAGGAGTCAATTAACTTGGGGATACCATATGCGATATATGAAAAATTAATAATTTTGTATATAAATTTAAATAAAGAAACTGAATTAATAGTTCAAAATAAGCTATAAACACCTAAGTAAAATCTAGAGGCCTCGGTTGTGTTGTTGTAAGCAATATTGAAAAATAATTGATTCTCTACAAAATCTCCATGGTGATCCAATTTAATATTTTAAATTAAAAATAAAATGTATAAATAATAACATAAACATTATAAACATTACTTTTATAAATTAATAGATGCTATTGAAAGTAAAATGCGGATGGCAAGGCCTAGGTTTTAGGATGGCACATGCCATTACCCATAAACAAAACTACAACTAGATAAGTATGATCTACAAATGAATAAGATATCGCTAACCGTGCCTATCGTAATCATTTAGTATATATGTATGTATTAGAAAATTGACAATCCTCAATAAAATACGTAGATATCATCTTAATTGTATATGTTTCTATGGAAATGTTTTGATTCCAATTTGGAAACATTTCCAGTTTTTATTCCAAACATTCTTCTTTTGTGACTTTTCTATGCTTATTTATATGAAGAGAAGTGTTTTAAGTGAACCTCACTCTTATGTGTTAATAATTTAAGGTTATCACTTATTTTTTACACTTTCTGGATTAGTCATAATCTAGTCTTTGAATTCAAAATGATTTCGAATCAGAGTTGTATTTAAAGTTGTTAAATGTTTAAGAGGAAGATCAGAGTTGTATTTAAAGTTGTTAAACGTTTAAGAGGAAGACTTAAACATGATAAATATGTTGATGAAAAAATGGAATAAAAATAAACAGAGAAAAATGGAATAAAAATGTATTAAAATTGGTCGGACAGGATAAATTTTGTTGAAAAAGTATGAAAAAGAAAAGTATGGGTTTTTTTTTTTTGATAACATACACTTAATATATTTTACATATATATATAGATATTTTTGCCATAAACTAACTATATGTTAATGCATACATATATATACGAATAAATAATATACAAAAAAAAAATTGGTTTGTTGGTCGGTTGGTTGAATTGGAGAGTTGATTTGAGTTACATTATGAATAATATTTAAATGGAATTTTCAATTTGGTTGAATTATTTTCATTCATTCGGAAGAATTAATTTTAAAAATATTCTGTTATATTTTTTTTTTTTTTTGTTATTATTTTTATTATTATTTTTTTTTGGTATTATTTTATTATGATTGTTGAACATACATCAATTTTACTAATATACATATATGCATATG
Source organism: Dolichopus griseipennis (assembly GCA_963082915.1). NCBI lineage: Eukaryota > Metazoa > Arthropoda > Insecta > Diptera > Dolichopodidae > Dolichopus > Dolichopus griseipennis. The sequence goes on from OY720441.1 coordinate 364,319,008, forward strand.
TGAATTATATGAATAAAATATGTTGTATGCTGTTGTTATTGGTTGATTATATGTTATTTGATTTTAAATGAATTTGATTTCTTTGGTTTTCCTTTTTTTTTTGTTTTGTTTTTTTTTTTTTTGCAATAATTTTTCCACATTGCAATTTATTGCAAATACATGTGTTGTTATATTGCCTTTGTGAAATATGAACAAATTATTGTCACAGTATCATTTACAATAAAATCAAAATGTCGAAAAATATTGTGTAAAGGTTAAGATTGATCTTGACAGAAGCAACTGTCAAATATATATTAAAAAAAGCAATTCCAAAATAAGTTAGTTATAAGAAAACACAGAGCTGGTAATTTCAGTCAGTCTAAATCAAGTACGTGTATCGATACGGGAAAAAATAAGTAAAAGTACTGGTACTGGAAAAAATATAAGTACCAGTTAAAATAGTAGAAATAGTACCAACCAGTATTTTTCTAGTATCAGTACTGGTTGATATCAGTATCAAGCAGTACTTACCAGCATGAAATAGTACTTACTACTATAAACTAGTAATCACCAGTAGTAACCAGTGTTTACCAGTATTAAAACCAAATGAATTATCTTATTACAGAATTTATTAGGTACTTTTAGTACTTGCACTTTGGCTTAAGAAACGATTACTTTTAAAATATTTTTCAAATATTATTAATAACGCTATAACTAAAGGCCAATCAAATTAAAATTCATATAATGTTAAACCCTACAGAAATATATAAAAATTTTAGGAGGATTTAATTCTGGTTTAATATTTTCTTTTACTCGTATTTATTAAGAAAATATTTCATTTATTTAAAAACATAACTTTTGTATTTTAAGAAAAACTACTAATTTTATTATCAATTAGATTACAAATAAACTGAGTATTTTGATTTAATAAAATAAATATAAGAAATAATAAAAATTTGAAAAGCAAGGAAAACATTGAAAGTGAGTAGTTTTATTGGTACTTAGCTTTTTTCCAGTACAATGAGTATTTTTTTTTTGACACTGACACATCAGATAAGGAAAATTACTCTGATACGTAGTGAATTCTTGTTGATAGTCAAGTTACTAATTATAATGCGAGCATCTATCTAATAGCTTTTATATGAGCATTCACTAAGTCTATTTAGACTAAGCCTCATTTTCTTTAATCGCCATTGATTACTCGGCTGTAGCTTATAGTATAAGATTATGAAATCAAAATTATTAATTGTGCGCGCCATCTTTTATCCTACACAACAGTTATTTATATATTTACATAATATTAAATCTTACCTTATATTACAATATTAATTATTACGATATAATTATACAATTTTACGATATTCTTTTATTAGATATGATCTGATCGGGGTTTGAACCCTAGACTTTCCACAAAAAATGCGGTGTCTTTATTACACAATTGTCAGTTTTAAGTATTTATACAGGTTATCAAAATTATGACATTTATCTGTTTTGATTTAATTAAACAGGTGCTCAGACAAGTTCCGGTTTTAGAAAAAAATTATTATAATTATTATAAATTTATAATAAATAATATTTATAAATGTTTATAATAATATTACACACTACGTAACTAAACACAATGAGACAATGAAACGTCAATTGTTTAAATTATTTCGAATTTACCAAATTCATTTTCTGAATTTCAACAGTAGGAATTTAAACTACAAAACTCATTTTGATTATACAGTTATTGTTGCGATATATAAATTTAACTTTAGTTTATTTTTTTTTGTAAACAGTACGCATAACCCTTGAAAAAAAGGAATGCAAGGCAAATGCATATAATGAACGGGAAAATTATGAAAAAAAATAATGTTTGTTTATTTTTTATGCGAATTTTTTTTTTTTTAATTTTTTTTTTTTGAAAAGTGCACAGAGAAAGTTTTTTTTATTTTATCTGAAAAAAAAAGCGAGAAAAAAAAAACAATGAGATTAAAATGAAAAATTACAAACAATTTTAAAAGGGCCAATTTACTCTGTGAAAGGGCCAAGCAACCCAAAAAAAAAAGAAAACAAAGTAAAACATTATAATGCAAAATATATAGTTTTTTTGCATTTATTTTATCCATTTTTTTTTTAAATAAATATTCCGATGATGAAGAATTCATTACGAGAATAATCTGACGAAAATACACTGTACCTAATAATAAAAGCCAAAATTAAAATAAAAATAATTCACAAAAAAAAAATAGTCTGGACTTGAACCTGCCAATTTTTTTATTTTTTTTCATTTGTAGTGCTTTTGTCCTCTTTTATTGTTAGTTTAATAAAAATGTTTATTTTTATATTTTTTTTTAATTGTTCAATGATAAATTAAAAAAAAAAAAATTAAAAAAAACAAAATTATTTAATAAAGTTAATTGTAACATCAATATGTAAAAAATGTTGGAAAACAAAAAAGTTGAGAAAAGTTTTTTTTTTAAAAAAAATTTAAAAAAAAAAACAGTTATGGAAAATTACACAGGATAATGAAGTAAATAGGGAAAAAAATTATTATTAATTGAATATATGTATATAAAATAAAAATATTACTTATATATGATTATTATTTAATAATTTTCATAAAGTTATATTAATTAAGTCTCTACAACATATATAGTTGAGAATGGATTGGTTGTGATGATCTTGTACAATTACAATAATTTTTAAAAGTAATTGAAATTTTTTGGAGTACGAAACAATTACAAAATTATGAAGATATGTTTGTACATATGATATTATTTATTTATTTATTTGTAATACCAGGCTGATATTGTAATAGTCCTTTGCCTCTTGGGCATTTGGACTTCTTATTATACTATTATAATATACACTATATTTATACCCGTATGACTATATAGTCCAAGGGTATAATAAATTTGCCATTACGTTTGTGACGCAGAGAAGGAGAGGGGGGGTAGATATAGACTCAAGTGTATGGATCGGATCAGAAGCGAAAAATAAATCGATTTAGCTATGTATGTCCGTCCGTCCGTCCGTCCGTCATAACGATAACTCAAAAAGTAAAGGAGCTAGGATTATGAAATTTTCACAAATTCGTTTTTATGCAAAAAAACGGAATCGCTATTTAAATGCAGCCATTTGTCCATGGGTTCGAGTACCTGCCATACAACTCCTTCTTTTATATGAGCATTACTCTACACCTAATAAAGCTGAATGTTTGAAATTTTGCCAAAAGTAATTAACCGGATGATATAATGTATATGTTACGGTCATACGGGTATCCCAGAGTTGACACAGTCTACTCTACTACACTCTCCTCGTTTTTTATTAGAAATGACCCTACCAGAGCTTGAACCTGAGGCTTTTCCATTGAAAATCCGACACTTTAACACATATGCTATTATTTTGAAATTTTGAATAAGTGTCAGAAAGTGTTATTTCTTTTTGGAAGACAGCTAAATATGTAAGAGCTTTTAGAAAAATCTACATAGTTACCTTGGAATAAGAACCAGTTTCATTAATCATTATTTTTAATAAAACCTATAATTATATTTGGCTGTAGCTACTGTGTAAGATTATCAGCTATATCATTATAACAGATTTTAGGTCGTCTGTAACAGGGAAGAGGTAAACGCAACTTGTTTAAGCATTATCCAAGTGAAATTAGTAGGGCAATTTGGCCTTAAATAATAAAGAATTCTATAAAATTTTGCATTGGAATTATACTATTTGCAGGAAGGAGTAACAATTGTTGAATATTATTATACTCAAAAAATGCAATTTTTTTGAACAATCTCATTATAAGCAATGCAGCACAGTTTTATATGGAGCAATATGGAGCATCTGGGAGCGGTGCAAGAAAACACGCTATAAGGTAGAGTTTAGTTTGGAATTATGAAGAATAGAGTAATCGTTTCATATTTTTTGGAAATTGAAACTGATTACCCAGAAACCATCTCGCAGACTGTAAAACATGTTGAAAAATTTTCTTAAGTCCGGTACCTCTTAATATTCATGATATATGGTTCCAGCTTTTCCAGCGAGATAGACAAAACTATTCTGCGCTAACTTTCTCATGAATATTAGAATTTCAAATCAGACAATTCAAATTACCGCACCCTGTATAAAACGGCAGATGTGATATAACAGCTAAAGTTAAGTATTTCGTAAATCTTTAAAACTGGAATAATAATGAGATTCTTTATTAAATTGAACACTATTAGTTTCAGAAATTTAGAAACTGAATTCGAGGATTGGAAATTTTTTTAACTTTAAAACTTATCTTCCAATAAAATAGTTATCTTGTGGAAAAGTCAGGATAAATGACAGAAAAGTTTTATATAACTTTAAACATTTTATATAACTATATGTGAAACTGATCATAGAAAAATTCATTTAAAAAATATATGTATTTAACCATTTAGTGAAACTTATTGAATTTGCAAAACAACCAACCACCAATATTTATATAATAAAAATCATTACATTACGAAACTAAAAATTTGACATTAAAACTCTTAAAAAGGCATTACTAAATTGCAAACTATCTACTTTTTAATATCTATCTAACAGTCTATACCTTCTAATTATTTTTCTATATCATTCAATTTCAATTTTATCATTTTTTTAAACAATAATTTATATTTCAATTACCAGTTATTGGTTGCTATGGCAACATATTTCAAACACTATATTATAACCCGTTACTTAAAATGACATAAAAATTAGATTGCAAAATTAAAAAAAAAAAAAACGACAAATGGTGTTTCAAATCGAACAATGTACCAATTTTATGGTTAAACAAAAGTATTAAAATTAAAAACTTATAGATTTTTTTTATTAAATCTCTTGTATTTAGAGAAAATACATTTTTAATCACCGTAACTAATCAAAATGATAATGAGATATATCTGTTACTAACAATAAATTTAACCATAAAATGAACACCTAAAAATATCTAAAAAAAAAAAAATATTTAAGATTCTATAATTTAATAAGTTCTTTAAAATATACATCAAATTTATATACAACAGCTAACAGCAGATGTATCTGATAAAATGATCATTCCCCATTAATTCTGAATCTTTTTGAATTAAATATGATCTTGGTTTTTGGTTTTTTTATATGTCATTATTTAAGATCAGATTTTGTTGTCACAAATTTTTCTTTAAAAATTTATCAAATTTAATTTTGAGAAAAAGAAGAAGATGAAATTAATTAAAAAAAAAACTTGAAACTATATTTAAATTAAATATTCAAACTTTATTATTGATAATCTGACACAAGATATATATTTTTTCTTGTCCATATTTATAAATTTATGTGAATGTCCATGTGAAATCTTTCTAAATTCTCAGTTGGTATTGTATTGAGATTATTATCATTGAATATTAAAAATAATAATTTTCGAATAGTTTACGGATTAATGTTACGGAATAATGTTTTAATAAAGAATAGACTAAAAATTTTGAATATATTGTGTGCTGTTCAGAATGATCGTCAACTATTACATTACACACTAATTGTGAATTGTGAATTATGAATTTAATAACATGGACATATAAGGGTCTAGATAAAAGGAATCCTAAAACCATAGACAACTTATGTTAAGAAGTATACTATATTGTGTCATCGTTAATTTGTCCTGCAGTAGCTGTTCTGATTACTCCAACGGTAGGTATAAGACTCTTCAGAAGATTTATCTAACCTTATTTTGAGGATGATCCTGGGTGTTGTACACAAAATTGTATACATCATCCAAAACATCCACTAATTAACTAATAATAGCAATTCTACATTCAATAATTATCTTTGCGCAACTTAATAAAAAATCATGCGCCACTTAATTTTAATCAATTTTAGAAAGGTTTTTTTTTTCTATTTTTGCTAGACTAAATTATGTGTTCTCTTGAAAAATTAATTTTGTTTTTTAAATTCTAGTAAAACTTTTTTTTTTTAAAAACTATATAAACTAAAATAAAAAATGATGTGAAGCACCTGAAAGGAAATGATAAGATCTTTAGATCTTATGAAGAAATATATACATATAATATTGGTTAATAAATAATCATTTAAAAAAAAATAGCTAGTTGGTTATAGATTCATAGATTAATCTTCAACTGTTTTTGTTATTGTATAAACTGATTCAGGTGACTATTTATCATTTGAATTGGTTAAAAAAAAAAGTTGGTTACTATAAAAAATATAAAACAAATAAAAACCAGTTACTAACTGCGCGCCTAATAATAAAAATAAAACAATAAAGAAACGTTTAAATCATAAACTGCCCAAGTATTATTTTGTTTTTTTTTTTTTTTAGATCGATGATAATCAATGATATGATAATGATTTTTTTTAATAATAATAAAGCTTCTGAAGTCATCAAATTTTATGGCTCATAATTGTTTAGAAATTGACAGCGTTAATAATCAACTATACAATGGCGACATCGCATACGCATACATTGTATTGATACTAAAGAAGAAAAATGTTTTTTAATATTTGTGGAGAACCCTTATAATAAATATCGCAGAAGTTCAAATTTCAATTTATTTAAATCTAATGATTTGATATTTGATTTTTATTAAATGATTATTATGATAAATTATAGGTTGAGTTTAAAAATGAGTGATGAGAAAATTTGTGCGTAAATAAAACTGGAATTGAAAAATAAAAAAAAAATATTATTGGATAAAATGATTTATATGCAGGTGTCTTATGAGACCTTCTATATGTTAAGTATCTGTTAAGAAGCATTTAATTTACAAATTTTTAATTATCTAGTAATAATAATGATTTATTTTAAAGAAATTGATGTTCCAGACTAAAAAGCTAATTTAGCTGTCATTTGTTTAAATTTAGATTTAATTTCGATTAAGTTGGCCAGCTTTTTTATTTTGACATTTATTGTGGTTTAGACTGTTTGGTTTTGACATCAATCATTCGAAATTGATTAATATATTGCCAATATTATTGCGTATTGGTTACAGCTAATTAAATTTTTTCAAACTTTAATCTAGTAATTAATAGATTTAACAAAATTTTAAAATTTTAAGACCTTACTTTACAAATGTATAGCAATTACATAAAGATTTGATTTTAATGTATTAAACCTATAGGTAAGTGAACAAAATTGGTAAGTTTTCATATCTAATTTATTATATACATGTTTAATTTTAAATTATTACATTTCCAAGAGTTAACACATACCAGACACCTGAAAATCAAAGTCCATCCCTTTCTAAACAAAATTAACTTTCTAAAGGTGCGTTTATGTTGGAGCTACGATAAATGATAAGAGCGTCGACAAGAGCATAGCGTTTGAGAACTATATACATGATTCAAATAGAGATGTTTTTGTTGGAACATCGCTTTGATCATCGATAAACAATATAAATTGTCCACGCTATGCTCTTATGGCAGCTTTTCACTTATCGCTGCTCCACATTGAATATCTTCTCAAGTGTAGAACACAAGCATTTGAGGAAAAATAACGATAAATTCTATCATAATGTCTAGAATTAAGATTAATCTGGGCATATTTAAAAAAACTGCTTTCATTTCGGGAATTACCCAATACTCATATTAACCCTACCGTGGCTTCTAGCAACTTTTTTTTTTAAATAAAATGATGATCAAATTGTAGCGTCAATATGTTTAAATGTAATTGTCAATGCAAGTCAAAGTAAAGAAACCGCTCTACTCTAGCGTTGCTTTGCTTTTGGTCAAGTCGTATTTAAATTAAAATATTCTATTTAAAATACGAAGCGATACTGGCAGCGAAAAAGGCTTTGGCTAAGCTATCTGCATCCTAAGTTATATAGCATCTTCGCCCTTCACTATTTTCTGATAGAAACATTCGAATAATAGGACGGTCGGAGAACCCCATTGAAGTTCTTAAGAATTTCCCATTATTTAATTGACAATCACATTGACATTTATACTTTAATATCTTTCAAGAAACTCAACAATCTCTAGACAATAAATTAACCACAATTTCAATATAATATATGCCTATATATTATTTAATAACAAATCATTATTTAAATTAAAAAGGTTTTCTTATTTTTTTTTCTGATAAAAGTAACCATTAATTAAAGGTTTTTTTTTCTCAAATTTTTATCAAAACTTTTTTTCATCAATTTACACAATTCTCCATTATTATTTAATTAAATCATCACCCATTACTACCATTTTAATAATGTAACCAATTTTATAACAAATAATTTATAGAAAAAAAAATATGAAAGATAAATGACAGATTCATTTCTTCATCTTCATCTTATATTTTGTATTTTGGATTAAATTTAAAGCAAACATTGAATGGAGGCTCTTATAAAAATAAAAAAAAATAAAAACTAAAAGATACTATAAATGATACATCAAAATAATTTGTAACTATAATCTTTTTTCATCTTATTCACAATATACATATATAAATATATATATGTATATAATTTGTATGTAATCATACGTACAACAGTAACCAAGTATAGGATAAAATTAATGGCAAGTCCAAGTGATATGTCCATTAATCAAAAAATGAGACTATGGATTGCTGTTTTATAACCAAAAATGGAGAAATAAAAGAATTGAATCCATTTATTTTCTTACTTTTGTATATATATCTTATATATATATATATATATATATATTAGTTTTTTTGATTAATCAAATAGTTGGATATTATTTGGCTCTTATTTTGGTTAAGATGAGATAAAATTAAGATACTTTTAATTCCAATTGAACAAACAGACGAATTAATAAAATGAATATTTTGAAATTATACATATATATATATATATGTATATGAAACTAATAATAATTGTGGAAAGATTAAAGATATGATTTTTATAAATGTTTTTGTTTTTTTGTAAAATTAATATAATCAAATTGAAGTATCTGATAATGTGGCGTTGCTACCGTCAATTATAAGGGAACATAAGCTTTGTATTTTTTTCAGAAGGATTATAGATATTTATCATAGCATTGCAATCATGTAAATAATCATTTTATTTTTAGTGATCATCGAATTTAACTTATAGCTTCTATTTTTAAGAACACGTTTTTTGCAATTTAAAATGGCATTAGGGCGTAAGATAAGGCAAAACTATTAATTGAAAAGAAGAGCCTTAGTTTCAAATGAAATTTTAAATAAGTCTGATAATACCGATGCATTTAGTAATATTTAATTTGCAATTGCTTTTTGAATTAAAGATTAGGTTTCTTCGATTTAGAATCCCAAACCATTTTGTAATAAAAAGTGTAAGTAACCAAATTAAATCCTGTTTCAGATGACTATAAAAGATAACGGGAGAAAAATTCAGTTTACGAATTAAATAAAGCGGATTGTACTTTAATATATTTGAGCATTTTCGGAAAGATGATATAATATATAGGATTTCAGGAGGAAGTTTTAGATTTACATAATTCTAATCTTAAATATTTTGATATTGAAATATATGCTTATAAATAAAATACAGGTGACCATCCTACAATGCGGTACTTCTTTAACGCGTTTTGAACTTTTCCTATAGCGCGGTACTCTTACTTCCTACAACGTGTTATGACAACCGAAATTCATTTTATAGATTAGAGATAGCTCTGACGATCTTTCCGATGTAGAAAATAAGAAAATCAGTATCGGGAAAGTTTTAAATATGGCAGTTGGAAGAATACCTTTTAGAGAACGATCCTCTAAAAATAGAGTAGAAATATTTGGAAAAAATCTTCAAAATAGCCTATTTCCCTATCAAGACAAATATAAAGATTAACGATATAAAAGCATACAGACATCAATAAAAGTTTTTTTTAAAACATGTGGATAGCTCCGATTTTGAATTTGGACGACCACGAAAATGTTTGCGATTTGGAATCAAACTCTGATTTTTGCATGGAGCTTACAACGTCTCCTACAACGCGATTTCTTACTATGCGGCATTTTTTAGGAACCTATCTACCGTGTTGTGGGAGGGTTACCTGTAACTAAAAAGGATTCTACACTTGTTTCAAATCTCGTGATTTTAATGATTTTTGCACCAAGGTTTAGGAATGACAGCTCCTATTATGTCAAATTCTGCGTGTTGACTTATGTTTAATTCAATTTTTTTTCCAGTTTATAGACGTCTCAAAATTATCAAATATTAGTTAGAAAATTTTTAGGAATACTTTTAAATTTTCCTGAACTAATATCCATTTTTTCCCAAATCAAAGTCGCTTTACACAAGCGGCTTTAATTTTTAGAAAAAGTGTCGCAAAATTCAACAGTTCTGTAGTGTTTTATTTAATTAAAACTTATTTGTATTTTTGGAAATGAATACTTTTTTTAATAAAAATAAAATATTTTAGTGAAATTAAAAGGAAACTATATAACCCAATAATAGATTAAATATACAAAAATAATATTTATAATTAATATCGTAATAGTTTATATCATAATATAAAATAAATTTAACTTCCACACCTGAAAAGGTAAAGCAGATTCACTCACTTATCACATTGAATGTGGTAGGAGTCTACATAAATAAATAATAAATAAATATAAATTGGTACATATTATAATCGAAATTTGAATTAGCGATTTTCAAATTTTCAAAATCATTAAAAATCCAATTTTGTTAATTCTTTACAATTTTTTAAGATTATTAATGAAGTTCTAAAATTTTTTGAAGAGTTCTTTATTTTTTTTTTAATATTCTAAAAATTTTACATTTTTATAGAAAATGAGTTATGATGTCGATTTAATATTTTATGATATGAATCTTATTTTTTTTTTTGATTTTGTCTATAAGGTATACACACTATTGTGATAAAGAAAGAGAAAGAGAATGAAGGATCCAGAATACCCAAATAAGTAAATTACAAGCGTTCTTAACTTTTCTTTTTTATTAAAATTTTTTTATAAAAAAAAAAAATAAATAATTTACACATTTTTTGTTTAGCCTATAAGTTAAAAAGTTTTTTTCAATGATTAAGGAAGCTAACATTAAGATCATTAATTAACAGCAGGAGGGCCATCAAATAGAACCAAAAAATCAAAAAAAAAAAAAATGTAAAATGGAAATGTTCAGAAAAGAAAATTTAATTAATTAATTATTTATTGACGCTTACTACTCTTATACAGAAAAATTTTCATATTTAATTTTATTTGTTGTTTTTTTTTTAGAGGCTGGTACGTTTTGTCAGTACGTTTTTTTTTTGTTGTGCTTTTTTCTTCTTTAGTTCGCCTAGTTCCCAGAGTTCAATGTCAATTATTTTAATATTTTTTATGTTTTAAATTTTTTTTTTTATATTTTGAAGTGATATATGATGGTAACATTTTTAGACAAAATTTATGGGAGTATGTAGTTTTTATATTATTAATATCTTGATTTTTAGTGATTAAGATCAACTGAAGGTCTTGTTTTTTTTTGTAAACTCGTACAACGATTGATGAAATAAAATTAATGTTGAGTCATTCAATTAGTTATAAAAAATGAAAACATTAAATTAATCGAAAAAAAAAAGAAAAATTAAAAAAAAAAACACAGAAATTAATTAAATAAATTTGTTGTACACTTAAATTGATCTAGTAAGTTAATCAGTCAATGGGTTACAGATTTATTACAGACTCAATTAAATTATTTTTTTTGGATTTTATGTATAAGATTTTTGAACAGAACCACTTAAAATTATTTTGTTAATTGCTAAAGGTAGTGAATACTAATTTAGGATTAAAATCGCAGTTGCAGTTTACTTTTACTTTTTGTAAATGGTAACTATTCAACTGTTAGGCTAATAAGCGGTGTTTATACTATTAAAACACGTTGGAGCAGAGAGTATATATTATATTCTAAATATTAGAACTAGTATTTGATTTCATCCCATGGCATTTTAAAAAATCATTTTATCGCTGACGCTTATAGTAAGGACTCAAAAAATATTTCAGCCTCCAAGCAGGGCGACCCGGAACCGTCATCCCCAAAAAAGTTGTAAAACAGGTCAAGATATATTCAATGACACCCACATGATAATATATCGCTGATTTTTATAGTAAGTGCCTAAAAACTCCCTTACCGCCCCAAGCAGGGTGACCTAGAGCCATAGCTCTGAAAAAAAATTCTAGAAGTCGCCGAGACCTTTGCAATGATAACCCATATAAAAGTTTTTTCAGTTTTACTAGGATTCGAACCCGGACTTTTCAAATAAAGGTGTCACCCCAGGCGTTTAAATTATTGAACACAACCGTTTGCTTATTGTTGGGTACGATGATGAAGGTGAATACTATTATAGTATTAAAATTCTAAACTTAGCTTACCAACTTAATGGATAGTGTTTGTTATTTGAAGTTTAATAAACCGAGTTCTCTTTTTAATAGAGTACAACTGCCTTCCCGTCAAATTGTAAATTTAATAATCCTATTCTAATGTGTCGGCTTTGTAATGGCTAACTGACAAGATACATTCTTAAAAATTGCAGATCCTAAACTCTTATATAAACTCTAAAGAGTAACTTTAAGCATTATTGTTGCACAGAATCCAAATCCTGGGTTTGGAACAAATGCGTTCGGCATATTTGTTTATTTTTATTTCCAGAGTGGTTTTTTCCGAGCTACTGCTATTCAGATAAGTATAAGATTTACTGTTCCGGAAAAATATTGTGAGCAAAATTATTTTTGAATTATTTATTTAAATAATTTAGTTTTATAGTATCTTAGGATTAATAGTGGTATTCTAATTTATGTATGATAAACCTTAAAGCTAATTGTATTGTTTTCATTAATTTTAATTGAATTGATTGCTTCATGTCACACACGTGTACTAAAATTTGAATCTAAAAACGGAATACTAGCTAAAATTCTCACCTCCCAGCTTTTAATTCTGGAATTTTACACTGACATACTGTTAATAATTTAAGTACCTTCACTACTATACAACAGATTCAAATTTGCATATTAAAAAGTTTTCTATATATAAATAAGAAAGTTTAAAATGACTTAATACTTTAGTTAATTGTAAAAAAAAATGTATGCATTTAATAATTAAAATAATAATTTAAATATTAAAAAATAAACAAAATCAAAAAAACAACTGCAGATACATCAACCCCCTTAATTAGATTAAATGCAAAATATTATATGCAGTAAAACAAAGCTTTCTTTTTATTTTAAAAGCAAATACGTTCCAAATCATTAAAACAAAATTATTTTTTGTTTATGCTTGTTTGTTTCATATTCAATGAATTTTCCACCAAAAAAATTAAGTAAATTCTTTCAGAGATTGCGAATTAAAATAAAATTTTTTATTACACATACTTTAAATATATCATAAGATATATATTTGTAGAAATGTTATTCATCATATTTGTATTGGCTTAGTGGTTAGATTTTAAGGAAAACACTATAGGAAAAAGTTTCAGTTGAATTTCAGTGCTGTTAGATAAGGAATCTGTCACTTGGACTCATTCTAAGTTTTCACTTACAAGCTTATTTATTTATTGATAAGAATTTTAGTTGCCTCAGATACATTAATACTCCGAATGAAACTTGTAGCTTAAGAAAAATTTTATTTTCTTTCAGGTGAATTTCGATAAAAGAAAGCACTGTCCAATTACCTAGTCCCCTATTATATGAGTGGCTCAGAAGTAAAGTGGCCTAACCCTCAACACAAAAAATTTTGCTTTTTTTGCATAAATCGCATAAGAATTAAATGTAGAATTAGGCTGCAAACTTAAAAAGTTCAACTTCCTATTCCATTTGGGTTATTTTTTTTGGCATAACCCATTTTTCATATTTTTTTTAGTGCAAAAGTGGCCTAACCCTCATTGTGGCTTAGGCTACTTCAACACTAAAAAAAAACAATATACTTTAAAAAAAATTGTGGCTTAGATTTTAATTTTTTTAATCAAAGATATATTTTGTAAGCTTCTTTTTAGCAGATTATCAAAGAAATTTAAATTTTATTATAAAATAAATAAATTATTATATCTTAATTTATGAAAAACTCAAATATTACCTTTTTATAATTGAAATGTAATATATTGGCATTACATTAAGACGAATTACCATTAGACAAACTCAACAAATGCATATATATATTAAATATATTTATATAATATACGTATATATATATTAAATTAATAAAGTTTTAATTTTGATAATTTTTCTATTGAAAAAATTAAATAAATAATAATAATAAATTTTAATAATATTAAATATTATTTTAAAACATAATAGAATTCTTTGCATTGGAAGACATGAATTTGCATCGTTTGTGTAATTTTACTATCGATATCAAAAATGCATTAAATTCATTAAATTTATCATAACATAGTGTTTTGTTTGATAAGAAAACCGGTTTTTGTTTTTTTTTTATTAAAATATTATTAATATTTGTATTTAAATATAAATTTCATTAAATATCATTTTGTCATATTAAATATTTAAATATTCCCAAACCCATCTATAAGAAAACCTTAAAAAGCTTAAAAGAATAAGAGTTTGGAATTTCTTTTTTCATTCTTTCATACTAGTTGACTGTTTTATAAGAAACCCGATAAGAACGAAATACTTTTGTGCAAAGTTATAATTTAGATTTAATTATGAACTTTATAAAAGAACATACGGTATTTCCGTATGCCCGTATTATATACATGAAGTGCTCGATTAAAAAAAATACACAAAATATTTTAAATGTGCTTTCTTTAGATAACACTGTATCATCAAATATCAGCAATAATATTACACAATATAACTTGGATTTAACTGGTCCGAATCAGAAGTCGCTCAAAAGGAAAAAACAACCAGAGACCTGGAAAAGAAATGTTAAGAAAGAAAGCGTAATTCAGGACAACAATATGAAAATTACATGGGTGTCGTTGTACCTAGAAAAGAATTTGCAATTGGAACATGCAATTGTAAAAAAAAATGTCCTTTAAAATAATCTATTTCACATCAAAAAATATACATTACTGTATCCAAATGGAAAAAAAAAGGCCTATTGAATTTGTTGAATTTTGTACCACCAGTCCATTATTTTTCTATAATTGGATGAAAACCGAAAATGACGTGGATGAAATTATTTTTAATGAGTCAGTAGAGCACTAACTATTCTATAATATGAATATTTTTTTAAATTTTTAGATTTTATTTAATTTATTGCGAAAAAAGAATATATTTTGTTTATATTTTTGTTTATAAGTTATAAATATTTGGTATATTTTCCCAGAAACTTGCTCTTTTTTTCATTTTAATTTCTTTTTTTCATTCCCTTTTTTTTTTAAGTATATTTTTATTCAAAATTTATAAAATCAAAAGTACTTTATAAAGTAATTTTTAAAATCTGTTTGGTCCTAGAGTGCTATTAACAACATCTATTCTATTTGTAAGGAGTTATAATGCGTGTAAAATTTCAAGTTGAACACTTTAGCAGAAATCCATAAATGTTCAAACAAACTTACTTTTTTACAATTTTGATCTTATTCTACAAAGTATTTTTGGCTTTTCGATTTTCTTTTCAAATAAAATTGTCTAACTCAAATTTAAGCGGCCTAACCCACAAATAATTTTAAATATTTCAATTTTTTTAAAAAGGCAAACGGACTAACCCACATTTTTTTAAAGATATCGCTAAAATAATACCACCATCGTAAAGAGCTTGAAAAATTAAAAAAACATATATATATATTCGTGCTCGAAGTCACAATCATAGTTAACATTTTATAAAAATATTAAAAAAAAAATTTGAAATGTATTTTTCACGATAAAAATTCTATGTTGGTTAGGCCACTTTACTTCTGAGTCACTCATATATCCTTTGACCTGATTTTCCCATTTTGTTATATCTATTAAGTCCTTTATTATCATGGTACCTTATTTTAAGATAAGCCAGATTTTTTTATTCCATTTACACTTCTCAAGCATTATAGGGCATTCACCAAATCTATTTAGACTAGGCTTCAGTTTCTTTAATCGTAATATTCACTAAGCCGTTGATTACTTGCCTGTAGCTATCGTATAAGATTATGAATACACAAATGTTAGTTTTATGCGCCATCTATTTTCACATACACAAAAGTTATTTATATATTTATATTAAGACTTATTTTATATTACGATATTAACTTTTACGATATAATTATAAATTTTTACGATATTTTTTTATTAGATATCATTAGACCGAAGTTTAATCCCGAAACCTTCCAAATGCAAGGTTGACATCTAAACCACTACGCCATTGGTCAGAAAGCCACATATTATATAATCAAGTATAGAGAAGTCATACAAAGGAGGTTCCCATTTTCTAATTAGATCTTTCTACTTTAATCAAAAAGGGTGAGTCATAATCCTCAAATATAAAATTTATTTAACCCTTATCTGCCTATTTATTTTTTTAAATACATTACGCTTTTATATAGTGATTATCTAACTCTAGAAAACAAATTTATTCCACATGAGATATTCTAAATGAAGCATTACATTCATAACAGGTAACAGTTTTTGCAAAAACAGAATTAAATTTTTTTATTTTTGCATAAAAATTGATTTAAAATTTGCACCGAAACTTAAATTTAATTTACGATTATTACAAAAGTTTTTTTTTTTATTTTTTTTTAATTTTCCTCGATTTATTAAAGTGATTTTTTTGTTGTTGTTATTGTTTTTATTTCTATTTTTGTTGTTTTTTTTTTTTTGTAAAATTATTATTAACTTTGAATTTCATCATTATTTTATAAGCAGAAACTATTACATATGCAGAGAGCTGAGAATACCATGGTGTTTATAAATATATATACATATATCGTGCCGTATCAAAAATTTATACACTAATATTTAATAGTGTGCCGTCATTTAAAATTAAAAAAAAAAAAAAGAATTGTATTCGCATTACTTAAAATTTTGTACGCTAGTTATTAGTTAGTGGTTTTTAATTACTGATTTTTTTATTGTTTTTTTTTTTTATTGTTTTATTTCTTTATCTTTGTTTTTTTTTTTTTTTTTGATTTTCACATTTTTTGAAATAATCTTTCATAATTTTTAATTTTTTAAATGCATTTGTAGCTGCAATGTAATAAGCATGAGTTTAAAAATAAATATTTTTTTTGAAAAAGTGCATGTGTTTTTTTTTTTTTAAAGAATAAAACAAAATGACATTGAAGAATTTTAAAAGGAGGTATGACTACTAGGGGCATCGGCAACAGATAAGGTGCAATAGGATCGTAGACGGCATTTCAAATTTCAAATTATTTAGTATTCGTTAATTTTTAGGTTAAACGACCCAGCCGAACTATTGAGTACGGAACAAGACTTGAGGCACTGTGATCATATAATATATTTATTATTGGAAATGATCTTAAGAATTTTATATACAACTAGTGTCGCGAAGCGCTTAAAATTCGAGCGATTTTTGCGCTCAAATTATTACTTATATTTTTAAACGTATAATTGAGCCGCGACTGGAAATTTTGTGACCGAATAAGCCGATTAATATACATGATGATATACATGATGATACATGATTTATTTTTTTATTTATTTATATATGTACCATGTTACAGGAATGGGGGTAGCTGTAACGCCAGCTTCAAATTTGGAACGTGGGGTGCTATTATGGTTTCTTTTAAAAGGCCAACGTCCTAATCACTGCTTCTTTCCGATAATCCCTAATTAAATAAATCCAAAGAGTCTTTCTACTTGAAATTAAATTTTAAATCTTACTAGAAAGAATTTAATGCACTCATTAGATCTATCAAAAATATAATAATCATTTTAAACAATTACTTATCTAGTATTTGATTACTTTAATGCAATTTCTGTTATTTCATTCATAAGAAGAGAGTTTTTATATTTAATTATAAATTTAATATTTTGTTCTTTTTTTTTAGTCTTTATTTTTAACTCTGTTTCTCTTATTTATTTTTTTTTTTAAATTTTTTTGATTTGTATAACATAGTATTTATTTCTTGATTATTCATCAAAGTATAACGAATGAATTACGAACATAATCGATTACGTAATCAAGTAAATAAAATGGTATAAAAAAAATAAAATATAATTATAAATTATTGCATTATTGCATACTGCACTAATATTGTATAGTACTACTTACTAGCTTGCGCTATCTTCTATGCGCACATGAATTGGATATACTGATATCCTATACTTCAAAATGAAAAACGTTTGTAAACACGCTGAACTGATCGATTGACTTAAAAAGAAAAACATAAGACAAAAATAAAAAGAACAGCTAAAGCGGCAAAATTTCAATTATTTTATTTGTTATAAAGTACTTACGCTACCGCAAAATATTTCAAATTGAAAAATATTACAAAAAAAAAACTAAAAAAAAAAATAATAATTGCTTTCGCTCTATTAAAATCAACTAACAAGCTGCAACAGCAACAGAAATTGTGGCAACAAAAACAATTACAAAAACAAAACACAAAAATTAATAAAAAAAGAAAAAAACAATTAAAAATTAAAAACAATCAATATAGAAGACATAATCAAACATTGAGTTTTAGGTTAGTTTAGCAGATTTTAAAACAAGAACTAGATTCAATACTCTGTTGGATTCTTGTAGTCTATTTCTTGTTTATTTTTTAAATCTTTTAATGCCATTTGTTTTATTTCAAATTTTAAAAATATAGTTTTGTTGCATGTAATTGATTAAACAGCGGAGGTAAAACATCATATTGACACTATTGATATTAAATTAGAATGAAAAATTCGATTACCCACCATTACTAAGTAATTTAGATTTACTACATTAGTTTCTATTCAATTACTTAAGATAGTTTTCCAACTAAATAAATTTAAATGGTATTTTGCTAGCTACATTATATTAGAAATAGACATTTAAATATTTTACAAATTTAGTATTTGTAATATTTTTTATTTTGACACTTGTAATATATTCGGATTACATGTAATAATTAATAGTTTTTGAACTTACATTCTACTAAACATTGTACAATTAAAATCAATTAAAATTTTTTTAAGAATTCTTTTTTTATAAAAATTAATTTGGTTTTAATAAATATTTTTAAAATTAACGGTTTTTCCAAAATTTCGGGAGTAGTAAGTTTACTACCAGATCGACAGCAGTAGATTAACTTACAAGACTTGTTAAGCTCTGAAAGGGTTAATAAACCAAGACTATCCCCAATACTGAACAAATTTACCTGATACGATTCTTTAAGTAAGCCTTAATATATTTTCAAATGGTTTTTCAAAGCCCTGAATTACTCCACTGCTAATTTAAGACCGCCTATGGTTAATGTTCGCACAAGATCTAAAGTATCTTTCAACAAAGTTTGAACACGATCGTCAATGTACCCTAAGTAAAGTATTTATTACCCTAAAACAGATTCAAAAATAACTATGAAATATAGAGCTAAAAACAGAAATGTGGAAACTCATGTACGCATCAAAACTTTAAAATTTCATGATCATTAAAAATGCGGTTACTTTTATTTTTAACATCGTTTTAATAGTTTTAAAAAACTTTTACAATCGGTTTTCTCTACAATCTCTAAATATTTAAACTAGATTAATTAATAGAATGCACTTAAAATAGAATAATTTAATCTGTAATAAATAATAGTTGCTAAATATACTCAAAAGTCAAAACAATCAACTGACTCCCTCCTTTTATCTACTCATGCTGTTTGAAAAAAAAAAACAACGGAATGAAATTTTGACATAACTACAACAACAAAAACAACAACAAGAAAAAAATCAAATGACGACGGTTTATTTTCTTTAATCAAAATTTGATCTACAAACGAACAACACGCAAATTCAACATAACATAATGAATTTTGTAACAATTTTGTTGTATGTAACATAAATAGTATATATATATAGGTACATTTTATATTTGCATTAAACAAATAAGAATTGTTTGATTATTTTTAGGTTATTTCTATTATACGGAAAGATCAACAGTTTACATGCACATGTAAATTTATTGCACTTTAAACTGACAGTTGATTACTTAAAAATTAATTTAATTTAAAAGAAAAACCAAGAAAAAAAAAATTATAACACGAAAAATTTTAAAAATCAATTGGAAAAGTGGGGAAAATGTTTAACAATGAAAGGAAAACCCCTATAGCGAAAATTTAAAATATTTATTGTAGTTAGAATTTTCTAATTTAAAAATTGAGTTAAAAACGGGATCGTATCAAAATCCCTAAGTAACAAAATCCCCCAAAGTTACAAAATCAAAAACCCTAAATTTCAAAATCCCAAAATTAGAAATTTTCAACTTAAAAGTTTAAATTGGTAATTCCAACTAGACCTGAATTCACCAATTTCTAAAATAGAAAAGAATTAATACTTTATTCCAATTCCAAAAAAAAATTCCACAAAATAGTTTCCATAGCGTAAACTAGGAAACTATTATTTTAGAGGTATTTTAGGTATTTTAGAGTTTGGTACAAAGTTTGAATTATACGTTTTTGCCAGAATATTTATAAATATGTATATGTGAGGAATTTGGAGTTGGATTCAAAATCAGGGTTTCAATCATTTGTTTAGCGGAGGTTTAGCACAATTTTTAAATTTTTATTTGTTTAAATATGTTTTTGAAAAATTATTAGGAGGGATTTTATAGTTGGTTACAAAATGAAGATTAGACACTATTTTCAAAATATATGCAAATATATGCAAAATATATGCTTGTATGTAAATTGTATTTTGGAAAAGAAATAGCTTTTTTGATATTTCGTACCCAACCCGAATAGAGTTTCGCAATTTGGGATTTTGTAATTTGGGATTTGGTAATAAAATAAAATAGTTTTAGGATTTTGTGATTGGGATTTTGTGATTTGGGATTAAGTACCCAATTCGTTAAACACAAGTAATGAAAAAAAAACCAAAACTTTTTAAAAAAGGCACATTTTCAAAGTTAAACAATGTTCTAAATTAGGTTTTAGAGAATTTTTGCAAAATAAATTTACAATATTTTTTTAGAACTTATCTTGAAATGCAAGCAAAAGGAGTGCAAATTACAAAATCAAGAGACACCTTTTCCAGTTTTAAGAAAGTCTGAATTAACGTATTTAAATTTGCTAATGCTTAATGATGTTTAAAATAACGAACTTTCATTATTTCACCTTTAACAGCTTTTACAGTTTCAATATACAACAATCGAAACAAAAATAATTTATATGATTCGTAAATCGTACTTAGGATTGCAAGGATGTAACTCCGCTCTAAATTTCAAGTTTCAAGCTTAAACTGTTTGGAAGATATAACGATTGAATTGAGCTTCGCATAACGGTAAATTAAAATACAGTAAAGAAAAACTATATATTTAAAGCTTATCTAAATGGCTTTTGTTCGGTGCTTCCAAGAGTAATATATATATGTTAAACAACTTGGGTTAAAACAATTTAAATATAGAGCTTTTCAGAAGTTTGTTGACGCTGCACCTTTCGAATGCGGTTTTTTGGGGTACATACTCTTAATTAAAATTTCGATAGACAAATAGGCAAAAATAAAATAAATCAGCACAATTTTTTGAAATTTTTTGAAAATTTTCGAAAAATCATAAATACAACAATTATAAATATGATACATTATGAACATAAATCTAAAGAATATAAACTACAAGCCAGATCATAAATTCAATTTACAATAACAAGGTACGGCAATATTAAGATATCAGTTTTTTGAGACGCTTTTGAGATTTTTTTTGTCTTAATTAATTTTTTTTTTTTTTTCAAAAAATTATACAGAATTCTTATTCGTGAATTCAATTTTTGGTATACTAATAAATGTTCTTACACCCTTTTCATAAATTACAGTTTGATGCATAGTTTATTTACTTTATTTTACAATTTATTAAAAAAGCGCCATAAATTCTTGCGATCACGCCAATTATATGAAATAATGTATAAAATTGAAAATTAAAATAAAAAAAAAAACAAAAATAAAAATTTATCATTTTCATTGCCAAGAAGGAGTGTATCATAATTTTATTGTTCTCATTTATTATAATTTTAATTTATATTATCTGAAAGACATGAATTTAATTTAGTGTACGCTGTATAAAAAAAACAATAAAAGTGTTTGGTTAGTTCAAATTTGTAGATGGTAAACTTTTATTGCAATAAATGTAAGTTTAAATTTTAAATTTTTAAAAAAAAATTTATTTTTGAATTTTAAAAAGTAAAAGAAGGAAGAGTTCTAGAATGGTGTATAAGGCTCCCGAAGTTGGAGAATTAAATAAAATACACTATATTTCTTAATTTTATTCTCTTCAATATTAAATGTAAGAGTTCCCATAACAGAAGCAGTGTTAGAATCGATGGATAATCATCTGTTCTAAGAAACACAACAATTAATGATTCCATTTAAAGTTCGATGTCACCAAAATCGAAATTCAAGTATTACTCACATTGTCCGATTATGGACTATACATGCGTTCTTCAAAGATCAATATAAAACCGTTTAAGAAGAATTAAAAATTATTTATTCATAGTATTAGATTCTACAATTTGCTGCTGTTTTATCCTTAGTTTGGTTTCTTAACTATGCCATAAGGTTGAGTCTGAGTGGCAACCGAGAGAAGGTTGAAATAGTTCTTTTCACTACTAAGTCCAAAATACATACTTTTCTCCATCCCAAACTTAATTATCGTACATTAATTTTAACTTTTAGTGTATGTTATTAGGAGTTATAGATTAGGATCTAGGCTGAAAGCTTTTTTTGAAATCTAACATCGGAAGAAGAGCTCTCTATGCAACAAAAACTAGTGCTACTTCTTATTTCTTCACGATCCTTCTAAGATAAGAATTGAGAAGTAGTGGAATTAGTAGAATTGTGAGAATCAAAGAACTGAGTTTTTATCTGAATTCTACGAGTTGGATATAAAACCTAAATAAAAACGCAGGTTACATCAGTACAGTGGAAATAAAATAGCACAGTCTATTTCTAATTACCTACCTATCCAGCTACCTTGATTTTCTTAGAGAAATGCCTTAGTTTATTAAACTTTAACACCATCCAGAGAAATTCAGATTGAAATCTCGACGTTACTTTGGGAAACTAGCAATTTTTCTTTCCAATTCTATAGGCTATATTTAAAAGTTATATTACCGTCATAGCTTTCCTTTCAGTTTCCAAATTGATTTCCCTAATTTCTAATGTTTCCTATTTTATAAATTTTAAATTATTATTTAAACCCAAGTGTCATCAGTTCAAATTAAAAATAATCTTCAAAATCTTAATACGTCCACTAAGCTGTAAAAGTCACAAAAGTTAATTCATCGATACCACAAAAGGTCTTACCGTATTAACTGTTAAGGAATCTTTTGATTAATGATTTTTTTTAGAATTTGAAAAATAATTATAAAAGAATTTTCAATGCATAATGCAAACATTAAAACATAAAAACGTGATAATTCTACACTTCCTATATATTTCAATGTGTTAAAATCATATTTATTATCATAAAAAAAAACCTAAAGCAGGCGCTAACCCATATAAATACTATTAAATCATTAGAAGTCGAGCATAACGCAAGAAAATTGTCATGGAATAATCTCCATTTAGAAAAAAATACAAGATATTAATGTGATCTTTTATTATCACGAAATTGCATAATTTCTTATATACGATTTTAGTGTTTTTTAAAATAAAATTCCATTTAAAGAGGGATTATAATAACTTGTCTATACGCGCTCTTCTGGTTCCGCTAATTAAAAAATGACTCAATAAAAATTTTGTAAAGCGAATGACGACACAAATGAGGTGAAAATTTATTTAAAAGAAATAAATCAAATGGGAAAAGATTTAAAACTACTTTAAGAAAATTTTTAATATCTGAATAAAGAAGAATAAAACTATTAATACTTAAATATTTTATTTATGTTAAATTTTCTCAAAAATTTAAAAAAAGGGTGTTGCCTTTATTATTAGAACTGCTCTTAATTGATGCATTTAATTTGAAAGAAAAACATAAATATACATATATATATTTTTGGTAAATGCAATTAATTCCATCCAATATAGACGTGTTATTACTTAGTTTTAAATGTTTTATGAATCAGTCTTTTAATGCGGAATGAATTTAGTTTTCCTGGTGTAAAGTTGTAAAATAAAAATCTGAAGCATTTTCCAATTTCTTTTTTTCCATTTTACTTTAGGGTGTAATTTTTCAAATTTTCTTTTTGATTTTCTTTTATTTTTTTATTTTTTTTTTTCAAAGAAAATATAATTTATTTTTAATGATTGTTGAGGTGAACGTATAAATATAATTTAAGCAAAGAGTAGGTTGTATTATTACTGTCATATTTTATCTAAATGATGTCAGATTAAAATTCAAAATAAGGAATTGGAGGCTGAAAAATTTGTTTAAAACGTGTGTTACAAAGATGGTTTATGAAATGATTGTATTGCATATAATTTGAAAAATAAATAAGAAGATTATGGTTGTAAATTTAAAATAGTATAAATTTAAAAAAAATCAATCGGGTAAAAAATAATCTTCTTAATTGATTTTGGGCGTTTATTACAAGTAAATAAATTTGATAATAAAGTAATTTATTTGTTAGTTTTATTTATAAGCGTTGGTGTAGGGTCAGAACTCCCAGGGTCATAAGTCCATAAGGGAAGTTTGACCCGCTTTAAAATATTTACGTCGGACATAAGTCCGTTTAAAAGTGACTCATTAAGTGAGTTATAACTCCCTTTATTAAATTTTGAGTTATAAAATCACATACTTAACTTAAATTGGGTAATTGAGCGTAATATTTTAAAGTCAAAATTTTGAAATAATTTCTGAAAGTCTTTTCTGATCTATATAATTTAAAGTATGATAATATAAAAATATATATAAGTAAAATATTGGATGTACAACAATATGTAATTATATATTTATTTATGCGAGATACTATATTAGGAAGCATATTTGGTTAAAAAATCAAAGTCGATTTTTTTCCAGAGTGTTTATGAATTCATGAATGCGAGGTTATAAAATCAGGATTACCCTATTTTCAAAAAAGCCTTTCAAAATGTAGTTTAAATGTAAAATTATAGTTGTTTTCTTAATTTTGGAAAAAAGGAATACTCTGATTGGAATACTGACCCTACACCTAAGCGATTAATTGGAAAAGTTTTAATTATTTTCAAGTCTTAGATTGTTTGAATGCAATTTAATACACAAGGGTTTGCAAATATACAGAACTTACAATTTTTATAATATATACAAGAATAACTTGCGTTGATAGCGTTTTGTTTATTCAATTTGCATATTAGTCTATATAATCTTCCATATTTTTATTCCAAGACTTTGTGAGGAAGAAACATTCTAAAATATGTGCATAAATTTTATTCTTAAGAAATTCCGAATGTTGCTAATCAAGTTGTTTTTATTACAATAGGTCATTAAAATTTAATAAAACCTTTTAAACGTGTGCGGTTGCATTCATTAAGGTTTCTTTATACCCTTTTGAAAAATTAGCATTTGATTTTTGACGTGTTTTAATGATCATATTTAAATTGTATGTAGTACTTTTAAATAAACATCACTCTGTTTTTAAATTTATTTATATCAAATATTGTGAACCTCTCTATAGGTATAAATTCCATTTAAATATAGTCGTGAATTCCGTAGAAAAATGTTTACCTAGTTATTAATTCCGTTAAATGAGTGCTTAGTCACCTTAAAGAACATACGTCAAAATATAGATTTCATTTCCAACCAATACTAGCACTAGCAGTATTTGAAACGATTACTAGCACTGAAAAAGTCTGCATGTCGTAGCGGAATACTGGTATTTGTAAAATAAAAAATAATTTTAGTGAAAATAAAAGGAAACTACTCATTTTTTTATTTCTTTCATATACATTTCACTCAACCGCTCAATAATATATTAAATATTCAAATTGGATCTCTTGAAAATCTAAGACGTTTCTAGATGTTATAAGGCGCGTAGTACTATCTCATGTTTAAATTGTATGGGGAGTTTATTTGATCAATTCAAATAATATCAAATCTACTAATATCAAATATTTGTTTTGATGACATTTGATGAGTTCTAATATAATATAAAATTTCCCGCTGTTTCCACTTGCACATATATAAACAGGCTGTTAAACCTATATCAGTGACCAGTTAGCATGGAAAATATAATAAATAAATATTATTGTGAATGAAGAATACTAAAACTAATATGACAATGACATTTAATATTGTGAATTAAAAAATTAATTGAATTATATTTTAGTCTTGTAAATTTTGCTACTCCTTTTACTCCTTTTACATGACTAAAATAATAATAAAGTCGTG
Source organism: Dolichopus griseipennis (assembly GCA_963082915.1). NCBI lineage: Eukaryota > Metazoa > Arthropoda > Insecta > Diptera > Dolichopodidae > Dolichopus > Dolichopus griseipennis. Next base: position 364,345,248 of record OY720441.1, read on the forward strand.
TTTTATTTTAATCCAATTACATTTATCATTAAAAAAGTTTTGACTTACTATTCAACTTTTAGTTAAAGCATTCTAGAACTTTTTTCTTAGGTAATTGGATAATTTATGTGTCGACTTTTTTTTTTTTTTTTTTTTTTTAATTTTTTAATATTTTCTTGTTTTATTGTTTGCACTGAATTTTTCATTAATTTGTAATCAAGTATTATAATATAATTTAATTATTAGTTATTACATACATAATAATATACACAACTTTTAATATTATAAACTACTGTTTATTTTAATATTATAAACTACTGTACATTTTATACACCCTATACGAGCCCTTAGACTCATCTGGGACATAGTTCTTAAATAAAAAAAAAAAAAGAATAAATAAATTGTTGAAATGGTTTTATTCAAATCCTTCATTACATTAAATCTTCTAATTTCATTTACAATTCTTGAGTATTATAATAAAATATAAATAACTTCAATATATCTATACCTTTATTTCAAAAAGAATTAAAAATAATAAATATTGAATCAATTCAAATATCAATGTCCACTACAATTCACAATATTCACTATTCACAATTTCAATTTAATTTTCACATTTTTGTTTTTTTTTTTTTCAATTAATAAAATTAAAAGAATCAAATTTTATATCCCACTCTCTTAATTTAACCAATTTTTTTTTTTATTTTAAAACAACAATTCTGGATTCTATTTAATCACTTCAATCAAACAAAAAAACTTTATACATAATATAAGCATCTATTGCATCTATTGCATTATAGCGCATCAAATGTCATCATGTAATTGATAAATAAAAATTACTTCTATAACAACATATTTTAAAACTTTTTCCATACAATTTCACAAAATTCTAGAATTACCAAAAAAAAAACAAAAACAACAAACAGCAAACAACAATGTTGTATTAAAAACAACAGCTATCAACAGGACTTTTAAAAAAAAAAACAAAATAAATTTTTTGCACTAAAAACAACTCAATTTAGACATCAAATTCCATGAATATTTTCATCAGTTAAATATATATGCTTAGAAGTTTTTATTATTATTATTATTTTTTTCATGTTATTTTCTAAAGAATTTATAGTTTCATCTCTCTAACAACTTAAAACCATATATGTACAAAAAAAAATATATTCAACGATACCATTTTTATTCAAAAATTCGTTGCAACAACTTCATCAGAAAAAAAAACTAAAAACTATTTTATAGAATGGCATTTAATTTACAGTAGCAGCTATATAAAGTTAAGAATAACATAAAAAACATATATATACGTATAGTCTAAATAACAATTGAAAATTTGATACCCTTTGTATAGATCACTGTATTCCTATCCTGAACTCAAAAAAAAAAAAAAAAAAATAAAAAATCATATTCACCATTATCAAACAGCAATAACAACCAACTTTCACAAATTAACATGAAAAAGTCATCAATGTGATGGACAAATAATACATATATAAACGTGTACATCATCCTTCTACCTCGAAAACCACTGCAAAAAAAAACTTTGAAATCTATCGTTGAAAAAATATTTATATTTCAACTAAACTGAATTACAATTTTTGCACAAAAATATACATAGCATGGCTTTAGAGTATTAAAAGATCCCTACATTATATTAAATTTTATTATCTATAATCTCATTCCAATAATTTTACTGATGTCCATTAGAAAATAAAAAGTTCCAAGTAAATTGTTGATTATAACTAGCCCGCCTACTAAATTGACTCTTTTCTTTTTCGTTTTTTTTTTATTCGTATTTCATCACTCTTTTCAAATTATTCCATCTCTTTTTTTTCTTATACATACTCGTACAGTTGAATTTCTGTTGCGCTAGTTAAATCCACTCATTTATTCATCCACCAAAAAATCATTCATTTAGAAAATTTTCAAAAAAAAAAAATATGTTCAAGAACAGTTTCATTGAAGGCAATTATTATATCATCCTAATCACACTTGTATGCAAACACATATGTATATATATAAAAAAAAAAACACAACATAAAAAATTATTTAGCCCCATAATGTTGATTTGGCGCATATAGAGGGATATTGACTCATCCTCAGTTAGAACTACTATACTCGATTGCGATGATGGAAAATATCATTTTACAAGAGATACGGTGAACTCATTTTAATTTAATATTAAATATTTTGAAATTCCCCATTTATATTATGTTTGTAATATGGATATACAAGTGTATATATATACTTATACATCCAGAATATAGTTCCATTGTGTTCAATTTGGATCGATCATCCCCATCCTTTTTGTTAAAACTTTATATTAAATACTGCTGAGAATTGCCAACGGAATGTGTGTACATCCCCCCTAATTCTAAATTCTGTCTATGTTTTTACAAGTAATATTTTCCTTTCAATTAAACACTATAATATAAAATATTTGAATTATTTTTTGTTATATATTTTAATTCAGATCCAAAAATATGTATACAAACATATGAATATGTGAAATTAATATATGTTAGATATGTATATATGTAATGTTGTTCACTTTTACATGATATATTTGCGTATATAATGTTTTTTGACCAAAAATTGAATAGAAATTTTAATATTGCAGTTGACTATAGTAAAATGACATGTAATTCTGTTATTGTTTTTGTCATCGAAATGCCGAATGTTCTTCTGTCATTACTAGGTATAAGGAGTTGATGGAAAAAATATCGTATCTTGTTTTGGATGACTTAGACTTGTAAATTTAGTGTTGTTAGTTAATACCGTTTTTTGGGGGTAGCTGAAAAATTTCGAATTTATAAATTAAGTACGATATGCCTTCTTTCAAGTTTGAAGCCAAAAGTCAGTCAATTTCATTCCTCTAAAATGTGCTGTTATTAATTTTTGTTTAGTTAGAAAGATCCTAGGTAGATTTTTCCAGCTTTTGCGCTAGTTACAAACAATATTTCAATAATAAATACGAATTTTTGTTTTGAATTAAAGTAGCGCCATTGAATGATCAAGATTTTGAAAACTGGCAACACTTCATAAACATTATCTTTAAGAATAATAGGGCATTTGTTAAATATATTTTATTTCCAATTTCCCTCGAAAAAAATTGAAAGGTCCTATAAAATATAGTTCGATTTTTAGGTATTTGAAAACAATTTAGTTTTAAAATATTTAAAAATAAAAAAAAAATATGAATATCTGCCTAAATTTAGGAATGTTTTATGATTAGGTCATTTTGAATTTCAGAAAAAGGGGAATACCCCTTCAACCCCTTTTGTTTCCAACTAATTGTTATGTTTAATACAATTGACATCAGAATTTATTTCTTGAATTTACGTTTTAGGTTAGGAATTTTTAAATTGTTGACGAAAAAACATAAAAATAACTGTAAATCCCCATTTCAAATTTAATATTTCATTGGTAAGGATGGAGGTACACTGTTAACCATTGAATAAAAAACTATAATAAATTTGAATTCACATAGTTTTTCCTCATATGGTTTGTGTTTATTTTGTTGGGGATGAATAATTGGCTCTATTATTTTGTTTGAATCCAATTTTCCATTGTCTTTCTATTTTGGTCATTATTTGGAATAGTGTTAGGTTTTCAGTAACAGAACCATATCGATATATTGTTCATGACCAGATTTGTAGGTTTTCGTTTTTTTATATGTGTATGTGTGTAAATGCCTCTTATTAGTTTTTTTTTGTTGTTTTTACAAAAAGTTGAAGTGGAATGCATTTTCGTGATAATTTTTCACTGTTTCAGAACAGTTTTATTGGAGTCTGGGATTTTTTTTTTTGGGTCTTCTATTTTCATTTTTATTATTTTATAGTTTTTGTTCGGATTCAATTTAAAAAAGTATTCATTTTAAGTTTAAAATTTCAATATTGTTTTCTGTTTTTTTTGTAATTTTTGGAAATATTTTCCTCTATTTTGAATTTTTAAAAACTAAAAAATTACATTCCTGATTTGCTATCGTATCGTGTAGGCTGTTTTAATCCTTTTTTTTGGATCAATTAAAAAAGGACATACTTTGTTTTTTTTTTTTGAAGTTTTTTTAAATAATAGTATTTAGTTAGATTGAAAAATTCAATCCATTTATTTTCTAGGAATCATCACCCTCGCATCAGAATATCATAGAAAATATTTAGTGAATCAGTGTATCAGAAATCCGGATATATGATAATTCTAGAAATAAATTTGGAAAATATTTTACAAGGAAATAGAAAAAAAAAATGTAAAAGAGAAAAGAATTTGAAAACTTAATTTAACGTTGATTGAAGTTTTAGATTTCAGTTGAACTTCAGTAGAAATCCACATGTGTGTATATTGATATAGTTGATTTTGATTAATGAAATAATGATGATGATGATAATGATACTGAAAAAAAAACTAACTATTTTATTTTTGAATTGATTTTTCACCAAAGTGATAAAATTTAGTTAATCAAAATAAACCAAAAGTATTTAGAAATTGTTTTGAATTTTGAATCAAATCGAGTTTATTTTCAAGAGAACAATATTAAAAGTTGATTGTAAAAGGATAAGTATTTGACATGTAATTCTTTTTTTAAACACATTTTCATCAAGTTTTAAGTTTTTATTAATTTGAATGGTGGTGGCTATGGAATTTGAGATCAACTAGTTATATGTAAAATCTATTAGTTGCAGGGTACTTTTCGTAAGAAATTTTAAAATTTGTTCTGTTATCACATTACTTTTTAGTAGCAAGTGATTGAAAAAAACTAAGAATAAATCAATTAGATATTTAATGGAAATTGTAAGTTTGAAGCAGCTTTCAGTTAAAACTAGAAATATTGTAATAATTTTGGAGAATTTTTTTATAATAAACTCATTTGAAATTACAATAGAATTCGGGCCTTGACATCATTGTTTTATCATTCACATTTTGTTACTTTTGTGTCCTTGCCACTATTTAAGCACAACGCATATCGATTAGTGTTGCCATTATGCGCTTCATTTAATGTGGAACAAATTTTATCAATATAAAAACAGTTGTTTTTTTTTTTTTTTATTTTTATATATGCATACATATATAATATATAATAATTTATTTAATTTCAGATAATTTTACAATATAAATATAAAATTATGTATTTCATATCAAAATTTAAATACAAATTAATTTTACTCATCTCTAATTTTACTTTTAAATATAATTTTAACTTTTTATATATATTTTTTCTATTTTTTTAAATATTTTTTAAATTTATTTTTAAATATCTCCATACTTTGACAATTTTTAATTTCCATGGGTAAAGAGTTGAAAAATTTAATTGCACTACATTTTAAGAATTTTTGTTGTTTGGATGTTCTAGGTTTAGGTATTTCAATATTTTTTCTATATCTAGTAAGATAATTATGTACTTTCTCCGTATTAATTAGAATTAATTTTGATTTAAAATTACTATTTAGTATATTATAAATGAATTAACATTTATCAAAATAAATTAGTTTGTTTATATCAAGTACATTAGTTGCTTTGTATAATTCCTTAGTACAAGTTTTAGGATAATAAAATTTTTAATGCCTTATTCATTACAGTTCCACTCGAAATTTTGAGCCGTGACTCCAGCTGCATATATTATATCTAATTCTTGATAAAAAATGGCTATTGTAAACAAATTTAGCTGCATTATTTGGAATGCCACCAGTTCTTTTTATAGCCTTACATATAGGGATAATTTGTTTCTTAATTTTTTTAATGTGTTTGTCCCATCTTAAATTTTCATCAATTATCATTCCTAAATATTTAACGCTATCCACTCTTTGAATATTATATTATTTTTTATCTTCAGAGTAATATCATCATATTTTTGTGAAAAAAAAACCGAGGAGTTTTAAAAAACACAATGTTTTTTCGTAAAAAAACATTAATATAAATCAATTGATAACATAATAATTGATTTATTTATTTCATTAATTAATAATTAAATATGAATAATAGTGAAATTCATACTTAAAATATAAGCCTAATACAAACAAAAAAACCTGGTAACATGTGTCAAAATGTTACAGCTTTAATGCTAACCTTGGATAAACAAATCACGATGCATATATTAATGGTTTTTGAAAATAAGAAATTTTTAAGTACTTTATTATCCCTTGAGTAAAAAGTTTTTTGAGCACACATATGCTAATTCACAAGGATCTGTCTCACTCCAAAATTTTCTTGTTTTAGGCATTTGATAGTGACTTGAACGAAAATATAGATCTTTTCTTAGAATTTAATTATATAAGCAAAAATTGTTAAAATTTAAGAGACAGTTTAAGGAAGACTTTTAAAATTCAGAACCTTTAACAAATGTTAAAAAATTATATTTGAGCTTTAAGTTTGTATATTCCTTTAAAAAAATTTGGACTTATTAGTATACATAATGTCCTATTTCCATTTCCAACCATGTCAAAAAAATTAGTTTAAATACTTGTAATTTACTTTAGAAGATTTATAAATTTCAATAACAATCATTTTAATTTATTTTTTTTTTTAAATTACATTTATAAAACCAAAATACAATTGTAATAATAATTTAGTCTGCCGCGGTAAATTAACTTAAAATAATTCTACAGTAAAAAAAACAAAAACATATTTATCTACCACCTCTTATTCATTAATACAAATATTGAAATAACAAAACGATAACAAGTTATTAACCGTTAAATTATTGACACTTAAAATTTTACTATAAAAAAAAAAAAAAAAAAACAAAAACAAAATCAAAATGTAATCGATTTTATTAAAAATTATTATCAAATTTAATTTTTTTTTATTATATAAAACAAAAAAAAAAATTTAGCAACAAAATTTGAAATAGCATCCTACGTAAATGTGTCTAAATTAATATTTTTTTACCTTTTCTAACATTTACAAATAATAAACGATCTGTCAAAAAAAAAAAAAAAAAAAAAACAATTTTTTTTTTTTAATAGTTATTTAATGTCATGCCATGAGAATTTTTAATCAGGTAATAAAATTTTTTTAATATAAATTTTAATGTGGGATTTTTTTTTTATTATCGTAAATGTTTTATATATGATACAAATTTAAAATGTGGGATTATTTATTTTTGGTTTTCATTGTATATTTAAAAAATTGCATAGTTTGACATTTGGCTTTTGCAGAAATTTGCTTGCAGTTATTATTTTGACATATAACTCTGAACTTCCTTAGTTAATTTTTGATATTAAATTATTGAGTAATTATATAATTTTTTTTTTTGGGAAAATTTGAGATATTAAGAAATAATATGAAAATGTAAAGAATAGTAGAAGATTAAAAAAAAGTATTACATTAGTAATTTAGATACTAATTAGAGGTTATTTGTTTATTGGTTTGCAATTATAATATGCAAAAATATCTGATCTAAATAGCTTAAAGAATTTTCTTTAAAACTTAAAACAAATTGAACTAACTTTCTCCACAAATATGTAAATAAATTTTAATAGTGGTTTTAAATACAATTTTTTTATTTTAATTACCCAATAATATTTCTTAATATTTTAAATATTACATTAGTATTTAGAAATATTACTGTAATTATACTTTAAAAATTTAACAATATTTAATTGCACTAAAACTTTGGGAATCTAAATAATATTTAAAATCTTTATTTTATTATAAATTAAACACTTTTGTGTAATTAATATTAAATGTTCAAAAATTAGGATATAATTAGGAAATAATGGGAATATAAAAAAATCCATTTGATTTTAACAACTATTTAGAAATAAATATATTTTAAATAATATGTAATACACGTACTTCAATTTCATATACTAAAAAATAATTGTACAGGATCAAAGTTTTTTCATATAGAAGAATATAGAATAAATATTTCATTTTTTTTTTAAAGTCTTGAATACTTCTAGTTGAGATAAGCCTAATCATTGCATAGATTCATGTATAGTACATTACAATAGATTTTTTTACTTTGAAATACTATTTGGAAACTTTTAAAATGCTACAATTTTATTTACTTGGATTATCCTGCTTAATTTGGCCCTAAATAAATTTCAAACATATTTATGCATATACCATTATTGAAATTCCCAAAATTTGTTAATAAAAAAAGAGCTTATTTTTTTCAAACTTTGCTATAAATAGTTATTAAATACTAAATATTTTCGTCCCCAACAATCGTATTACATTCGTTTTTAACAATTTTTATATATCTGAAAATTGTTATAATTTAAAAGTCCACCTTAATTTGACAGTTTGATAAAAATGTTTATAATTTTTTATTTTCGAAAACCCAAATCATCGACTGAATGTGGTGCTACTAACAATTTAACTGTCAAAAATTGAATATCAACATTTCATTGCATTTGTATATCTTCAACCGCACACTTCAAAACTTTATTTTCTATTTTCCTATATCAATTTTTTAATGTTGTCAATATTTTAAAAATTTTAACACTTTTATAAAATTGTTTTGACATGTAAATGCTACCTAATAAGCACTAAACAATAATTTTATTAGAAAATAAAATGAAAAAAAAAAAATTAAAACCCTATTAGCATATTGCAATGTGTAGGATGTTTGTTAATAATTCTTTCACTATACTATATATATATATACTTAACAATGATAATTTTTTTTATTATTTCATTTTTACGATATTATTTTGTTAATTTACGATATAACATGAATTATCCACTTAATATTTAATGAAATATTAAAATTTAAAATATATATTATAAATATAAGAACTTAACACATCATTACTTACATTTATATTTTGTAATGTAAATCGATAATTGTAATAGTTATGTGGATGTAAATGTTAATTTTTAAATAGTTAATAAAAAATCAATAAAAAAAATATCTCTAAATTTATATATAAATTTATTCTTTAAATTTTTATTTTTTTTTTATAATTTTTTAAACTTTATTATTAAACTATTAACAGATAAGATCATGAAAAATTGTGAAGTTTAAAAAAAAAAATCGATTTTGTTCCATATTCAAGTTAGTTCAGAGTCAGACACCTATATCGAGATGTAAAATTTTAGTACTTCTGTTAAAAAATAATTGCATAATTTTTGGGGTATAATGAATTTGATTCATTGTTTATAATGTTGTTTGCGAATGTTTATTTGAAATAATATCAAACTTTGGGACACTCGTGAATTACAAAAGAATGTTGGGGCAAAGTATTTTTTTTTTAAATAATTTTTTAGTTTTCTTCATTTCCCCGTGGAGAGTAGCTTTAATGTCTTGTATATTTTAATTAGACGCACTTGATCATTGTCAATTTTGAGTTCGTTTGTTTGAAAAAGTGTGAAATAAAATAAAAGGTTTAAAGAAGTTTTAAAAGGGTAGCCATCAGACTTATATGAAAAGACTGAAAAGTCTCTGCCATACTCGTGTCGTGTACAGGAGCGGATTGTTAGGGAGCAGGATTAAATATCTTTTAATTTAAAAATTTTAATCTTTTTGTACATAAGAAAATGCCAAACAGCCAAATTCTTATTTGTTATTGATTTTATTCACAGTTATTGAAGCTATTCACAATAGCTTTGATTTATAACTGTAATTCCATAATACTATATTTCCTAAATCTTATTCCCAAAAATCCTTTCGCGTCCATATCCTTGACAACAAACTGAACATATGTATTACTGGCTCCTTCCTAACGTTTGGTTCAAACAGGTCGTACTATATGTAAAGGAGCTCCGCACAGCTCTAGTAGGTGGATTTCGATAATTTACAAAGATACAGTGGAAAAAAAACAAAAAACAAATACTATATTAAAAATGTATCCCATTGTAAGGAAGGACACAATCCTAAAGTCAAATTCAGTGCATATAACATAATTCGTTTGTTAATATTTTTATATGTTTTTTTATAAAATCCAAATGCTCATAGAAAAAAACCCAAAACGTCAATAAATTCAGGAATATTGGGTGCGAGTTTTTTTTTTCGTCTTGGTTTTCATTTTTAAAAAAGATTTATGAAGCTATCCAAGTGCTTTTTTGTTGTTTTCTTTTTACATGCTATGTTAGAAAATAAAAATTAAATTCAAATTTAACCATAGAAGTCATTAAAAGAAAAAAACACAAAAATCAAAAATAAAAATAAAACCAGATTGCTATAGAACACTGCTGCAACACCACTTTATTGCATCCCAGCTGCTTGCTAAGAAATCAAAATTTCTTTACTTTTAATGCCTTCATTCTGTTCAACTGTCTTACAACAGTCTTTTACTATATATATTTAAAGTTTTATATATTCATTCGGTTCGGTTTGATTCGATTTCTATCATGCTAAATTAGAAACAAGAGAGATATTATTATTATTTTTTTATTTTTTTTTATTTTTTCTAGTGCTTCCACTAATGCTATTGCTTCTGCTGCTGTTGTTGCATTTACTTTTACTGTAACAATTATTTTTATACAATAAAAAAAAAAAAAAAATATGCAATTCTAATACAACATTTTCAACATTACATTCATATTTATGTCTTATGAGTTGATTTACGTTTTGCGGTTTTAATTGCTGTATGCGGTTTTAAAACGTGTTTTAGTTTTGTTGCAGTTATTTTTGTTTGTTTTTTTTTTTTTTTTTTGTTGAAGCTGTTGTCTTTAAACAACGTTTGTTCCAATATTTTGTTTCCATAAAATGTTATGACTCAGTTCAATAAAGTTATTGTTATTATGATTTTAAAATAGAATTATTTTAGTTTTTTTTAGTTTTTAAGATGGAACTTTTAAATTTGGTTTAATATAACTTCAGAATTGTGAGCGTTTGAATTGTACATTTCCAAACAGCTTTAAAATACAGCATAACTTGAAAGTTTTTACTATCACAGTAATGGAAATTATTTTGGAAGTAAGAAATGGGAACAAATTTAAATGAAATTAGTTGGAATGAGGAAATTTGGAATTAAAAAATATAATATTAGAATTATTTAATATTATATTATTAATATTTATATAATGAAGATTTTTCACTTTAAGTGAAGACATTTGTTATTCAATTAAATTTCTTAATTACAGAAAAGAAATAACAATGTCTTCAGTTATAAAATGCAAAGTCGTTATTTGAAATAAAAAATTCCTTAGTTATAGTAAAAATGGTATATTTTTATTTATTTATTTATAATTAGTACCAGGACAATAGTCAATATTGCCTGATATTATTATAGTCCTTTGCCTATTTGGCATTTAGGCTTCTAAAATTAAATACTTTCTACTTATTTATAACTTCAACATTAATTATTTTGTTTATATTATTATATTGTATTTTTAAATTAAATTTGGTCACCATGGGGATTTGTAAAGAAAAATTATTTATCAATAATTTAGTTTTTAATTAAATATTATATGACCTGACCAGGAATCGAACCCGGACCCCCTTTGGTTAATAAGCCAAATGCTTACCCAATAAACCAAGAAATATCATTTATATTTTTTAACTAAAAAATTTATAAGTAACACCTTATTTCTGTAAAGTACTGTTATTCTATACATGTAATGTCAAAATTATGTTCACGTTTATCTGTCAACAAATTTAATTTTAAGAATTAAATTACAATACTAGTTAGTAACTGCACACGTTCATAGAACACACAATTGTTACTTTTAAAGCAATAGTTACTAAACAAAAAAAAAACAGAATTAAACAAAATAAAAGATGTAAAACCAACATTAACAGCAGCACCGCAGTTGTCTAACAACCATGTACAATAACTCACGCAGCTGGAACAAATAAATTCTGTCTTGAGAAGTCAATTTTTTTTTTCTTTATTTATTTTTTCTGTCTCTTAAAAAAAAATAACAAAAAACAGAAACCAAATATAGGAAATTTGGCGTACCAGGATTAGATTACATTAGTTAAATTATTTAGTTTTTTTTTTTTGTTTTATTAAAAAGTTTGCATGTATGTTCTATATAGAAAATGTATAACACATACATATATGATTATGCAAAATGTATTTTTTTTTATCTAGACTGATTTATTAATTTTTCAATTTCAAAAAGGCAATTTATTATATATATTTCTTAATTAGACGTTTATAACGCCTAGTTATATGCATTTTAAATTTTTATATTTATTTTAATTGTGTGAGTGGTAGAAAAAATTTATATCCCATATGTTCTAGTGGCAAGGGTAGCTGGAGTATTTCGAATAAAATTTATAGATACGATTTAAGATTGCATTATATCACAATATTTAAAAATTTCTCTAAAATGTTTAATCCTTTTTGCTCAACTGAAATTTAAAACTAATTTAGGAACTGTACATAGCTGTTATAGCAAAAGATGTTTTCATAAATAAATATGTAAGTTGCTGAAACTATTAATCAATTTAAAATAAATGTAAGTCTTTATGAATATTAGCCTAATATTATTTTAAAAGTACCCTGTAATTGTAAGTGACAACCTCCAATAGTAGTTATAATTTTCTATCAGTGTTTTTTTTTTTATCGTTTTGTATATTTCAACATAAATGTTGTTTTTTTATAATATTATTATGTATATGTAGTTATGTTTAAAAATTTAAATCTCACGTGGCTTTGCAATTTTTTTAACATTATTTTTTTTTTTTTGTGTTATTACGCGGTTTTTGTTTAATTCTTTATTTTTTTTTTATTTATATTATGTGAATTTATTACACGCTAAAATGTCAAAAACAAAAAAACTTTGTTCCAAATTTTTTTCCTATTTTCAAATTTTATATTCTTGTTTTTTGTTTTTTTTTTTTTACAAAAGTCTTATAATTTACAAAATATTTCTAAAATGCATTTCAATCATTTTATGAATGGATTTGAACATAAAATTCTAGAATAACTTACATAATTATTATGTACATAGTTTAAGATAATAAATATTTAATATATATGTACATTCAACTGTATACTTATATAATATTGTATATATATTATGATTAATAAAGTATTGTGACAGCTCCCTTTGACTTACCTGAAAATAAAAAAAAAATAATTTGGTTTTAATATATTTGTTGTTTTTTGTTTTAAATAATAAAAATGTCAATAATTTATTGAAAATAAATATAATAAATTTATTTATGTACATTTAAAAAAAAAAATTAAATATTTAAGATAAAAATTTATATTTTTATAGATATTCTAAAGTTTAATTGTGTACTCAAAAGTAAGATACAATATACAAATGTCAAAAGTAAAATGTCATTCATTTTAACACTTTTACACATTTTTTTTTTGTATTAAATCACTTGACATTTTTTAAGTTCTTAAAGAATTTGTTTTTTAATTTTGTAATAAATTTTATTCGGTTATAATTAATCAATAATTTTTATTGTTTTTTTTTTTGCACAATTTTGACATATGTAAAGTATCTGGTAGCATATATATATATACAAAAAAAAACGTTATTTGTGATAAAAATGAATAATTGGTAGTACCATAAAGTAACATATAATATAGAGTATTCACGTAGAGTAAAATTTTTTTACCAATTTTTTTAAAAAATATTTTTCGTTTTTACTCAGTACTCAAAAATTATTCTCATAACAACTATTTTTACTTAAAAATTGAGAATAATTTGTTTTTAAACTCATAAATAAAAAAAAATTCTTCTCAATTTCTTGTTTTGAGTATTTATTAATATACCTTTAAAAAACTATATGAAGGGTATATACATACATACATACATATTTATTTTTATACATTATTCTTCTTATTCCATATAAAAGTATGAAAAGCTAAATCTATACTGCATGCATAGTGTATAGGTATATTAACACATATAAAATATTTAAGGTCTTTTTACTTTTTTTTCGTTACTTTGATTTGAAATTAAAAAAACTAAATAGAGATTTTACATCTTTTATTGATGCATGTGTGAAATATGAAATTAAAACAGCTAAGTGTATTTTTCGTTCTTCTTGTAAATCAAAATAGAAAAATTTATTTTCATATTTATTATTTGTAACTTTTGATATTAATGTTGAATGAATGTGCGACAGACAAGCTTATTATTAAAAGTTGTATGGCTTGTAAAATCATAAATAATCTTATCATTTTAATAAGTATATATAAGAATTTTACGTTTAAGAAGAATTTAGTTCGTTATTTTGATTGACTCAAATTTTTTTTTTTAAAATTTAAATGGACATGAAAGGTAAAAATATAAAATTTAATAAAATTTCAATATTTTTTTAAATAATTCTGTTTTATTATTAATTCTTAAGTTAGTTAATAAAGGAAAAAGCCAAATGGAATAAGTATTGCATTACATTATTGAAAAATATATAATATTTTATATTCCATTCGGCATAAAAAACCCTTATAGCAAAAAAAAAATATAATATAAAATATATACATAGGTATAAACAAAACAAAACAATTCATTGACTAAAAAAAATTATCGAAAACAAACAAAAATATTCATTAACTTAAATTTAGTTATTTACATTCAATATTTACAAAATTATATTATGATTAGGTACTTCAATCGTGTTCATCCAATTTTCTCGTTCATGAAAAGCAAATAATATAGGTATCAAGTAAATTATTCAAAAAATAAAAATTATTTTAATAAATAAGTATTACAAATTACATACAAAAATTTATTTGCTAAATCTATAATGAGAAAAAATTTTTAAACAACAGACAAATAGACAGACAGACGTACAAACATATGCAGACAGACGGACGGAAATAAACAGACAAATAGACAGACAGACGTACAAACATATGCAGACAGACGGACGGAAATAAACAGACAAATAGACAGACAGACGGATATTATGAAATATATTAAAAATAAGTTATGCATTTAATATTTTAATTTTACTTTGATTACTCTCAGCTTTTTTTTCGTCATTTTTTAAAAGCTTTTCCCTTAACCATTTTGCTTGCTTTTTTAGCAAAAGATTAATTAGTAACTCTAAAAACTTTATTTTATGCGTGTAGCATTCATCATTTTCCCTAAACCATGTAGGATATTTATCAGATTTTTTTGTGGCTTCTAAACAACATAAAAATATATTTTTCCTTAAATTTTTTTCATGATAATTTTCATAAAAATAGTGATCAAATATGCTCATATGAAATTGTGTAATTTCGAAAATTTTTTCGGTTGGAGCTTTCAAGTTCAGGATTTCTGATTCATTTTTATAATTTTTTTGATAAATAAATTGCTCCGAATCAAGCAATAATATATCATTAGAATTTTTTAAAAATGAAGAAGTACATTGATCACAAGAAATTTTTTTTATCAATTTAAAGATAACGTAGCCACAAATGTATCTTTCGGCGTTATTTGAAACAATATTTAACTCTTCAGTTTGATTATCCTCTAAAATTTTAGATTGAAATCCCTCTAAATAATTATTAACTAAATTAGTTAAATCGTCATCAATTTGATCATTTGAATCCGAATCATCTTGTTCTAATTGATAATCCTTTAAATCGTCTATATTTAAAAATTCAGCGTCATCTTCTTCACAGTTAGAGCTTTCAAATTTATAATTAATTAACTTAACCGACATTAATTTTGCTAAAATATTACTAAATTCATGGACGGAAGGATTATTGTTACATCCATTTCTATACCGAATCAAAGAAAATAAATTTTCTAAAACATCCTGATTTAAATGAGCTAACAGTAAATAATAACATTCGTGTTTATTATAAGTTGAAAATATTTCGGAACTTAGTTCCGTAATGCCTGTTAAAGTTTGTAGCATACCGTCGATACAATAAACTTTTTTAGATGTGATTGGCCTTATTAATTGAAAATATTTTTTCATTTCTAAAAGATATTTGGATATATGATTATCTTGCTGCAATGCTGCACGAAATGGATTTTTTTCATATAATTTCCTACTATTGAGACAATCAAATAAGTTATTAATTTTTGAAACAAATTTTGCTGTTGATACAGCACAAGAAATCCTATCAGTAAATTTTTTTGTTGAAACTAGAGTTTTAATTGCAGCAGCAACAGAATTACTGAAAATTTGAGTAGCCAATCGCACATTCATTTTTTCAAATGAATTAGGAAAGATATGTTTTTTTGAAAGTTTGGGACACATTTTTCTATTATTATTTTGTTCATGGAAATAGAGGCAACGAATAATTTTAAAAGAAACCTCACCATCATCTGTATTAAGGTCATATTTAAGAAGGGTGTTGCGAAGCGATTTTATTAAATGCACTGGATCGTAAAGAGCAAAAATTTTTTTTTCTACTTGATTGAAGTTAAAATAAAAAAAGGGTTTTGTTTTTGAAACGCCTAACATATTAAAACACTTCCTATTATTAGCACCCTGATCACATATGACGGCCCTAACATTAATACCTAAATTAAAAGCTGCACCTAAATTAATATATAAAATGTTTTTAAGATCTTCGCCACTAATGCCCTTCTCTGTGGCATAAAAACTAAGAACATACTTCCAATTATGTACTAATCCCCTTAGGAGAAAAACACAAACGTATTTTGCAACGCTTTTCGTTCTTTTAAAGCTATAATCCGAAAAACCACTAATTTGATCCAATGCACTATTATAGTTAAGATCCCTTCTAATACTAATTTCATCGAAAACTAATACTGCTTCCTTTTCAAGAGAATTTTTATTTGAAAATATAATCCCTAATTCATTAATATTCTTTTCATTAAGACCTACATTTAAATATTTAATAGGGATCCACCTATTAAGGGAACTAAAATGGGGTAAATTTAACTTTATCGCATTCTTTAAAAATAAATAACCTTTTGGAGAACTAAAATGTATATTTAAAGCTACCTTTTTTTCATCTTTTGACCATATCTTTCCATTTTTGAAATTCATTTTTAAAAAAGTTTTGGCATCGTTTGCTAAATGAGACTGCCTATCAATTGTATTAGATAAAGAATCCTGCTTTTCCTTTTTTATTTTTAATTGTAATTTCCTATTCTGAATTTTTAAATACATAATTTTTTTTTTTAAATAAACATTTTTTTTTTTTATATGACCTAATGTTTTATGACATGTGGAAAATTTTTTAAAATAAAAATTTTCTTTTTTTTGGAATTTCAAACAATGCCTACAAAAATTAATCGACAATTCATTTGGAGACACCGTTCGAATGTTTTCTAAGGGTACTTTTAAATTTTCTAAATTTTTTTGACTATAAACTTTAATATTTGAGTTATTATTAAATGTTTTAGAAAAAATATTTTCTTTATTAAAATTTGAAAACTCTTTTGACTGAAAGTTTAAATTAGATAGTGGAGTTATAGGATTGATTTCAATATTATTATGTGGCAAACACAAACTTGGAAAAGCTCCCTTTTTTAGTTTTCTCCCTAAAAATTTTTTCTCGAAATGGTCTTCGCAAATAAATAATTTTTTTGTTTTTAAATTTTCTATACTTACACTACATGCCGATACCCACATTTCGAATAAATTTTTCTCTTTTGGAAATTCATACAGCCTACCGTCAAAATTACGTCTACTTCTATTGCACACTATGCAAGGGGTACCATTCTTACGGTAATCTGCTTTTACGTCCTTAAACATTCTTCATTTAAAACATGCATAAAGAAAATGAAGGAATGACAAAAGGAATAAGCAGAGAAAATAGATATTTCTGACAATGCGGAATATATCTATCAGGCCGAAACGCTAATTTGATGTTCAGAATTTAACCAAATTTAAGTATATTTATAAAAAAAAGTTTATTATTTTATAATAATACATCAAATACATAATAATCATAAGATTATTACATAAAAGACATAAAGTATTATAATATTTTTCAGAAGATTAATAGACAAAATTTTTACATGGCTTTATAAAAATATACCGCATTGTTTCAGATGAAGAAAATTAGAACATATAAAAATGCAAGGTGTTTCATGAGTAAAGTATTTTTTATTCCTAAATAAATGTAGCAATTAAGTTTACTTTTAAAATTCATAATCCAAATTTTTTTTTACATGTATGTAGGTACATACATATTATTATGATTACTATTTCTAATGTAACATCTTGCATGATAAGTTATAAGAAAAATGCAATGAAATTTAGAGAAAAGCTATAGTAAAAGCAATAAGCTATGATGTGACAAGTTATACCTCGTAATTACACGAAATTTTGGGGGATATGAAAAAAAATTTTTAACTGGAAATTCAAATTTTGTAAAAAAAAAAATTTCGCAAAAATATGTAATTACTTTAATAGTGATAACTTGTCATGTAGCGAATGTTATTTTTCTTTTTTAATTGCTTTTGTCTAAAATATAATACTTATTCTAATAGAAAATTTATAAATTAATACTTACATGTAAATTTTGTTCCTCAATTTTTTTAATTCAAATTTTAATACTTAATAATATCTTCATAACAAAATAAACACTTGTAACAAAATAAACACTTGACACTTTTAAAAATGCGCGCCTTTATTAAATTTATTATAATTCTTAATATCAAAATAAGAATACATAAAAAATACATCAAAAAAAAAATAGAGAAAAATATCACATAAAAAAAGTTACATTTACAAAAAAATATGTACACACATACATTTTTCTTAACATTCATAAAAATATGCATAAAAATGTAAATATGTGAATATGTACATACATATACATATACTCTTCATATAATATCATATGATAATACTCAAATTATGAAGAATTTTTTTTTTTCTAGAGCTTAAAAAAAATTCTTCTCAATTTTTATGTAAAAATATTTGAGTTTTAAAATTAATTTTGAGTGTTGAGTAAAAATGGGACTGGATATTGAGTAAAATGGGACGGGATTTTTAAAAAGAAATGACTAACGAATTTTGTTCTACGTGAATACTCTATATATATGTTACTTTATGGTAGTACTTAAAAAAATTAACAATTAATTTAAGTTGTAAAAAAAAGATTGGAAATTTTATTATTAGAATTTTAGTTCATACGATTCACAAGTCGACGAAAACCATTAATTGGATAAAGTAAAAAAAAAGAGTAGAAGACCAAGATTGGAGGATATGATTTTGGACTCGATTTAAAGCCGCCTATGACAGTATATTTCGTAACAAGAAATAAGACGTAGAATAACCATGGTAAGCCGTTGCTACTTCGGTTTGTCAAAACAGTTTTATAGTTGTTGTTCAAAACTCCTATCGCGAAATACTAAAGTGCACAAAACGCTCATACGCCCAGTTCTGCTGTACGGTTCAGAATCATGTATTCTGCCAAAAGCAAGTGAGCTAACACTAGGTATTTTTGAAAGAAAAATTCTACGTAGAATATATAGTCCTTTAAAGAATGACGCGGTCTGGCGGAGAAGATATAATGTCGAACTCTTTCAACTGTATAATGACGTTGAATTACGTGGTCACGAATGTCAAAATCGTCGAGGGAGGCCGGACCTTCGTTGGGCCGATGAGTCATCGGCAAACTTAAAAAATCTGCACATCACTAATTGCAGGAGATTTGAACAAAACCGAGAGAAGTCGGAGGGCATATTACATCAGGCCCAGAACCTAAGTATTTGAATAAAATCTATATTCTCTAAAGTTATTAACTCACAGAATTTAATTTGGAAAAAGTTCGAATAAAACGATTAATTTTTCTGGAAAAGTTGGATCAAAACCTAAAATCCGAACCTTTTTTCGAAAGTAAATAATATTTGTTATTCCAATGCAAAGCTTGTCGTCTAAAAAATTAAAATGTTTTGAAAGAAAAAAGGTAAGAATTAATCTTTAAAAGAGGTATAATTTAACGATATATTTTAACACTTTATATAGTGTAGCCGAAGTATGTATGTGAAAGGGTTGTCATACTCTTCTAATAAAAGCAATTTAAAAGGAATAATTAATCAAATACCTATTTTCTAATCTATTAGAATTGAATTTTCTAAAAATTTAAATAATTTCTTTAAAGTCAAGCTAATCGTTTTAAAACTCTATTATTATAATATTATTAATATTTTAATTAAGTTTTTTATTTATTATCAAATTACTCATTTTAGAACTATCATCATATAATTTTTCAACATTACCGAAATTAAATGTGATTTGGATTGAATTTAAAATCCAGAAGCTGCTATTTTAAACTCTTTTTAAATAAAATAAACTATATTTTATAAACCACAATGCAATAAAAAAAAAAAACAAAATATAAAAAGAACAACAAAACAACAAACCAAAGAAACCATGAGAGAAAATCTGGAGCACATCTTCTTAATCCATATTTTTTTATACAATTTTTTTTTTTTTTTTCCTTTTTTATAAATGTTTTATTTAATAAAAAGAAAAAAAAACTGAATGAATGAATCCAATATGAAAGAAGAGTAGAAAAAAACGTTTTTTCGTGCTTCCATCAGACTCTTTCTATATTTTTAAAATGCTGGATTTGAGAATTACTTGCTTATTTTTTTTTTTGCCATATATATTTTGACCAAATCTTGATAAAAACTAGAACGTGATGAATTGGCAATTTCAATTCTTTTGGGATTTTTCAATTGTTGCTGTGTTGTTTTGGTTTTTTTTTTGTTTTTGTTATAATGTTGCAGCTTCTTTTTTTTTGTACCTAAGATATGATTATAGAAACGTTTCTTTTTTTTTTTTTGGATAATTTAATAAATAATTTTTTTTGTGTTATCTTTTAAAAAACCAAAAAAAAAAAAATGGCAAGAAATCATTCAAGACAACTGCACTCACATTTTTTTTTTTTTTTTTGAAAAAATTGTTCATCTTCTGATTCTTGATTTAAAAACTGAAAATGTAAGACCAGACCGAAAAATAAAGAAAACCATAAAATAAAATAAGAATTAAATAGAAGGCATCAACCTAAATCTTGATGTTAGCAGTTGTTGAAAAAAAATTGTTTTTTTTTTTTAATTTTATTGTTTAAACATTTTTTTATTGTTATTGCAATTTGAGTATTTTTTAATTTAATAAATATATATATATATATACTCGTAGAAGAAAAAAAATTAAACTATGACGAATTGAAACAAAATAAAAGAAAAACAATAGAAAAACCATATTTATTATGCACAACTTGTGAACTAAATTAACCTTACAGAGTTACAGGGGTCACCACACTGTATATATATATCTGAAGTATTTTAATAGAATTTTATGTTTTAAAGTTGGCAATTTTTATTAGATTCTTGTAGAAATTTAAATTTGTAATTATGACCGTTTCGCAGTTGTAAATGGGAGGCCTCGGTAGAGTACATGGTAAGAGAATGGATTATAAACCAAGGGAGTGCAAGTTTGAAAAGTAGTTCTTATTAAATCCGCTTGGTAACAAATATAATTTGTATAATGTTCATAAAACAATTACTACTACTAATAAATTAATAAAAGAACTGGCATTACATTAAACTGCAAGGCCTTGGTATAAACTGTAGTACGCTTCCCTCAATCAAAAACTACAAAAATTATAAATCAGAATCTTAGTAACCTACATGGTAAAAATGAAAAATAATTAGAATTAAATTCAAAGAAGTGAAATTTCTACTGGAATTGAGTATGCAGAATACATAACTTCTGAACAGGCTCTTTGTTAAGTTGGAATTTTTTAAAAAGCCAGGAATTTAAGAAAACAGAACTAATAAATACAAGAACAAAAATTGAGAAATAATTGCTTAATGCAGGTCGACCTTTTATACAATAATGAATTGTCATTAGGCTCAAAATTACCCCCTTTTGCGTAAAGAAATTATTGGGGAATTTTTAAAATTGTTTAAATTAATCAAACTCTTTCATACTAAACCTACTGAACTCATGTATGGCAACTTATCCATTTTTTCACTATAACATTAAACACTCCAGTTCTGCTAATGTTTACCCTGTACTTTTCCAAAGTTAAGGTATGAAAATCGTTCTTAAAAAAAAATTATTTTACAAACTTCTATTATTTTACACTTTACATACTTTAACTTAATTGTAAAAAAAAATATAACCGCATTTAAATATATTTCATATTCTTTTCCTATTTTAATTATTATTCTTAAGTCTAGTATACAGTAAAAAGTCTTCTAATATTATTTTAAAAATTTTCATAATAATTTATTTCTATGTTTTTTTTTTTTTTTAAATAATAATAATTATAATTACAATAGATTTTGGTTTCTATAGAATATATAGAGTAGAGTAGAGGGTAAATGTGAGAAGAAAAACAGTAACAAATCAAAAAAAAAATAATTTCTTTTCTATTAAATGAAAAGAAATTGCATCTGTTGCTACTTGTTTCCACCATAATACAATTAGCAAATACAAAAATGTTTAAAATAATAAAATGACGTTTAAAAATAAAATGTTACATGATGCCTGAATTTTTTATTTTTTTTCTCTCTCTCTCTCACACTCTTACCCATATTGAAATTTACTAACATTTTTTTTACATCTGATCCACAAAAACAATAAAAAGAAAAAAGAAACTAGAAAACAGAATCAGGAGCAGAGCAAATTGGCTTAACTTTTCTTAAATTATATAAAATAGAAAAATTACTGTTATAATTTTTTCAATTGTTGTTTCAATATGATGTGTGATGTATGTGTTGAGTTGAGATTGAAATAAATTGAAAATGACAGATTATATACTGAGAATGACAGATAGCTTTCATTTAACCTGAACTTAAGTACTATTATAAATTATATTAAATCTATTATTAAATATTTAAAGAGTAATCGTCTTTCCAACATTACTAGAATTATAGGTAGGCATTGCAATGTTGGAATTGCCTAGACAATTCCTGTTTGAAGTTTCGATTTCTTCTAACACTTAGATAAAATTTTCAGAACTTCTTCTGTGAGATATAAAGACTATAAAGTGGTACTTTTTTAATTTTATTTTTAAATAACTTGCAGCTTGATTTAAACCGTCAAGATCAAATACATCACCGTTCTAATACAGATTTGCCTAAGTTTTCTTTACTATGATACCAAAGTTTAAAGAAGTTTAAAAGCAGCAGCACTCTGATTTTACTTTATAACATTAAATTTTAAATATAAAAGTCACCTAAAATACAAGTAATCTCTAAAAGTCCTTAGATAACATCAACTTAAATAACTCTATAACATCATTTGAATTTGAATTCAATATATTCTATTACAAATAGAATTCTTAAATTTTAACTCATAATTGAATTTTCAATTTTCAATTCACAATATTTAACTTCTATATGGAAACAAGATGAAAATCATGACATCATAACATAAACTACAGTGTGATAAAAATAATAATAATAAAGAATAAAAATAAAAACCAAAGAAAAAGAAAAAAATTACAGAAGAGGTTTAAGTTCATCCGCGTGATGGTGATATCGTTTGAAAAATCATTTTGTTCGATTTTACGTGTTCATTCATTCCATCTCTTTCTAACATTTATATATATTTTTTTTTTGTTTGATTGCAATCACTTTATAAATGTGTTAAAACTCGCGTGCTCGCACGTATATCGGTAATTTGAATCTTTTTCTATATATAAACAAATATATGTTTGTTTGTATGTGTATAATTTAATATATATACAATAGTATGATTACGATAATCGTGGATTATGGAAGCTGCTGCTATTTTTTTTTTTTTTATACCCGTATGACTATATAGTCAAAGGGTATAATAAATTTGCCATTACGTTTGGGACGAAGAGAAGGAGAGGGGGTAGATATAGACTCAAGTGTATGGATCGGATCAGAATCGAAAAATAAATTGATTTAGCTATGTATGTGTGTCCGTCCGGACAATAACTCAAAAACTAAAGGAGCTAGGATCTTGAAATTTTCGCAAATTCGTTTTTTTTGCACGGCTATTTAAATCCAGCCATTTTGGTCCATGGGTTCAGGTAGCTGCCATTCAAATTCTTATTTTATATGAGTATTACTCTCCACCTAATTAAGCTGGGTGTCTGAAATTTTGCTAAAAACAGTTTAGAGTAATAGCCAAAGTTACAGGAAAATTTGGTTGGTCTAATGCAGGGGATTCGAGTAGCTGCCATACAACCTCTTCTTTTATATGAGTATTCCACTACACTTAATAAATTTGTATGTTTGAAATTTTGACAAAAATAATTGACCGGATGATATAATGTATATGATACGGTCATACGGGTATCCCAGAGTTGACACAGTCTACTCTACTACACTCTTCCTCGTTTTTTTTTATTTTTTGGTATACAAAAAAAAAACAAAAATCTTGGATAACTTGGATTCATAATAATAATGGTTGATGATCTTTTTGTTAAGTGTTTTTGGTGTTTAGAGTTTGCTGTAATAGATGTTTTTATATATTTTTTTTTATTATTATTAATTTTAAAACATAAACAGACAGAAGCAACAGTTTTTGTATTCGTTTGGTATTAAATTCAAAAAAAAAAAAAATAAAACCAAAAGGAAGAAACGAATTATATTAAAGTTGTGGAAGAACTCTTTACTTTTTTTGGTTTTTTTTTTTGTAAAACGGTAAATGGGGAAAATTGAGTGAAAAAACCCCAATTCCAAAAGAAAGGAACTTATATTTAAATGCCTCCTTTTAAAGAAATATGCAAGTAATTTTTTCGAACTTCTCAAGTTTTTTTCTAAAATAAAAAAAAAAGTAATTATTAAAGGTTTATTGGGGAAAATTATATTATACGCGCGAATGAGGAAATTGTTTTTTAATAAAAGTGAAAAACTGTAGAAAAATTATTTTTTATTATTATTAACAAACATTAATTTTTATATTCGCTATATATATACCTACCTACCATTATTAAAATACAAAACTAGTAGTGTTATTGTTTTATGATCTTGTAAATTTTTAAAATTATTATTAATAAAAAATGGTACTTTGGTTTTAAATTTAAAACTAATGGCCAAAAACATGAAATAGAAAAATAAATTATAATTTTTGAGTATAAAATTATAAACTTGGGAACTGTCATTTAGACTAATTTCGGCTCATTTATAAAAAATTAAATTATAGTTTATGCTGTAACTAATTTTAAATTTGCACAAAAGTATACAATTTTATGTTTAGCATGACTAAAATTAGTAAATCACAAAATGGGGAATTAAGTGGTATTAAAATGTACTAAAACAATTTAAAGAACCATTAAGTTATTTTTACCGCTAAATAGGATTTTAATTTTATACATAAAACAATTTTAATATGGAAAAGGTTATATTAAAAGAATTATAGAAATTAAATTGGATAATACTACTTAATGATAATAATTAATAATATATATGAACTATGAATATAAATTGTTTAATAAATGAACTTTATGTCATTAATTGAACTATAAAAGATAAGGAAAATAGAAGGTAATACATATCCGCGGGTAACAGCTGAATGCTTTTGTTGTTTTTTTTTAAATGGATCCGAACTTTTTTTAGAATTGAACAATATTTTTAAGCACATAACACAAGCACATCAAGCTCACTTCCACATTATCTGATATAGTTAAAATAACAGCTGTTGTATAGCTTTGAATTCAACTGAGAGCGTACTGGTTAGGACGTTGGGCCTTCGAACCAAAGATTCTGGAGTTCAAACTCTGGGTTAGATCAATTTATACAGGTACCTAAAATATATTTTTTTATTAGATAAGACCCGGCCAGGATGTGAACCCAAGTTCATTCGATTGAAAGGCTGACCAATTAACCACTACGCCACTGAACGTTTATAAATATATGTACAATAAACATTTCTGTGAATATAGTAGGCTAAGCAATGATTTAATGATAAGTACAGTAAATATATCCTATCGTTCTGTCATGCGATATTTTATCTTTTTGTTATGCGGAAAGCTTTTTTGGCGCCATTATATCTTCTTACAACTGTAACTGGAATACCTTTTAATTAAAATTCAAATAACTTGAATACCTTTCCATTTTAAAATATAATAATATATTCTTTTTCTACTCCTTTAAGAAGTATAGGGTCTATTAAAATAAAGAAGTCAGATAAAATAAGTCTATTTAGACTGGGCTTCAGTTTCTTTAATCGTTTTATTCGCTAAGTCGTTTATAACTCAGGAGCAGCCATTGTTTAAAATTATGAATACACAAACGTCATTTTTGTGTGCCATCTATTATCCTACTCAAGAGTTATTTATATATTTACATATTAAATCTTATCTAATATTACGATATTAACTATTACAATATAATTATACAATTTTACGATATTTTTTTATTATATATAATCTGGCCGGGGTTTGAACCGAAAACTTCCCCATGAAAAGCGGCGTCTTTACCACTACGCCATTGGACAGATATTAAAATAACATTCAAATATTAAAGCTCATTGCTATTCTTAATTACAGAGGGCTTTTTCTACCTTAAAGGAAGTGTCTTTTTAAGTTTAAATTATTTCTTATAAACTGTGTATAAAATTGTAAGAAAAATAAGTTTTAATTTTAAGTTTTGGTATATTATATTTAAGAAAATCTATATAATCTTCATGTACGATTGGATTGTTCAATTTTGGAAATTTCTTTTTTTTTTTAAACTTCTGGTTCTTTTTATTCCTTGTGCCTTTCTGCTTTTGTTACTGACCTATATAGAACATTAAAATAATATTAATGGTACATTGTTTTGTATAAATATTATAAAATCAGTTACCTTTAATCGTGATTCTCTACTCTACATAGTATTGTGTTAATAATAATTTATATTTATATATTTTATTGATATATATATATATATATATTATATATATATATTCAACCAAACAAACAAATAGGAAAATTCACAATATTGAAATATTAAAGAATATTATTAAAAATGGTTTTTCCATTGAATATCATTTAATATCAATTTTTTTTGTTTTAATTAATAAGTAAATATTTCTATTATGGAATTTCCCAAAATTTAGTTTGTTTTATTCTTCAATTTTTTCAGGCATTAATACTTTGTATTTACATATTATATAGGTAAGAACCTCCATGATAAAAGCGGTTGCAAAAATATTAAAAAATATTAAAATAAAAAAAAAATATTATAAATAATAGATAATAGTAAATATTGATTAAGTAGAGTACAAATTATTTCAAAATATTTACTCCAGTTAAAAATATATCATTATATATATATAATATTCGGTATTTTATATAATATTATTATTTGTAGAGAGAAATAATTATTATTGATTATTATTTTTCGAATTTGAATAATATTCTAGCTTATTTTAAATATTTTTCATTTCCATTATTCTATTTTTTAAATTTAAAATTTTAAAAATTAAAAATTAATACAAAGACATATAACTCCTGCTCTATTTTTTGCTTAGAAAGGTGCTCAGAAAATGAATTAAAGCTTCACATAAAATATATCATTAAAGTTAGTCCCATGAAACTTAAACGAATTGGAACACTGACTCATTAGTAATTCCTAAATCTTCTTATTAAAATTAGCACCTAATAGAACCTATGTTGTGATAATGGTGTCCGTTAAAGCTCACCTATTTACTTCACTTAGAATATAAGAACATAGCAACCTATCTGATTTAGCTGCCTTTGCTTTTGGCTCAAGAGATTGTCTGAGATTGAAAGGTTTGCAAGTCATTAAAACTATGAAATCAAATTACCTAGCGTCTTTTCACTTTGGCGATTTCAAGAAGCAACAATATCCTGGGAAGAACTTCGAATGTACATCAATTGTCCGGGAATGTTTAAAAGGCATTATAATCCAAAAAAATTATAGAATATTATGAAAATAATAATTTAATGATCTCCAACTCATAGACTCATTTTTGAATAATCTAAGCTCTGATAAAAATATTGAATTTAATTTTAAAACTGAAAATCTAAAAATATTTTTTGTATAAGTCAACATTTAATAAATTCTAAAAAAGTACACTTTAAAAAAAAGTTAATTATTTTTTTCCAAGTAATTCAATAAACACAATTAGTTCCAAAAATT
The DNA here is from genome assembly GCA_963082915.1 of Dolichopus griseipennis. Lineage (NCBI taxonomy): Eukaryota > Metazoa > Arthropoda > Insecta > Diptera > Dolichopodidae > Dolichopus > Dolichopus griseipennis. Next base: position 364,373,091 of record OY720441.1, read on the forward strand.
TAATATGATTTTATTTCAATTAAATAACCAGATATCAATATTATATACTTTTGTTTTTTAATGTATGTACAACTGTATTTACATTGATATTTAATTTAAAAATTTTTTTTTTTTAATAACGTCAAAAAATCTATATATATATATATATATATATATATATATATACCTATAAATACAAAATAAAATTAACATCTGAATTTTAGCAATTATTATTAAATAAATTGAATTACATTATTTTCATATATTAAATTAAAAATCGATTTTTGCCATATTAAAAATTTGTTAAACAATTTCACAGTATTTTATTTTGGAAATTGTACGCAATTGTGAATAAGTCATGTATATATATATATATGATTATATGATTTATATTTTACATACACTTAATAATCATATATTGACAAACTGTAGATTAAAACAGATTTACATTTTATATATTAGATTTTTAATTAATAAAGATTATTTATTTCTTTGGCCTCAGTTTACTTAAATATCAAATACACCTAAATAGAAGATTGTTGAGGAGGAACGAATTGCTAGATTTACTTAGAATTGTATTGAGGAAACATATTTATATAAATTTAATGAATTCTAAAAAACTGGTGAATTATAAAGTTATTCTATTTAACACTTAAATTTATTCACCATCGATTTAGATATCGACTTAAGTTCATAAATTGTTCCTTTTCCCATTAAATAAATTAAACCTCACATATTTTTCTAATAAACATTGCATTTATCTCTTACTTCAATTTATCATTCAAGAGGTTTCACTATACTATCCTATCAATAGTATATATTCACCCAACTTGTTCGACAACTTTAAAAAAAAAAAAACAGTTAATATCCCCCTCCCTTAAAAAAATGAAATATAGTTGCTCAAAATTTTTCAATTCAATTGTCATTAACTTAATTTTATTTTAATTTGATATTTAAACCACTTTACAATTTGTCACTGTTATTGAACAATGTACAATATGCCACATTTCACCACTAGTACCACTTAAAAATTTTTACCAACTATATTACCATTCAAATACAGGACATCATAAAAAAGGATTTTTAAAAATGCTCATTTTAATAATGTTAATTAAAATAATTTTGCACATTCGGTTTATAAATTCCCCACTTCAAAGTCATTCACAATACTTTCTAAGACCAAGTTGTAAATGATCAGACGCGGTTTAGAACGATTGAAAACGTTTTCATTTTCAGAAACAACTTTATAAATTTCAATTATAACTCACTTAATTAAAAACCTTTTTAAATTTACAACTTTATAAATTTCAATTACAACTCGACTTAAGTCACATTGTAAATATTAAAGTTTTATTTGAAATTGAAAAGGTTTAATATCATTTTAAAAAAATTGTGAATGAATTTGAAAATGACTTGGAAAGAATTGTGAATTATTTAGAAATGAATGTGATACACTTGGAAAAGGTTGTGATTCAGTTTGAAAAGTTTGTGATTTAATTCGAACAGGTTGTGATTTAATTTTAAAAGATTTATTTGAGGTATAAATACAACGTTAATTATAGAAATTAGTATTACATATTTTTTTTAAATAAAAATATTATAACAAATGTACAGGATGTGTAAAAATTGTAAATTTTTAATTTGATCCACTACAGCTGTTAAAAATGTGAAATGACAAAGGGTTGTAGAAACTTAGGTGATATCCAATCACGAATGAAATGGTTTCAATCTGCTCATATTCAATAGCAATAGATCATATCGTATAAAATTAAATAAATAATAAATAATTCCTGCATATTGTGCAGGTGAATGATTTGTATAAATAAATATAAACTTGGCTAGATGCCCTTAACTCTATAGAGTGCACAAAAAATTTTACTTTTAAATAGAGGAAAATACTAATCACTTTAGGTGGCTCATCCTCCTGCTTGACTTATTCCAATCTTTCGAAATTTTTCCGAATTCTCCATTTTATATAATTAATTGTTAATTCTTACTTACATGTAAAAATTTGAACTTTCATTTGCTCAAATTTGTTGTGATGCATAAATGCAAACGCCAGACGGAAAGCGTCTTTAGACTTTCCTTCTAGAACTTGTTTTTCTGAAATATGCTAAAAAAGTACAACAGCACAGTAAAAAAAGGTATTTTTTTTTTCTAAAAATTTGCACAGGTGTTATTTAATTTTTTTTTCTATATGTCATTAAATTGTGTGTACCTGTTCACGCTCTCTATTTGCAAATAACACTATTTCTGCTGTTTTTTTTTAATTTAGTTTATTTTTTATTTTTATTTTTGTTTTTTTTTTTGCAATTTGGAATTTAACCTACGTGTTTTCGATGAATAAACAGTAAATAAAAATAAAATTGAAAAATTAAAAAAAATATATATATAATAAATTTTTTTATTTAAAAACAAAAAATTCTGTTATTTTTTTAGAATTAGCAGAAAATTTTGTACAAAAAATAAAAATGTATGGAAATTTAATGAACTTGAAAAATGTGCGTTATGGCACAAAATTGTACATATACGACACAAAACAGGCACAAAATAGGTAGGTAACAAAAAAAATGTAGTATGCAGAATATGGGTAGGTGAAATATTTTAAAAATCAAAATACAAATGTGGCATATATAGTAAATAAATATATATATATATATACATAAACGAAAGTATATACACAAGGTGTTAATAAATAGTACTTTTTAATCAATTTATAGAACAATTTCAAGAAGGGCTGTATACAAAATATTAGATTCATTCATTATTTATTTTAAAAAAAAAGTTGGCGCTCTAAAGCGATATTAAAAATTATAAGAAGAAACTGTTTAGGAGGAATAAGATCTATAAACTCCACTTCTATAAAATGTAAATCTTATATAGTCACATTAGTTTCGATAGTTTAAAAAATTGAAGTCTATAGTGATTCAGTGAAACAAAAAAGAAATGCTTTAAGAACCCATTTGAATATAAATTGGTTTACGTATGTTTCCAAGTCCTAGGATCATCGTTATATACATAGAGACTTTTGGTAAAATTTTAAGTGAAATATATAGGTCATTATTGAATAAAATAAACACAAAGTTGAGATGTCCAAATGATAGATGATTCTAAATGGGTTGGGTACAAAATCTCACTTGTCAAATTCTCGTGTTTCAAAATCTCGTGTATCAAAATCTCGCGTTTAAAGTCTCGCGTTTCATATTCTAGAAAAAGCTTAGAATCCTGCCTATGAATTCAACTGGAAAATCCCTCTAAAATCCCTCCAGAATCCCTCCTAGTTAATAATCTCGCATATACATATATACACATATCTTGTAAAACGCGTACAAACCTGTACCTAGTACAAAATCCCTCCTAATTTTGTTTTTGCATACATATTCCAATATTAAGACATTAAAAAACATTTTACTCACTATGGGCGATGCCACTTCTTTCCTCCGAATTTTGTTTTTAAGTAGTTTTAAAATAGTTATTTTTTATTATTTCTTACATTAGTATAACGCAGTAAACTTTGGCTAAATAACGAACTTATACCTTTTCAATTATACCTCAATATAAGTTCCTTTGTCAAATAAATAATTATTACTTTGAAAAGTTCCAAACCAAATGTCCTAATCCTTCCAGACAATTTTCTCAAAAAATCTGACAACATCTCAAATTGAGAAAGGCTTGATAGGGTTCTGTTTAACCTTAATCCACCTATCAATTAAGAAAACATATAATATCAAATTTACTTCAATAATTACAATCTTGTATTGAAATTGAAAGATCAAGATTGTCAATATTTTAAAGCATATAAACATCTCAAATACAAAAAATTCAGACGTGTTTTTCGAAATCAAATAGAAATAGTGGGTGTTTTAAGAAAATTCCAATTTTCCTTTGAAGCTGAAATATGTTAACCTTTTTTTTTTGAATTTTCTTTTTTTTTCAATAATTTACATGAAAATTTCCAAGTAGTTAAACTCTAAAAGGTTTCTTAGAATTTAAAAAAAAGACGTAAGTTTAAAATTTATAAATAAAAAATCAAGGGACATTTTATGAAAATGTTGAAAAAAATTAAATTTTGAATTAAATTATAAAAAAAAAATAATATTTTGAACCGATAGAGAAAAGTATAAGAAATAGAATGTAAGAAAAGGCTTTAAGAAAATTAGGAAGCCGAGAACTCGTATTAGATGTAGAGAAAGAATTGTAGAAGCATACGGTGTAGACAAGTTTCACTTCCATATAGCAGAACTGATTTAGTCAGCACATCATCTGAAATTATTAGCTGTTTGTTTCCTAATATTTCACTGGATTTTTAAATACTTATCAATCTGCCAAATGTCATAGTAGCTTTTGATTTGTCAATACGAGTTTGACATAAACTGTCAGAAATATGTTAATTACTTAAAAAATATCTATTTCATGTCTATCATAAGTATTAAGGTAAAATATCCATATGAACTTAAATGTCAAAAATATACATTTTACCTGATATAAGACTATTTCTTCTTTTTATTTATTTCAACAACTTAAATTAAAATTATTGTCATACAATTCAATATGGCTGACTTAAATATATGTTTTTGCACCTGTGACATTTAAAACAATATGATTAACATTAGTGTTACCATCTACATGTGTTTTCTATTATTAGTAAAAATACTTCTTACAATTTATATTCTATTTACATACTTGCTCAAGGCATAATTACATGTGACTATTTCTTCTGTCACTTACAGAATGACAAAAATGACATATTAATTGACAGTTTAAGTCAAATTTGTGCATTAAACCTTAGACCTTATAACAGATTATGAACAATATCATATTTTTTTTGAATTAATATCATAATTTTATATTTAAAATCTTACATTTTAAGAAAAAAACCTACACAACAATTCTCTTTTAACAAATACTTAAATGTGCATACAAGTATATAATAAGTGTATATCTATATTTATAACAGATCACTCTTTATTTAAATTGAAAAGCTTCCAAGAAAATAGACAAAAGTTTTGTAATTTTTTTTATATAGAGTACAAAAAGAAAGGCACTTTGATGATGATAAATCTAAAGATCTAAAGGATATCGTTTTAATATATATATATACATTATTATATATAATTTGAAAACTTGTGTATATTAACTGGTTCTATCTTTAAAACCAATGGCGATTATATATATATATATATCTTTGAATCATTTATACATTTTTTACAATGATGATGGCTTTTGATGATCCGTCTCCTTTTATAATTTAACATTCTTTATATAAAATATACATATATATATATATATATACAGGGTGTCCCGGGAATAACGTGCCATAGAACAGCAGATGATAGGGGAGTTCAAAACGACCAAAATATTGTATGGGAAGGGGGGGTCTATCTCCAACCCATACGGAGTTAAAAGGCCTTAAAGATCCGATTTTTAAAAAAAAATATATTTTTTCACTAAATTTTTTGATGTTTTGTTTTTACCCATAAAAGCAAAAATCTAGTAGCTAAAAAAAAATTTAACGTGCACATTAAAGCCTGTTGAATTCTTTTTCTAATTTATAAAAAGTAATGCATATTGCTCTTCGAAATTGGAAGTTATAATGATTTAAAGGTTAAAATTATGAGCATTTTTTTAGGCATAAATTGCTTTGAACCCTATTGCTCAAAAAATTGAGCAATTACCATACCATTTTTTTTTTCTAAAAAAAATATTTGTTTCTCTACGAACATTTTGAAACTCAAATTTTATTCTTATCTCAAAAATCATAAAAGTTATAACCAAATAAAGTTTCAATAAAATACTTTTTTCCTTTAAATAAATTTCTTCAAAAGATTTTATTGTTGAAGAAATTAAAGTTTAAGATTTTTTTAAAGTTGGAGATAGACCCCCCTTCCCATTCAATTTTTTGGTCGTTTTGAACTCCCCTATCATCTGCTGTTCTATGGCACGTTATTCCCGGGACACCCTGTATATATACAATACAGTTTACAAAAATTATTCTTATATATTTTGTAATGGAATATAAAAGAAAACAATAAAATATATAGAAAAATCTTTTGACCAATTTTTATATATATATATATTTTTTTTTATTTATTTATTTATTTGAAATAAAAAGTAAAGATTTTGCTACCACATGCATGAATAGATTTTTATTATTAATGAATCACAAAACTTCACATATGTTACTATGAATAATCGAAAATAATGAATAGGAAATAACCATAAAGTTTAAAGAATGCTTATATTAGATTTTATTTTGCATTCTATTCAAATTCAGTTTTATGTTAGGTAAAAAAAAAAATAAAAAAATTAATAAAAATTGTATTGAAACCAAATGTCAAATTCAACAAATACTTATATACAGGTTATAATAATTTGTTTTTTTTTTTATTGTGATAATTTTATCTGTAATTAATGTGAACCAAATTACAATACAATTGTTTGAGTTTCTTTGGAATGTAATTGAAAAATTTTATTCTGAGTTTTTAAAAAGCCTGGAAGTTGTAAAAAACAATTTTAAATTGTATTATAACGCCATTTAAGAAATTTTTAATATTGCAAGTTCTTTAAGTATAGGAAAAACCTAGATTCAATATAGTTCAATGTATTAGAAAATTATTTTTATTTAATTATGTATGAACAGTCCACTACCACATTCAATGTGATAAGCCATCAGCATGTCCAAATGATTCAGCCTTTACTTTTCAGGTGCTTCAGGTATATATTTTATATTATGATATAATCTATTTATATCTATTGATATAAATTATAAATTTTTTTATTAGATATGATCCTACCATGGTTTGAACCCAAGACAATTCGATTGGCCGAAAAGCTAAAGTCCTAACCAATTCGCCATAGATCGGATATTACAAAATTAATAATGTTTCTACAAAAAAAAAGTAATGAAAAAGATGTAATTGACTACAATAAAAACATTTCAATTAGAAAAAGGAACTACTAATAGACACATCTGGAATTTTGTAAGTTTAATAGATAAAGATAAGGCTCGTTAGCAAAAGTAATGTCACATTCTGCATCGGCAATAAATGTTTAATTAAAAGGAAAGTAACTAATGAAAAAAAGTTGTGTTTATTTATACAGGAAGCAGCCTACGGGGCCTGCGTTTAACGATATACCAAATCAAAAAGAATAATAGCAACATTTACAACTTTTTTAGCAATATTAAATTTTTAGCAAGAGCCTTAAAATGTAACCAAATTGAGTTAAGTTTATTGAGCGTTTGAGTGAGATGGGTATGAAATAAATAATTAACCGAGTTCCTTTTTTATAATTATTTAATTATATAAATTTTAATAATTCTTTTTAATTTCACAAAAAATTTTTAAAATAGATAATCGAATACTAGAAGTCTGTATGTTGTAGACAAAATACTTGTATTTGCAAAAAAAAAAATTAAATAATGTTTAGTGAAATTAAACAAGAACTTAAATTTATGGGTAACATTTTTTATTTTTGTGATTTAATAAGCAATATACTTGTTAATTTCAATTCTGATTTTTACAAAATTTCAAAAACAAGGAAACTGTCACATTATATTATATGTTATTCAACGGCAGCTTTTACCGTTATTCTCATTTTTTTAAGATGAAAAACATTAAAATTTTAGTATCCAGATCCGACATATAAATTTAATTGGTTTTATAACTTTTTAATCACCACATCAAAATCCACCAGCAGATAGAAGTGTAGCTTCTCCAAATACTGAATTTTGAAATTATAATTTTGAGTACACAATTAATACTTGTCATTTAAATTAATGTAACTCTTTATAATTAACTTTTTTAATTAATTTTTCCTTTATTTTTAATATTCTTTAACGGGGGCTTCGGTTGGATTAGTAAATAAGCATTTAGCTTAACTAACCGAGAGGATGCAGGTTCAATTCACGAGTCATCAATTTTTATTTAAAAAACATTATTGAAAAATTATTTTTCTTTACAAATCCAAATGGTGACCAAATACATATAGTATAATATAAAATATTTTATGTAAATAAAGTAAATAATATTACTAATTAAAATTAATAACTAGTACAATCTGCCATGACTGAAAAGGAAAGGCATGCTTCACTCCCTCATCACATTGTATGAAGTAAGGGACTGTTTATAAATAAATAAATAAATAAATAAAAATTCTTAACGAACACTGGGCCAAATTTAAGAATAACACTTTATTTTCGAAATCTAACTTTAAAAATTAAAATCAACTCAATAAATTCAAATCAACGTCATTTTGACATTTGTAGTAATATTTACAACACACAAAAAAAATTCACCTCATTTTTTTAAAATTTTAAATAGCAAAAAAAAACAAAACACATTTTACACAATTGTTAAGAATATTATATGAATGTCAAAGTAAGGTTCAAATTTGTATGTAATTTCTTTTTTCTTTTTTCTTGTAAATTTTTCCATAATATTTTTGTTTTTTTTTTTTTATAAAGAAAAGACCATTTTTTTTTTTTTAATGTGTGTACGGACTTTTGTCTCTTTTTACTTTCTGACCAATTCAACGGGCATTCATCAGTTCGAAAAATGAAAGAAAATTTTTCAAAAAAACAACAACAAAAAAAAAATAAGAATAAAATTCAAATAAATAATTTAAAAAAAAAAAAAAATTTCCTAAGCAATTTTATCGTTTTTCAAAGTTACAAGGAAAAATATTTCAGGAATGAAAGGGTTTTTTTTTATTTCTACAGAAATACGTTTTTCTTTTTGTTCTGTTTGTTTGTTGTCCTCCTTTTTCTATCCTTTATTACGTATGTATATGTAAAAAATTTTTTGTCAACATATTCAACAAAAAAAGAAGAAAAAGTAGGAGAAAGAAAATATAAAATTTACAAAAAATGTCAAAGTATTTGACGAAATATAAAAAAATGTTAAAAGTGTTTTTTTGTAATATGGAATATGAAGTTTTTTTTTTTTGCATACTTATAGGGTGGACATGTAACTTTGTTAAATATATCTACTTATTATTTACATTTAATTTGTAATTCATGTAGATAGAATGTATGGATTTAATCATATTTATTGATTATATTTATGAGTGTTATTAAAGATAATAAATTATTTTTGAGTTTTTTTTAAGAATACCATTCAACCATTTTTATTTTAGAATTCAAACACAGTTTCTATGAAAATTAATGTACTGTCATATGAAAATAATTCTGTTAGTTTTTAAGCTAATTTTAGGAGAAAAGATATACCCTATAAGTATGCAAAAAGATTAGGTAATGAAAAAAGAAGTCTGCTTATATAAAACGAGTTGTTAAAAGCGTTGCTATAATAAAGACATTATATGTAGTTCAGATATAATTAATGAAAATATTTTAAAATACTGTACGATCATGACAATTAATTAAATGTAGACCAAAATGCAATTTTGAGAGTTTAGAAATGTAGTTTAGTATTATATACCTACTTGATATTAAATATTAAATTTCACTATTAAGCATAAGTTAAGAATGGAATAAGTTAGATTAAGTAAGGGTGCGTTTATGTTGACTAAAGCAATTCTCCAATATAAAAACCTCTATTAAAATCGTGTCTAAAATTTTCTACGCTATGCATTTATCAATGCTCTTATCACTTATTGCAGTTCCAAAATAAATACACCCTAAGACTAAGATTTTAAAAATAAAACAGATAGAAAAAACAATATTGAACCGTCTAGATCCGAATTTTATCATTATTTTATAGTGAATGAAGCGATAATGATTATCCAAAGTTCCCCATACAGTTTCTATCAATTCATTGATTAATTAATTAATTTACGAAAATTTTATACCTGTTATTTAATTGTTTAGAAAGTCTTACGTTTTTTTTCTTCAATCTAACTATCCCTGGATCCACATTCTTTTAAAAGAAGTCCAAAATTATATTCCTTATATTATATTCCAGGAGGCCAAGGTTCGACAACGGACTGTAGCGCCATAGCAGAAGAAGAAGAATTATATTCCTTGGTTTTTTTTTTTTAATTTAATTTTAAAGTTGTTCATTTATTAGCAGAGTTCACTTACATTCGAAGACAGTAAACATAAAAACATACATTCCAAAAATTGTACATAAATTAAAATTTTAATTTGAAAAACTATTCTAATATTAATAAATAAATTAATTTTTTTTTGGGACCACTCTTTTTATACCCGTGCATATATATATGACATCGGGTATATTAGATTTGCTCCTCCGTTTGTAACGCATCGATCTAGACGAGCTAGATATAGTGTCAAGGGTACGTATCGGCTCAGAATCGAAAAATTAGTCGATCTAGCTATGTGTGTCTGTCCGTCCGTCCGTCCGTCCGTCCGTCCGTCCGTCCGTCCGTCTGTGTGTCAGCACGATAACTCAAAAACTAAAAGAGCTACAGTTTTGAAATTTTCACAAAATATTTTTCAATCAATTTCTAGGTTCCCTATTTTTTTTGGTTAAGATCGGACCAAAACTTCGGGTAGCTCTCGAACAGCTAACTTTTTTAACTCCAATATTTTCATACAAAAATTTGAAATATAGCTATGCACCTTGTAACATGAAATTATATGAATTTTGTTTGTTTTTGTTTTTTGTTTTTATACCCGTGCATATATATATGACATCGGGTATACATATTAGATTTTTTTGTTTATTTTTTTTTTTGTATTTTTTTTTTGTACGATTTCGAGTTAGAATTTCATATAATTTAAATGATGCGTAGTTTATTTAAGATAAGCAAAAAAGAACACAAAGATTTTTTTTAAGTAAATGGCTTCATAAATAATTTATATATGTATATTCATATAATATGTATATGTGTAATATTTTGAATGAATCATTTTATCAATATGATTATATGATGCTTACTTTGCTTAGGTTTAATATATTCGTGAATTAAAAATTAATTAAAAGAGATAGAATTGAAAAATTAGAGCTAGAGTTTTGAAATTCACACAAAACATTTTTTGGACATTTTTAAGGTTCCCTATTCTTTTTGGTTAAGACCAGACCAAGGTTTCGGGGAGCTGTCACACAACTTATTTAAACCAATATAAATTTCATCAAAAGTAATTATACTAGAAAGACGAAAATTACACACGGTTAGTTTTATAATGAATCAAGCACTTATATGAAGTTTCAAAATTTTACGGCTTCATTTGCGGGGGGCTGCCATACAACTTCTTTGCACCAATATGAATTTCTTGGAAACTGAGTATACTACGAGGATGAAAATTACACACTGTTAGTTATATAATGAATCGAGCACTAATATGGAGTTTCAAAATGTTGCGACCCCATTTTCGGGCAGCTGCCATACAAAGTTGTCAATTCGATAACTGTGAATCTAATGAAGCTACGAGGTTAAAATTAAAACTGGGCAGGTAAAGTAATAGGGCAAGTTAGTTGGCAAAGTTGGACATCGCTCGGGCCAACTTTTGGGGTGGGCTATTTTTTTTTATGGTTATTTTTTTTTATGGTTTTTTTTTTTTTGTTTTTAAGCAAAAATTATGGTATAATGAATTAAAAATTTAATATTTTTTTTTTTTTATTTAATTTTTTTTAAGCAAAAATTATGGGATAATAAGCTAAATTTTTTTTTAACTATTTTACTTTCTTATATTTTTTTTGTAATATTTATAATAGCATGTGGAAAATAAATAACGGTTAGTGGGTAAGCACGGGTATCTAAAAGTTGACAAGGGCAACTATAATCTTCCTCGTTTTAATTATTCTTTTAATTTTTTTTTTAAGACTAAAATTCAAAAAACATTTTAAATAAAATATTATAAAGACTTCTTTCTTTTTTTTTGTAACTTTTACTAAAACTTTTTTACTTAATCTCATCACTTTTAACTTTCGGTTCTCTGATCCTATTCTTACTTACATTTTAGAGAATATCTTTTCAAGTTGTCCTAATGTAAGTCAAAAAAAAAATATTAAAATAAAAATTCATTCAAATGTGTACTGAGTCGAAAACTAACTAACATACAATACAAGTAACATAGTTACTTTATACATATATGTGTATGTTTAAAATTCGACCCTAAAAGCAAACTAAGAAAGAAAACTTCAAAAAGAACGATATAACAAAAAAATAATACATGTATATACAATACAATATAATGTATATATAATTATAAACCTAAGGCTAGCATTTCTTCATCATATACACAAACCATCATCATTCCTATAAAAATTTAAACTAAACGTATAATCGTTTGATAAACAACTTTTCCTTGGAAAAATTTCATTCTAATTTTACAAGGGTATATATGAAAAATGCAAGGATAAAGAAAAAAAAAAAAAAAAAAAAAAAACCGTTATTCAGAAGAACTGAACTGAATCCTTGTTGTTTTTCATTTTTTTTTATATGCATAAGCATAATAATGAAACAAAAGAAACACTGGACACATTTTACATTTGTGGTTCTTATTTGTTACCCATTATTTTAGTTGTGGCTGAGAGCAGTTTAAGTTAAAAAAAAAATAACATATTTTTATTTTATTCACTCACAAAGCGATTTAGAGGGTTCAGGTTTTTTTTGTTTTTAGGGTCACATTTTTTAAACAAACAGAGAAAAAAAATAGGAATTGTAACAATTTATATGCATTCATTTGTAAACTAGCGTCGTATAACTTGAAAAAAAATAAGAATTTGTTTCAGGGCAGACTCTATTCATCATCATCATTATTCAGTTTTTTTTTTTATGAATATTTTTTTAAATATAAACCAAAAATTGCCACAACATATAAAACGCGACCACATTAATTTTATCAAGGAATATGTTCACTTAAATATTAATTTTAATATATGGATTAGAGTTGCCATATTATGGTACATGTAAAGTGTTAAAGTTAAGAGTTGATTAGGTGTTAAAAAAGAAACCATTTTAAGGTAAAAAAAAATGTAAGATCGTTGGTTTGGAAATTTTGAAAATGATTCCTCTTTTACATTGAAAAAAATCCCAGATCAAGTGCTTCAAAGGAACTGCACTTTTAAGTACAGCAGGGTGTTACCATCTGGAAAACACAGTGAACTAAATACAGTCGTCGTTTAATTCAAATGGAATAAAGTAGTAAATGGGAATTTATGAATTTAACCAATAATTTTGGTTTGATACAAAAACATTTTTCATATAACTACAAATTAAATAGTCTTATGTAATCACCGTCGGGAAATCGATGAATTTTTTACACTCAGATGTCATTGAGAATGATTGTTTATTCGATTTATTATTTGAAGAAATAAGACGTTGTTTACAATTCCCAGTGTAAATCAAAGTTAATAAAATTCCTGGAATATATTTTCCTCTCCGTTAAGGGTCATGGAACATTCACCAAGTCATTTTAAACACTAGGCTTCGGTTTCTTTAATCAGTTATATTCACCAGCCCGTTGATAACTCGGCTGAAAATATAAGGTTATAAATACACTAAGGTTATGAAGTGTAAATTTTGTGCGCCATTTATTATCTAACATAAGGGTTATTAATCTTATATTACGATCTAAACTAATTTTTTTTAATTACATATGATTTGACTGTGGTTTATACCCGAGCTTTTCCAGTTATAAGTCGGCGTCTTAACTACTAGACCAGCGGTCAGCTAATCAAATTATCTTAGATATTGCCTATTTACAAATTATTTGTGTAATGGAAAAACCCTAATACCAAATTGTTGAAGTACATTGAAGAAGCTTTCGTTATTTCAATTAAAAAAACTCATAACTATTTTTAATAAAAAACAAAGTTTTAATTTAATTCCTTGAAGTTAACATTTGGTTTTTTTTTTTACAAGGGACTGGCGCCGTGTTTTTTTGGGTAGTATGCAACTTCGAAACACCAAAACTACACTTTTTTTTAACCAAACTTTAGGAAGGAGCCTGATATAAATGTACAGTTTAATAGATTAAAAATATATACAAAGTAATGCATCCAACGACTTTCTTCAACAATTTTAAAAATCAAACTATATTTGCTCAAGTTCCATTATAAATAAATCCCGTTTTCTATCAAAAGGACAATATCATCCGCTCTGTTGGCACCATCAGTACTGCCAACAACATTAAAAAATATCAAAATAAAAGCTAAAAAAGTTCAAATTTTTCCTTCAACTTCTTTTCTACAATTCACCCTATGTCCAACAAATTGCAAAAGTAACTCTTCAATGAAAAAAAAACAAATAATTTTATTTTATTTTTAATTTAAATTTGCAAAGAAATGTAAATTAACTTTTTTTTTTTTATTAAAACCAAATTCAAATGAAAAACACAAGAAGTAAAAAACCTGAAATAGAAAATTTCCACAATACAATTTTCTTTTAAAACTCCCGCCTTTCTGCTACTTTTTTTCTGGATTGTTATTTGCTTTACAGTTTTTTTCTTCAAAGTTCCGAAGTTTTTTTACACCAAGTTCGAAGTAATTTACAATATAAAAAAATATAAACTTAAAAATAAAAGGACACTCTACTGGAAAAAATAAAGTCCTGAGTCCTGTGTAGGTATAGAATTAAATAAGTTTTCAAAGAAAAACAAACAAATACAAGTGAAATTATTTAGAAAAAAAAAAGAAAGAGAGAGAAAATAGAAAAGGATAAATGAAAAAGGACATTGGGATTAATAGTCATATGGGATTTTTTTTTTTTATGTCATAAAAGAAGGAAGACCTGGAGAATTCTTCTATTCATTCATTCATTTTTTTTGTCATCGTCCTTTGTTTTCTCGTCTTTTTTTTTGTATTTTGCAGAACTAATTCAGTTGATGAAAAAGTACATAAAGCAAATAATTTTTAAAAAAAAAAAATAAATTAATGGACATCCCTACACAGGACAACTATAAAATAAAAATAAAATAATTTAAGGACATTCAACATACATATATATATGGACATAGTAATAAGCTCATTAATATTTCATTCGCAATTATGTTTTCGAAATATGAATGAATTCATATGTTTTGTGTAATTTACTAGAAATACATATATATGTGTAATTGTAAATGTTAAATTTAATTGATGATCTGTGGGAGAGGAAGGAAGTTTTAACAAGAAGTCTTGAAATTAAAGTTAAAGCTAATAGAGATCCTCCCTTATCCAAGAGTTAAAGAAAACCAAAAGATAAAATTATTTTTAAAAAATTTTATTAAACTTACTAATGATTAAAGGATATTGGAATCTTGTGAAATATTTTAAACACACTTCCTGTTGAGATTCGGACCAGGTTAGATTTTAGTGACAATAAAGGATTTAAAAAAAAATAATACCAATAACATCAAGAAGCCAATTAAATTTCCACACAAATTTATTAAATATTTTTAAAACAGAATCATTACAGAATAAAATTAAAATTATACGAAATCAAACAGGCGGACATGAAAGACTTACAAACTTAAAATCTGTGGTCCTATTAATACAATTAATACCTTGTTAGTTTACTAATAAATGTTTCTAAATTATTCTATCGCTTGTTATCTATACTGAGAAAGTAATATTCAATATTTAAAAGATTAAATAAAGATGCCGACGCATAAAGGTTTTGGTTTCAGTCATTAAATAGCTTCGAGGATATTTTCTTATTGATCCACCAAAAAATATTCATTGATTGATTTTTAATTAAAAGAGGTTTAAACTTTAGAGAAGAGTTTAAAACAAATTTTTAAACAAATTATCATTTGTTTCATTTCCGTCGGTAATTCATAAATTTTAAAATTTTATACATTGTATTTAAAATTATATAATTATGAAAATTAATATGTAATAGACTTAGAGGATTTTGGAACCATCTTTTGTACTTGATACTATAGTACTGAGCCCGTCAAATCGCACTTACTTTATTCCAGGAATCTGTAATATGAACTAAACCTATTAAATTGCACTTCTATCAGTTGTTTAGTATATGACTAGTATTTTATATAAAAATTTAATCCCTGGTCTCCGATATTATTTATTATAAATTAAGTCAGTTGTAGTGGAATAAAAGGTAAAAATTTTAAAGAGTTTCTTATATTACTACTGATTCTACTACTCAAGTCTGAATGAAACTTTAAGGGATAAGATTTTTAGTCTGAATGAAAATTGACTGAAACAAATAGCGCTGGAATTAAATATTTCCAGGAAATTCACGTTGGTAGTCCTTCAGAAGTAACAATAAACTTCAAATGTGACTGGGAAACACAATGGATAGAGTGCCGACTGCTGATTTAAACTCTAGCCGACATTCGCCATTAGTTTGAATTGAATGGCATAACCAAAAATAAATAATTCTAAAAATAATGTAAATTAACATAATAATATAAAAAAAAAAATAATTTAATTTAATTATATAACTCGCAGATGCAAAAAACACCTAATAATTAATATAACAAATTGAATTGTATCTATTGCAAATCTAAGCGGTTACTATATATAAAGCCTCCTATAGTACTATCTGTATTGATTTTACGTGGAGTTCCCGTAGATCAATTCTCATAATAAGAATATAATTACAATATGCTCTTATAATATGTGTTCCCTCTTTTCAACTTGCACCTGCAGTATAGAAAGTCTTACTAGTGTAACAGTAAAACGAGAGGATGAGCACGATGTTCAGTTCATCAAAGTGTAGAAATATTACAAAAGTTTAACAAAAACAGAAAACTTAACTAACCATTATTATAAGAGGCACTTATCACTAAATGAGTGTTCTTTTCTAACGAAACTTCATTGGTTTGATATCAAATATAACTTTGATATACTCAAAAGAGTATATATTTATAGAAAACTCTTGAAATGATTTTTAATGAAAAATCAGAAAGGAATATCATCAGAGGATTCAATTTTTTCAGATTAGATTATACACTTTAGCAGTTGATAATTTAAAAATCTGATCGAATATTTATTGCTGGAAAATTGCCGCATTTACTTCAGATCTAAAACTAAATAAAATTGCTTAGGTATAAATAGACACTTATTATTATTCAGTATAATTTAACTAAATCAGTGACTATTTAAGTACTTTACTTTCATATTCGATTTAACTAATTTAGTAGTACTTTTAGTATTACACATTACTTTTTCCTAAATTAAAATTTAATTAACTTCAGATCTCCGTTTTTTTTTTAATTTTTTTTTATAAAATTAATTTATTTTAATGACAATCATCAAAATCAAATTAATTAAATTATAATTTTAATTTAATAGCTATTACTTGTTAAAAGAAAATTCATTTTTTTTTTTAACTTTATATAAGACGTGATATTAAGTGTTACCATAACACTTGATATTCAGTGTTATATTATAACCATTTATCCAATACATTAATTCGTAAATTCTGGTAAATTGTTATTGAAAAAAATAGTGAAAAAATGATTTACATGAATATAACACAATAACTTCATATATTAACTTTTCAAAATCATCAAACTGTTATAATTTATATACTACAGGGTGGGTCAAAAGTGGGCACCATACTTCTTTAGGAATAAAGTTGTTAATGCTGTGGCGGTAAATGTGGACAGGTATCGTACTAGGATTATTAATTTTGTGCGCCCTATTGCTTCCTAATATCGGTTCCATCAGTATTGAGCAACAGCACATTCATCCCCTTGTCACAATTACTCTTCTAAGTGAAATTTTTAATGACCAAATTATGTCAAGAGATTCAGGATTCAATTTTAACTGCGCTAGATTATTTCCTATGAGGTTATCCCAATGAACGAGTATATTTGAACAAGTCTTAAACTATAGAGCAGCTAAAGCCCAATACTAAAACTGTGAATAAAGAAATAGAGCCTGATACTTTGCGTGCTGTTATGCAAACCGCCCATTTAAGAGCCCAATTTTGAATTGATGAAAATGGTGGTCATTTATCTGACATTATTTTGCATAATTAGAATTTAAATCAAAGTTAATTTTCACACAATTTTTGGCGTGACTTTTGGCCCACCCTGTATATTTTTTTTAAGTGGGCCATTTCTTCTTTGAAGAAAAATCATTTTGTTCCTTATTATAAGTACAGGTAATTTTAATTTTTTATTTTCAACTTTTTTAATCGCGGAAATACTCATTTACAATAGTAATTAATTTTATTCCAAATTACTATCATTAAATTTTTTTTTCTTATTTTAGAAAAAAAAACCAAAAAAAAAATTGAACGAATCAGGTGAAAATACTATATATTTACAATTATCTTGTATAACTATTATTTTAAAAGATATATATTTATTAGTTACTATTATTTAAAATTGATGAGAAATTTAAACCGCACCTATATAATTTTAATATAGGGTTCAACTGTTTTTTTTACTCATTTTTTTTTTTACAACTATTGAATTACAAAAACAACAAGTGCAGTTGTTTTGCATTTAAAGTTCTATACCAACTTTATAGTTAGTCTTAAAAAAATTTCTTAAATATTTTTTTTACTAAAATCCTACTTTTTCTGACATTTAAATTATCTGCAATTTTTAAATATAAGTAAAAAAAATACCTAATCTGATTCCGAAACTGTATAATTTGGTATTAAAATAAATTTTTAAATGAATGGTTTACTTTTTTTTTTTTTTAAATTCGAAAGAATTTTTACAAAAGATTAATGAAATGGAAATAACCACCAATTGGCATGTATAGTGAGTACTGAGTATTAGGTGCATCAATACTTTATGTATATGTGCAATTTTGTACTTGAAATTTGGTATTGAACTTTACATCTGAATACTTAAGATTTATTTGAATGAATATTTTCACAGTAATTCGATATGAATTTTGTAACTTATGGAAATATACAGTACATAATTATGATTATTTGAAATTTTTATTTAGTGGTCAAAATTCTTAGCATATCTTAATTTCATTTATGACCTTCATTTCTTTTTTTAATTTGCGTAAAATTGTTTTAGTTGAAACTTTGATTTCAAATTTGTAATAGGAAGGAATTTTAAACTATAATAAAAATCAGAACATTATAGGATCTTAATTTGGTAACTATACATATTGATTTATTAAAGAACTTTTTTAAGTCGCATAAGTCTCCAGATAACCGAAATTCTAAGAACTAAACTATTTTTATTTGGATATTTCTTATGAAAACGAGGAAGAATACAGTTGTACCTGTCAACTCTTAAATCCCGCACGAACCCCTGAGCACTTTACCTAAAATACTAAAACATATTGTTACTTTGGTTTGCCATAGAACTGTTTAACAGAAAGTTCAAAATATTTGTTATTTTTTTAATATTTAATTAAAACGAGGAAGAGTGTAGAAGAGTAGAATGCTTATTTAAAAGAAGGAGTTGAATGGCAGCTACTCCAACCCTCTGCAGTAGACCAACCAAATTTTGCAGTATCTTTGGCCATTAAACTAAACTTTTTTTGGAAAAATTTCAGACACCCAGCTTTATTAGGTGTAGAGTAATGCTAATATAACAGAAGGAGTTGTATGGCAGTTACTCGAACCCTCTGCAGTAGATCAACCAAATTTTGCAATTACTTTGTATAAAGTTCAAAACTCCAGCTACTTTAGTTTTTGGGTTATCGTGCTGACGGACGGATGGGCGCTCACACTTTGCTTTACCTTTGATGCTATAACTGGCATGTATGGATCAGTGTGTTACAAATGGAAAATTTAATGCGTTACAAACGGAGGAATAATTTTAATATACCTGTTACCTGGTTTTTTCTACTGGTAAAAACATACTCGTATTGGTTTTAAATGCGATATTAAAGGGTTAAATAAATTTTTAAAAACTTTGATTCTTATCGAAGAATCTTATCCTAAAAAACAAACACAGTTTTTTAATCAATAAAAGGTAACTTATTTTCAATAGATTACAAATAAAATGGAGACAATATAAAATATCAAAAAAAATTGGTTAGTTCCAAAAAATTGATAAAACTTAGATTTTTTTAGGATAACATATATTTACCTTTATTTATCCAATTAATTAAAAACTAATCAAAATTTTAAGAATCTATAAATTTATTATTTGAATTTTACAATTTATTTAAAGTTTAGCAGTACCAAGAAAAAAAATAATGCATATATTCTAAGAATTAAGAATTTTAAGATTAGTATCTGTTATAATTTGCTATGAAATGAATGATGGGACTGTTTATTTTTTAAATAATAAATTATAGATGTTATAAGGATGTCTTAAACCAAAAGGTTTTTGTAATATTTTTATAATACTAAAAACTTATACAGATAAATTTTTTTAGAATTGATTCATCCTAGACTCATCAGTAGACAGATAGTATTACATTGTCTAAACAAACTCGGAGTTAAACCTGCTTTTTATATCTTATGGAAATCTCCTGTGAGTTATAAAAATTCAAAAAGTATTTATTTTAGTATGCCATTCCTAAAATTAAACCGATAATTATTAGTACAAATGAATATATGGGGTAGTCATCTTTTGTTTCACTAAACTTTTGTGCAACTAGTGAAGACATCATTAGAAAACTACATATTACCAATAATTTGGAGTACGCTGTTTAGCCTCTTCTTGTAAAAAACTATCCATCTGGGTGTAAACATTATCATTTCCTAACCAATGCAAAGCAAATAAAAGTCACTTAGTTGCGAAAAGTGCCAACGGTTTCGATCGGCTTTCTGTTGAAAATCTACTTGAATTAATTTCCCCAAATATGTTTTCCCGAAATATGTAGTTTTCTAATGTTCTTAAGTTATTTTTGAAAAAAAATCGTTGTCAATTGCTGAAGATAAGCACAACACTTAGTTAAAACTTAAATATTTTAAGTTCCAAATCCTTTATTAATCCCTTAATATTAAACAAACTGAAAATTTGCTTTATTTCAGTTAAACTAACCAATTTTATTTAATAAAAGAGTGTAGTGATCTAATCATAACACTGTGCAATGGGTAAAGCAACAACACTCATAAAGTCTTTAGTATTTAACAAGTTTAAAAACAAGTTTCAGTAATTTAACTAGTTCAAATAATTTAATATCTGTAAATCTATTAATTCGAAATTAATAATAAAAGGAATCACAAAGGTATATCTATATGCTAAAAATATATATTCAATAGTTTAATTAAAATAAAAAGAATCATATTTACAAATTAAAATCTTATAAAACTTTATTACATAGTCGAAATCAATAATTGAATTAAAGCTAAGCCATCTAATTAAGTTCATATTTTAATTTCAACTAATCTAATGATAATAACACCTATGGGCCATAATGAGTTTTTGATTATTTGATAAGTGATAAATTATTGGTGCAATGGCGCACAGCTCTTTTCTATAAAAATATTCATAAATTTTATATAAGTAATCAGAAAATTAGATCAAGATCAATTTTAAAAGTTTGAAAGAGCGAAGATCAACTTTATTATTATAAACAAATAATTGAGCAGCGAAGCGACCGACACTTTAATGATCGATTAAGTCTTTTAATATATATGATTCCATTAAAATAAGCACTTGAATTAATTCTCTTATATAATTAATCAATTTTAGATATATTTAATTTTTTATTAACAATTCGTCGGGCGCATTATATCTTCAAATATAATCGGGCGCGTTATACCAAATTGAAACATCACAATCTTGTCCCTCATTTTAGCTTTTTTTTTGAGACATCTTACTTTTTTACTAATTTTTTAAACTTTACTATGTTTAATTCAACATATCCAATCACAAAACACTTAAATTTGATTTTCATTATATTTTATTAACTTTAATATAATCCAAACAGATTGACATTTTACAATTTTTGCAGTTATATTTTGACAGTTGTCTATGGGTTACAAACAGATCAGATGTGTTAATTTGAATAAATCTTTAATAACTACACTTAACGGAGGTCTACCCGATACTTATAGTATATTGAAATAAAAATCGTTAAAAAAAAATTACACGATAAATCATGTCGATACAAATCGTCATTTAGAAATCGTAATGAAAATTAATTTGGGTGTATCAATATTTTGAAGTTTATTTATTTATTTATTTCTTTAATTTGTAGTATCAGATAATAGTAAATATTGCCTGACAATATTTATCCTTTGCCTATTTGACATTTGAACTTCTTATTAAATTATTTTAATATACACTATATTTTTTTATTAGATATAATCCGACCAGGATTTGAACCCAAGACTTTTCGATTGAAAAGCTGTCACTTTACGACTGAGCTGTCGGTCGGATATATTTTGAAGTATTTCTAATAATTTATTATTGGTTTAAGTATGTTTTTTTTTACTTATCAATGACTTTACTACAAATTTGTAAACTATTAATTTCTTATAACACTCCCAACTTTAGTTCTTAAGCTATTAGAAACTCTATAATCTATATATGTATATATCAATTCAAAATACTTGAAATTCTTTTATAAAAAATTTTACTAGAGCCCTTAATATAAAACAATCTTAAAACTTTTTATCACTTATTAAAGTTCAAATTGTTCTTATATATAGAAATCACTATTATTAACTAAATAAACTTGTTACAATGTGTCAAAATTTATTTTCACATTTAATTTTATTAATTATTTAACTAAATCAATTTCAAACAACACTTTAATAATATTATTTATAAACAAAATTAAAAAGTACTTAAAAAATACACTTCAGAAGATTTTTTAAGACCCAATCTAACAAAAAATACAATATTATTTTTAAAAAACTTTTTTACAACTTAATTAATTTTTAATTACAACAATTCAACAGTTAATTTAAATATTAATTTAACCATTCAAATTCCGTTTTTTTTTTTCAATAATTTATTTTAAAAATAAATAACGGCGACAAGTTTATTTTTTAATCAACAATTATATAAAATCAAAATAATAAAAAAAAAAACAAAATTCAGACATATTTGTTTATCATCCATATTGCAAAAAAAAATTGTAAAATTGTCATTATAACCCTTTTCCTTCCTTATTTGGTAACGGTAACTTTTCATAATTTTTTATTTTTTTTTATTTTGCAATATGTCATCATTCGAATGTAAAAACGCAAAATATAAATATACCGTTATTTTTGTTTTGTATTTTTGTTGGTACATTAATTTAAAGGATATTTAAGGATACTTTCACATTACATGAAGGCCAATTGACAATTTGTGAAAATTTTACAGCAAATTTATGTGATTCGTAACTATTTTTAATTTAAAAAAAGTTTTTTTATCCAATAAATTTAATAAGAGTTACAAAAATGGGATTTTTTAGAGTCCACTTAGACATGAACATATAGTTATAAACAAAATGGATCTTATAACATTTTTTTATTATAGTTAACGACGGACCACGGATAGTAAGTTTTTTTTCTCAATTTAATGTTTAAGTTAAAAGCCCGTGGGTAAGCTTAAGTACCGAGAAAACTAAGTGCAAAGGTAAGTATCTTTCCAGTAGGTACTAAGGTTTGAAATCAATACCCGAACATTTTTTTTTTTTAAACTGTTAGGCTAATAAGCCTGTCTATACCATAAGTACATGTTGGAACAGGGGATCATATTATATTCGTATAAATAGAATTGATCCTAATGAATTCCACATGCAATTTAAAACAATTGGCTGGCCCAGTGGTTAGAGTGTCGATCTTTCATGCTTTATTTTTCTGGTTTTCGATTCGACTCAGCTACCATTTCCCATTGGGTTCAAATTAATGGCTTAATCAATAATTAATAATTATATATCTTTAATAAAAAATACATTAATATAACAATATAAAGAAATGCAAAATATAAACAAATTATTAAATTGAATAATATAACTCACAGATACAGATTACCATAAAACCCAAATACAAAATGTAACAATATAAACAAAAATAGATTTCCAACTATTGAAAGTCAATACGCGAACTTGATTTAATATGTATTTTAAAATTTCTCAATTAAAAATACATATTATTTGTAAAACAAATTTGTGTTTGTTAGGCTACTCGCTACGATCGTCACGCGCGGTTACATTCTAATGTAGAAATGTAGACCTTTTAGTAATAAAGCTGTTCTATTTCGTGTTATATTCTCAATACGACTTTATAAAATAGTCTCGGGTATGATTAAAATTAATTAAGGTAAAGATAAAAAATTAAAATTTTAAGACAATCAATTAAAATTTTTTACAGAGGTCTTGCTGGGCCAGTGGGTAAGCATTTTGCTTACCAATTAGGGGGTGCGAGTTCGAATCCCTTACCTTACAGATCATGAAAAAATAAATTACATAAAAATTTATTTTTTTTGACTACCAAAAATATCATTATAAATTTGCCGACGGATAATCTGAACACCTAAAAAATTGTTAAATACACAAAAAATACTATGATTTACAAATTTAAAACTAAATTTAATATTAATTTTTTAAATATAAAACATTCATTTTTTCAGTGAACCTTCACCCCTTTAAGGAGTCTTTGAAAATTATAATTTTTTAGGAGTTATTGAATTCGTACTGGTTTCATTTTTATTTAAACATTGTTTTAATTTAAAACGTATAGCTTTGATAAAAAATATAGAAATTTTTGAAATTATAATGAAAGTAACTCTATTTAACTTTAAAAGTTCCAGAATACTTCAAAGGTTTATATAACGGCAAATTATCCCAAATAGTCCATTTCAAAATAATTATTATATATGTCAAATATTATAATTTATTCAAATCTTTAAATCCTCACTTGAACATTATATACTCGTAGTGTGAACAATTAATAAATATATAAATTTTCAATTACTAATTAAAAAAAAGCTTGAATTAATTGGAAGTTTTCTAGAGTATATCAAAATTTACTCAATATTAGACAGTAATAAATTTAAAATTTAAACTAATATGTCATGCAAAATTTTAATTCAAAAAGCCATTAAGGAAATTCAAAGACTGTTCGAAAAGTTCTAAACTGATTCTTGAAGCTTATTAAGAAATCAAAGAAATAAAACAGACTATGAGTTGTGACGATCGCAGTTATAAATACAGGGGAATAGTAACATTTAGATTTTCTAAATTTGAATTTACCATTCAATCCAAATCTCAAACCCAATGATCACTTAAATATTGAAGTTTCCAAAATTTTATTTGAAAGTTTTAAATTATTTTTGAAATTATACTTGACAGGGACAACGTTCTTACGACGCTTAGAAATGTCAAAAGTGTCCACAAAATGCTTTTGGTATATAAAATGAAACAACCTTTTCTCATCACAGCCATGTTCTCCGTGGGCGGTTGTATATATTTCAAAAGAATTTCAGAAAACATTTCAGATGGAGATAATTCCAAAGGAAAGGTGTAATAATCCTGCATGCAATTAGAATTTGAAAATTGTCATCAAGAATAGTAGATTTTTTATTAATTTACAGTAATTGATTTTTGATTTAACATCAAACTGCCTCCTTCTTTCGATTTATTTATTTATATATAGTTCCTTACATCAATACAATGTGATAAGGAAGTGATTAATTTTAATTTGTAGTATTATTTATTTTGTTTTTATCATATATTTTATATTATACTATAAATATTTGGTCACCATGGCGATTTGTAAAGAAAAAAAACTTTTCAATAATTTTTTTCAATTAAAAATTCATGACCGATAAAGGAATCAAACGTACCACGTACCACCTTGAAGATAAATGCTTAGCCACTAACCGACGAAGGCCTCTTTGCTTAATAAATGGAACTGGAATTTTAAAAAATATTTTTAAAAATTTACTGATCTGGTTTTTTGTCCCTTAAAAATACTTAATAATAATCTTTTACAATCGTATTAGTTAAGGTGTTGAAATTTCTCCACTATACTGTACGCATATTGTGATAGTAGTTTATAATGAGGATATGGCAAACTATTATCATAAAAATTAAAATAATTAAAATCATATATATATTATATATATATATATATATATATATATATATATATATATATTTATATAATTTGTCATCATTTGAGATATAAAAACAGAATGATGCAATTGAACACACAAAAAATAAAAAATAAAACTTTTAATAAGCATTTTATTATTGACAATTATATTATTATAAATTTAATTAATTTGTGGCTATCAATAAATTAACCAAATATTAATGAAATTATTTGGAAATTTGGTATTTGGTTTTTGTTTTCTCTTTTTTTTTGGTTTTCCTACCAACTATTTGTCTATTTTTTTTAATATATCTATTTTACCGTTTTTTTTTGAATTATATACGTATGTTAGTCAATCGCATATTTTTGTTTATTAATAATTATATAATAATATGAGGCCAAATTAATAAAGATAATTAAAATTATAATAATAATAATAATAATTAAAAAATAAAATTAATATTTTTATAAGTATAGATAATATACTAATTTAAATAACTTGTATATAATACATAATATATTAATATTATTATATAAGTGAATACAAAACAAAAAAAAAAAAAAATATTTAATTAAATATGTTTGAATTTAATTGAAAATTTAAAAAATGAATACAATTTAAATGCCAAAACAAATAAATGAAAAAAAATTTAATAAATAATAAAAATAAATATATTAAAAATAATATCAGCTTTATATTGGTTATTTTTATTAGCTAATTTAAATAAAAATAGAAATAATATAAAAGTTCTAGTTTTTAATTAAATCTTTATTATATATTATTTATTTTATATACATACATCTCTGTAAAAAATAAATTTAATTAAAAATTTACTTGGCGTTTTTAATGTTTATACTTATAATTTGAAATTAAAATATTTTAAATTACAAAAATTTTTCTATATATTTCCTCACTTTCTTACAAGTTTTTATTTTAAAACAATTTAAACATTGGAATTTTTCTCTAAATACTTAAACATAATGTGAAATTTTACTGCACAAAGTGGTACGGCGATTAGTCGGGAGTTATCAAATTAAACCTAAATTAACTATATAAGATAAAAATCTTTGGGGATTCTAAGGTTTAACTAGTATCCGCGTAGGACCAAATGACTAAATATAAAAGATAGCTGGTGTTGCCAGCTTTCAAAAAATATATAGCTTTAATGGCGCATATTATCCTTTAAGGACGAAAAGGACATTTAAAAGTATCCTTGTTATTTTAGTCTATTTTACAAAAACCGTTATAACTAGCGATCTGTTCAATATATATGTATTTAATTTAAACTAATAACTAAGATGACGGTCTGGAGAATATTTTATCGTTTATTTGATGACGATAGGTGCTGCCGTTTTGGAGATATTGTAGTTCAAAGTTGAAAATTTTTGCAAAAAAAAAAATTTTTAACTTCCTTTCTCTAAAACTCATATTTTTCAAAATTTTGCAAGGAAACCCCCTAAATATTTTTACATCGTTGGAAAGCTCTTATTTTTTTCTATAATTTGGGCATACATAAGGTCTGTCTATATTAAAGCGTTTAGAAGATATAAGCATTTATGAAATAAAAAATTTTTTGTTTTGTAATTTTTTTTGCATAAAAAAAAATGTTGATATGTTTTACAATTTTTTCAGCCGTACTTTTTAAATGAATTAAATAATTTTATTTTTGAAAAAAAAATTTTAATATGTTTATAAATGGGTTGGGTACGAAATTCCAAAAAAAAAATTCCATTTCCGAAATTCCATTTTCGTAATTCCAAAAAAAAAATTCCAAAAAAAATAATTCCAAACAAAAAAAATTCCAAAAATCAAAATTAAATGACAAAATATTTTTTAATAACAGTAATTTTTTACAAGCATATTTCAACAAATAAAAGTTTAAGAATAGTGGGGGCTGCCGCCCCCAAACCCCCGCTAAACAAATTATTGAAACTAGATTTTGAATCCAACACTAAAATGAAAAGAATGGTATAAGAATTCGGATACCTAATTCATTAAAAAAATTAATAAGTTTCTAATTTTTTTAATACACTGTAATAAAACATGTTAAATAATATTATATTTTCATTACGGGGGCTGCCGCCCCCGAACCCCCCCTAACTCAATTATTGAAGCTAGATTTTGAATCCAACACTAAAATGAAAAGAATGGTATAAGAATTCGGATACCTAATTCATTAAAAAAATTAATAAGTTTCTAATTTTTTTAATACACTGTAATAAAACATGTTAAATAATATTATATTTTCATTACGGGGGCTGCCGCCCCCGAACCCCCACTAACTCAATTATTGAAGCTAGATTTTGAATCCAACACTAAAATGAAAAGAATGGTATAAGAATTCGGATACCTAATTCATTAAAAAAATTAATAAGTTTCTAATTTTTTTAATACACTGTAATAAAACATGTTAAATAATATTATATTTTCATTACGGGGGCTGCCGCCCCCGAACCCCCGCTAACTCAATTATTGAAACTAGATTTTGAATCCAACACTATAATGAAAAGAATGGTATGAGAATTCGGCATAGCTATTTCATACAAAAAATAATCAACCCTAATTAATAAATATAAATATTCTGGAAAAGGGGGCAATCCTGGTTTTGAATCCAACTCTAAAATCCCTCCTAATTGAGAATCTTACATATACACATATATAAATATTCTGGAAAAAGCGTAAAACCCTGCTTTTGAAACCAACTCTAAAACTCCTTCCTAACTATTTAAATAAAAAAGTTTGGAAAATTAAATTGCTTCTATTTTCACAAATAAAATTACTTCTGATTTTGTAGCCTAAGGGCCTTTCTAATTATATTTTTACATACATATTTAAATAAAAAAAATTTTAAAACTTTGAGGTTGTCACCTCCAAAATCCCTCAAAACAAATTGTCAGAACCAAACTCAATATTGTATCCAAACCTAAAATGCATTCTTACATTTTTAAATTTGCCAAAAAGGCAAAATAAATTTATGACAAATAAAGTATGAAAATGTATTTTTTAATAAAATTGTTGTGTCAGTTTTTCATTCATGTTCTCTGGTGGGGCTATTTATCAACATATACCATACTTATTATATACCGTTGGAAAGAGTGTCAAAAGACCTTTCTAACTGTATAATAAAAATACAGGGTGTTTTTGAAAATTTCATAGTTATAGTGGTTTTTTTGAAAGTTCAAAATTTTTTTTTTTTTTGTTTTAAATTTTTACTTCAAATTGCAATATCTCCAAAACGGCAGCACCTATCGTCCTCAAATAAACGTTAAAATATTCTCCAGACCGTCATCTTAATTAATAGCTTTAATTTAATATATATATATTGAACAGATTGCTAGTTATAACGGTTTTTGTAAAATAGACTAAAATAACAAGGATACTTTTAAATGTCCTTTTCGTCCTTAAAGGATAATATGCGCCATTAAAGCTATATATTTTTTGAAAGCTGGCAACACCAGCTATCTTTTATATATAGTCTTTTGGTCCTACGCGGATACTAGTTAAACCGTAGAATAGCCAAATCTTTAATCTAATCATTAGCAAAGAGTAGTAGAAAATCTAAACTTACATTATACAATGAAATAAACTTTAATTGATTTTAATACATTAATAATTTTCTAGGTAATCATAGATTAAAGTGCCGTCGGTAATCAAAGATTTATAATTTAGTATAAGAAATTTGAATACTATAGTTTTGCAAATTACAGTTATTTTATTAAAATCAGCTTTGTTATTTAATATAAAAAATATTAAAAATAAATATTTTTTAAATTTTAATTCAATTGCGCAAAGCACGTCTCTCTAAGAGTCTGGAAAAGATATGCGCTTAAAAACACTCCTAAAATAAATGTTTCAAAATCCATATTAATTAATAGTTAATGTATTTAAATATTTTGATAAGTTAAATAAAACTAAAGTGTCCATTTATTCAAAAAGATCTATTTATGTATTTATTAAAAAAGATCAAGACGCAATCCAATCAACTCAATCAAGCTAAAGTACTTCACTTTTACACACTATTAACTTAAAAAATGATTTTAAAGAATTATAAGATATGAAGAAATAAGAATTCGTAATTGCATAGACCATCTTATTTGGCTTAGAATAAATTTTATTGAATTACTATACTTGAGTCGGTATTGTTTTGGTAAGCTTATGTTTTACTGGGTGATGCAAAGGATACACATTTATAATTGGAAGGAAATTTATTGAATAGTCAGTCATAAATTATAGTCCCTACCTTACATACCCTATAATTCAAATATAAAACTATTACAATATATAACAAATTAAATTGTATCTATTCTAAAATCTAAGACGTTTGTACATGTTATAAGGCTTAGTACTATCTCATATTGAAATTGTACGTGGAATTCAATAAAATCAATTTAATAATAGATCTGAGCAGAACATAGATCTGAGCAGATCATAGACCTGAGCATAGCATGAACAGAGTACGCTCAGAGCATTCAGATTTAATAAAAAAAAACGATTTCAAAAAAACTGTCATTTTTATTTTAGTTACGTTTTAAATTGTGAAAAAATTAAATTAAATTATTAAAATAAAATTAAAAATGAATAACTTAAAATAAACCAAATATTTGGACTTTTATTTTACAAGTTAAACCTTAAACAAACGTCAAAATGTCATTGTGGTTTATTTTGCTCAGCCGTGCTCGATATATTTCCACTAAGCACGTAGAACACGCACTGAGCGCGCTCTGATTTAAAAAAAAAAACCCGAATCACAATCCCTGAGCGCTCAGAGCTAAAAAAACACGATATTTTATTTGACAGTTCATCCTCAGTTCAGATTTAAAAAAAAAACGCCTAATATGAATATAATATGTGCCCCTGTTCCAAAATGTACTTAAAGTGTAGACAAGCTTATTAGTTTAACAGTTGAATAAATATCACTTAAAAAAACGTATATCTTTTGGGCACAACAGTTAGAATCCTTAATTTAATTAAAATTTACTACTGCAGTCTTAATTGAGTTCAAATATTTTTCCAAACAAAATTTCAATGACATTTATCAATAGTTAATTTAATAATTATTAAATTTTAAACATTGCCAGGTCAACTAACCTGTGTAGAGGATAATTAAGACCTCGTTTAGATTAAAAATCTTTTTGTTTTGTTTTTATTATTTTTTTTTTTTTCATTTTTTTAACATTAATATTCACATTAATAAACACAAAATAAAACTGATTGACATATGTCACAAAATTATTTAAATTAAAAAAAAAAATAAAAAAAAAAATTGACTAAAATGAAATAGAATAAATCGTATATATATATATATATATATATTTTAATCACATATTTTTGTATTAGTAAAGTAAAGAAAAATCAAAATATAATTAAATATTTTTTTAAAAAAAATTTTTAATATAAACTTAAAATAGATTTTTCGAAAATAATCTCTAGCCAATAATTCACGAATATACATATTCACAATAATATAAATATGTATATATAATGTATATTAGATTTTCTTAATAAAGTTATCCCGTCAAAAAACCGCTCACATATACGATATTCATCCGCTTATTACTTAAGTAAAGATGCGATGAATTAGAATAACAAAATAAAACCGCATTTTGTCTTTTTTAGTGTCTTTTGCGACATTAGCGTCAAATATTATTTAAATAATATATATATATATATATATAAATGTATATGCGATTGCCGACAGTGTTTAAAATTATTTCACTGCTTATTTATTAATTAAAAATTAAAAAATCACATAAAAAATAAAAATACAGAATTCAAGAATTTCCATTTTCTATAAAAGAAAAAAACAAAAAAGCAGAAGAACAAAAAATCCAAAATAAAAATAAAAACAAAAAAAAATTGAAAAACGTTTCATTAGTGATTTACTGCATTTTATTACGCCGCCAGTGGCTAAATTAGAAAAACAAAAAAAAAATCAAACTGTAAAATGCATAAATATTAAGTGAAAGAAAATTATATATGTATGTAGTTTATAGCATCATGCGATACGAAATTTAAAAAAAAAAAAAAAACAAATATTTGATGTAATTTGAAAGATAATTTAACCCTAATATAATTATTAATTAAATGAAGATCCACATTGTGATAAAAGTTATTAAGTTATATTGATCCTTAAGGCCAATGAACGGTTGTTTAATTGAATTATTAATATTTTGGGGTTTGCAGTTATACGTTTAACTTCTTTAAGAGATTTGTGTATATTTCAGTAAATATTGAAATATATCCGATGGAGGGAAGATACAAAAGTATACTATAGCGATATATGTGATTCCATCCATTAATGAATTTAATTAAATTAAATTAAATGAAGTATTTATATAAAATTCCCGTACTCTCACTTAACGCACGTCACATCTGAAAGTTCGTTAAAAGATTGGATTATAAATTTGGTGAAATATGCAACTAGGATCAAAGGCGCTTTTAAGGAATGACAAATTATAAAATCGAACAATCATATTATAATCTAATGCTATTTTCACTGCTTCGGGTATTTTTTCGGATGTCATACGAGCGAAGTTTTTAATATAGAATTTAAAACTTTCTTAATTTTCAAAAAAGTTCAAAAGTTTTACTTTCTCCCTTAAAAAATGTTGATTCTTGATTCAACTATAGCTTTCTAGTTCCGTACTATGTCTTTGCTGTCATTTTTATGACATTTGTTAAATTTCAAAAAAATATTATTAGAATTTTAGAACAGAATAAAATTTAGAACAGAATTCGGAAACAATAAATCGTAAAGAAAAAATTTTTTTTTCAGAAAATAGTTCCGAAGTAAAAGAACTTAAGCATTGAAAAAAAGTTAAGTTCAGAAAAACAGATCTGACTTACAAACTCGGTTAAAAGTGCAACTAGTACTTGCCTAACACATTAAATTATAGTGCAAATGTTATAACATCAAACGCTTTCATTTCAAATGATATTCGGGTTTAATTTTTTTTTAGGCAATCAACATTGAGGTTAAATAAAAATTCTTTTATATGCAATATACAAAAATTTTTTAATCGTATTTTACAAGCAGCTTCCATAAATAAAATTCTTAAAAATTTCAAATATTTCCTAAATTTAGTTTAAGATTTTCTTTAAATAAAAAAAAAAAATAAAAATTTATTTTATTTTCTTATATTAAAAAAAAAAATTAAAGTATTTTTGGAAAATTTCATGCACATACACACATTCCTTAATAAAAAAAAAAACAAAAAACGACAAAAAAAATAGAAAATTTTTACCGAACAAAATTCGAACATTGAAACTCCTTTTTTATGTTTTGTTGCCGAATTCCTGATTCGCATCATGACAACAAAGACAAAAAGAAAATTCATTTCTTTCAGGAATAATTTTTTTTATTTGTTTTTGTTTTTTTTTTTAATTTTTTAGTTTTATTTTTTTTTTGTATTCAAGACTTGTAATAGGAGGTGTGAAACCTTAATATAATTCTTATGAGTGCATATTTTGTAAAACTGATTGAATACTAAATTTCCATTAGCTGCAAAGAAATTTTGACAGCCAGAATGGTGGTAATTTAGGATTAATGCAATTTTTGCTTCGGTTAATCTTCACTTTTACTAAATATTTATATTTAAGAAAGTTCAGTTCTCATATTAATGCAGAATTGAAAAACTGAAATCCAATTTAAATCCAGGGTTTTTTTTAAACATTTACATCGGAAAAATAATTGTGGGTTTTTAGATGGAGATTCCATGAAATGATTCTAACTTTTATAGGAATTCAATGTATTTTTTGCCGATAAAAAAAATTTAAAATTTCATAGCGTATTGGGTAAGATTTCGACCTTTCAGTTAACTGGTTTCAGGTTGAAACTATCGCCAAATCATACATAATAAAAAAATAGAATTTATAATTTATACCATAATATAAGATATGTCATAAACCTACGACAGCCGTGAGCAATTTTATCAACAATATAAAAATCGTATGTCTTATAGTTATGTCGAAATATTATCTGTCAAACATAGTTTTTTTTTCAAAAAGTAAACAAATAAATGAAATGTCAGAAAATCCGTGACGAAATAAAGAAAAGACTAATATTTCGCTAAGGAATTAAATAAATAAGTTTTCATTCGAAACCTAATGACATTTGAATTTGAATTTTTAAAGAGTCATTTTTCGATCGGGATTTTGGTTACACATACCATACTATAATATATTTTCTGATCTTAGAAAATGGATTCTTGAAAAATTTTAGAAATTAATAGAATGCACACGTTCTTTTATTGGAATGCACATTTATTATTTAAGCAGTTATCCATTTTTAATTTAATTTAATTTAATTTTTTGACAATTTAAAACGTTACTAAAATAAAAATTACAATTTTTTCAAATTAGGTTTTTTTATTAAATCTGAGCGCTCTGAGCGTACTCTGTTATACCCTTCTTAGAGCGTGCTCATTTTGTTCAGAGCTTGCCCTGAGCTCGACTCTTAGAATCTAGCAGTAAAAAGCTTCTACATTCACACTTCAACTTTCATATATTGTAATGTAGTGCCCAATAAAAGTTTTTAAATCAATCAAAGGTAAAATACAAAATATATGTAAAAACCGTTTTATTATAATTTCTTTCACTTTGTTATTATACTCATTATTTTGATCTTGAAAATCGAAAGAATAAAATTCGAAGAACGTAGAAAATAAATATTTTTCTTTCTTTTCTTCTGAATAAAAATAAAATATTTTTAAATTCTTTTCTTTTTTTTTTTGGTTTTTGTTTTTTTTTTTTTTTTGAAATGAATAAACCCAAAAAATTATAAATAAAATTAAAAGTAAATAATTAAAAAGTAAAAAGAAAATAAATGTTTTTTATAGACTTTTAAATTTTATTTTAATGACTCCTAAACTGAAAAACGATAAAATTTAAATTCATATTCTGAGTGATTCATCGTTAATTTTCTAGTGAACCAAAAAAAAAAAAAAAAAAAACAGAATAAGAACAAAAAAACAACAACAAATTGAATTAATGTCACGAATCATGACGTTTCTAAAATATACATTTTGTTTTTATATACTTCAAAATAAACGTTGACCGCAAAACACGATAATTTTGTTTATTTTTTTTTTTTTTTAATTGAAAATTTTTTAATTATAAATAATTTTATTAATTAATTCTATAAAAGAACAAAAAAAAACCAAATTGCAATAATTTTATAAGATTTTATTAAAAACAAAAATAATTAAACTTTGTAATTATTTTATAATTGTACCTATAGTTTTTTTTTTAACAGGTAAAGAATGTCGGACATTTAAAAAAAAAAAAAGTCATGTGTACATTATTTTAATATGTCGAATTTCTAATTAAAGTTTCAGAATTTTATAAAAATTTTATTCTAACGAATATTTTAACTTAAGAATATTTTGTAAGAATTTTTATAAGTTGTATTTTATTCGCATTTTTAAAATTAATTGAATAAATTCTAGTACTGTAATTTGTCAACAATAATTAAAGTTCTAAATTAAAAGTTATTTATTACACTTTGATCCGACGGCTTTCAACTCACTTATGACATCGTTCAAAACAGATTTTGAAGTTTTGTCTTACATCAGATTTTATTTGAAATTTTTGAATTTTTAAGCAAATAGAATAATGAAATACGAATGAATGCCCCACATTTAAAGGTTTTTCTAAGTAAAAAATAACTGTTGAACTGTTAGACCTGCAAACCTGTCTATATCACAGGTATATGTTGGAATAGCAGGAACATTATTTATTTATTTATTTATTTGTAATACCAGACAATAATAAATATTGCCAGATAATAATAATCCTTTGCTGATTTGACATTTAGACTTATTATTAAATTATTGTAATATACACTATATTTTTTATTAGATATGAACCGACCAGGGTTTTAACCCGAGATGTTTTATATCTGTAATATTTTTCATATCTGTGAGTTATATTATTCAATTAAATTATTTTTTTATATTGTTATACTAGTGTATTTTTTAATAATTATTGGTTAAGCCATTAATTTGAACCCTGTGGCAAATAGTAGCTTTGTCGAGTCGAAACCTAGGTAAAGGTTTTTTGGCTTTTACTGAGATTCAAAAATTTATAAAAATATTCTTTGCTTTAATGCTTTAAAATTCGCAATTTCTATAAAACTATATATTAAAATATAATATTTAAACTTCAAATATAAATAACTATTATACACCATGCTGTACAGATTCCGGTTAAGCTGTCTTTTTAATCTTTGGTGGCTTGTTTAAGCCATGGTCCACAACCCTGAATCCACTTTAATTATTGTTTTTTATGCACAACATATTATTATTATACAATTAAAACTTCATTAATAAACCTAAAAAACCTGAATGAACAAATATTTCTTGTGTTTATCTTTTACCAGCTGTTGTTTAATTAATTTAAAATTTGACACCAAAAATTTGAATCTGTCAATTTAAAATTAAGAAACAAAATTTTGTAAGATTTCTTTTGAAAACAAAAATAAAATTATTCATTTACAAATTTTTAGAATTTTTGTATTTGTTTTTTTTTTTTTTTTTTTTTTTGAAGAAATCCTCTAACTGCGTAAAAACAAGAAAGTATTTTTCATTCTTAAACCACAATTATGCCAGAAATTCTTATTTTTTAAATATAATTTTTCATGTATCTTTTAAAATTTAAACATATCAAATTATTGATGAGTACTTTTATTAACAAATTGGAGAATATTAAGATAACATTTTATAGATTTTTCACTTTAAATGAAGACTCTTATAAATTTAATTCAAAATTATTAATTTAAAGTGATGGTAAAATAAAGATTCAACTGTTTTGTTTTTCAAAAATAACTTTTTGTGATCTTGAGCCGATTTTAAATGTTTTTGCTTTTTAAAATATCATTTTACCTTAATAATTGTAATTAGGGGTATTAGTGGTGGTTAAATTTTCGACCTTTTAAATGAACAATCTCAGGTTTAAAACCCGATTAAAACCAACCTTGATCCAGCGGAAAAGCTCAATGAACAAAGCGGATGAAATAAATCTTGTGAAAGATAATAGATGAGACAATAAATTTAACATCCGAATATACATGATAATTTTTAATAGCTATGAGTGATCAACGCCAAGTGCCCACATACAGGCGAGTAATCAATGCCACACTTAAAAAAATGATTAACAGTACTAAAGATTAAGTGGAATAATTTATAGTAAAAGCCTAATATACTCCTTATTAGGTGGAAAAGGCTTAAATCAATGATATTTTATATATCCTAAATCGAATTAACTTATCAATGTGCTGTATTTAATGAATTTTATTTGTGTTTTTGTTTTTTTACAAGAACTCTTAGAACTCACAGACCATTTCTGTAACTTTAAAAAAAAAGGTTTTTTGAGTTGAAAGAACTTTTAAAAGTTATATGGGTTAAATTACTGAGGAGTCCTACACATGGAACAAAAGATATATTAGGTAAATAATAAAGTTAAAAAAATTTTGAAAAATTTATTTTATTCTTTACATTAGATAGAATTTGGGAGATAGAATTACCCCACAAAATTCATATGAAACCTTTCTCTTAAAATTCATCATAATCCAGAAACAATAGTAAAACTTAACTCTAAAATCACTTAAAAATTTAAAAAGTTGATAATTATATTACCAATTTAATTAGAATCTTCTAACACTTACCGTATATACAAACTATCTTATGATAATCAACTTAATCCCATCCCAAAATCCATACTATTGTTAAAATAAATTATATTGGAAGGATATCCGAATTCAATTATTTCTAATAAATTTTAATTTTTTAATCTTTTATTTGAATTTAATCTACCTTATCTTATATAATATGATATTAATACTAACTTTACTTAACATATCAAAGACTTATAAAATTTTCATAAATGCCGACGGCAGAATTTCAAAATTGAAAAAAAAACAAAAACCAAAATTTCACAAAAAAACGCGAATTAAATATAAAGGAGTCGTATTGTATATTATATAAATCGTATGTGAATCGTATATGAATCGTAAATTTAATAACATAAGCAATTCGAAAATCAAAAGAAAGACGAAGAAACTTAAAATTATACCAATTTTGGTATAATACACCAACATACACCACTTTTTTCCATCCTTTACAAATAAAATAAAAAAAAACATTTGCCAAAAACAAAATTATCCAAAAAACAAAAAGTTATCATCAGTATCAGGCATAAAAACAACAACAACAACAATAATAAAAAAAAAAACAGGACTACACATTACAGTAGTAGCAACAAGTTGCTATTTTATTTTTCTGATTATGATTATTTTTTTTTTAGTAAAAAACATTAAATATTGCGATATGAAAGATTCACATATGCGATTTTTCATTTTATACTTTTTGTAACGCGAACACCAAAACTAACGAATATCGGAATATCTCAAATATATATTTTTCTTCTGTTTTATTATCAAATTTAATGGTTGTTAGAAAGAGATAGTCGTATAAATGTATAGTATATGATAAAGTAACCTAAATTAAATGGGGTGTAACATATATATATATATATATTTCTTTTTTGGTTTCTTTTCTTTTATTCAGTTGCTCTTTAAGAATCGACATTATAACCCTTAAGGCATCAGTAGGTAAACAAGGAAACAGGTAGCTAATAAGGGGATTTTACTGGTAAAAAGTTTTTTTCTTATTGTTGCTTCTTAGTTATAATAAAAAGTTTTGCTTTTTATTTTTTTGATAAGTTCTTGTGGTTGTGTACATGGCTTGTATTAAAATTGAAAGTTATGCAATGATTAAATAAAAGTAAATACTTATTGTTTGTTTTAAAATTTAAGAATCAAAGTTTTTGTTGTAATTCTTATTTAAAATTGTAAAATAAGAAAAGGAAAACTGTTTAAGTCGTTTTGAAATCGATTTATATGATTTTTCCAGGATTCTTTTTGTTTTAAATCTTTTAGAATAGCATAGAATCCTTTATTTTAAATATAGTTTTATAATTTTGTTCGGAACTTGGGATTTGTTTTATTATTATTATCAAGGACTCTTTATAGGACTCTAACATATTAATGAAATGGGAGCTAAGAGTCAGTAAACTGTGGGGAAACGAAGGGAAGTAGACTACAAGAAAATAAAACTCCTTCGCCAAAAAGAAAATACGATTGACATGGGTTAATAAGTGCGTTGCAAAATTGTTGAGATATGCGTTGAATGCCTTGATTAGAATTTCTGTTGGAATAAAAATATTTTTAATTTTCTGAATTATATAATTTTTGTAAATTTTGTAATTGTAATTAATTTTGTTCAGTTTAAAATTGAAAATGACTGAAAAAACTTGCCGGCGGAATTTTAACTCAGTTCAAGATACAAGTGATTTATTAAATAATTAGCTTAGAAACCTATTAATATATGTAGTATTACTGTCATAATTCAAATAAGTCTTTCAATTCTATGAATCGAGAGATCTTTGATTCAAACACCGGCCAGGTCATAATGCACAAATAGTTTTATAAGTATAAATATAAAATAAATAAATAGTAAATAATTTTTGCAGAAGATTGTAAATGGCACACCGAGTTATTTTTTGTATTTTACAATTTTGTACAAGAACTTCAACTTAGTAATTAACAGGCTAGGGAAATAAATTATGAATCTAGGGCTTAGCCTAGTTATGTAGTACAATTTTGTAGATGTGGTGAACTCCTTAGTTAAGTGAGAAATAAAAAATAATATATTAAATCAATACAGATCAATCTAAAAACACAGTACATATAACAACGCAGTGCTCTGTATTTAACAGATCAAAATCCAAGAAAAGATTTAAAATTATAATAAATAAGTCTTATACGTTCTCCTTCTGCGTCTAAAAAATGTTTCACAAAATTGAGATTTCACATTTATTACAGTTTAACGTACTTCTAGTCTTTTTTGAAACTAATTTACAAATTTTATCAGTTTTTTCAGTTACTGAATTTTTAGAGTTTAAAGTCTTAACCAATATAATAATAAAATAGTTTTTTTTTTTTTTTACGAAGGAATGGAACGCTCGTGCGGTGTTTGTTTGGGAAGTTTGCGACTTAAACACCCGCGAC
The DNA here is from genome assembly GCA_963082915.1 of Dolichopus griseipennis. Classification (NCBI taxonomy): domain Eukaryota; kingdom Metazoa; phylum Arthropoda; class Insecta; order Diptera; family Dolichopodidae; genus Dolichopus; species Dolichopus griseipennis. Next base: position 364,412,921 of record OY720441.1, read on the forward strand.
CATAACCTTTTTGAACCAAACTTTAGAAAGGAACCTGTGATATAAATGTACAGTTTTGTTACAAGGATGGGGATATGGAAGAATTTTGGGGTTGTGGGGAGGTTTCAGATTTTTTGAATTATGGGGGATGCGATAAATTTGGAGGGATATTGGAGGAGAAAGATGTTAATATTCTTCTTAAATTTAATTAAGTCGTACACATACGAATTACCAACTTTAGGGAACACATTGAACGGATTATGGTTCCATAGTCTCGACATGCGTATAACAAACGAATTTCCATAAACCGTGCCGTTATTATAACTTTGAATTTCTTCAATGTGCGAAACGATCCTTTGTTAAATAAAAAATATCTTCTGTGACAGTTAATATACTGAAATCTCCCGCTACCTTATTTTTATTGCAAACTCTATTATTAGTTCTGAACATCATATTTAATTCTAAACTTTAATAAAAATCTTTATATATATTTATACTGTCATTTCTAAAAGTCGTCTTCAATTTAAATGGTTTTTAAAACCATTTCGTACGGCAATAAGATTTTACATGACATTAATAAAAATAAAAACTAGAAAACGTGACATTCCGTAAATTATTAGAAATTAGTCTTATATAATCTTTTAAAACATTTTTAAGAACTGTTTTAATTAATCAAAAAAAAACTAAAGTAAGAAATAAACATATTTAAAAATATATTAAACATTAAATGATTCCTTGCTCAGTTCTAGATTCCTTTTAAATTTTATTTTTATCTCTAAAAGCCACTGAACGCTTTTAATTGTTATTTTATCAATATATGGAAGACCCAAAAAAAACTATAAAACACACAGAATTGAACCATAAGTTAACGAATAAATTCTTAATTAAACATAAATATCAAAAAAAAAAAACAAATTTTAAGGAAAAAATCACGAACATAAATAATGTTCATTTTAAACCCATTAACCAAATGTCAAATTATAAAAATCATGTTTATAAATAAGAGATAAAATTTTGTTCGGAATTTATTTCATAAGAACAACCCGAAATTTTGGGATATTTTTAAAGTCAAATACGAATTAAATGGTGATTTTATAGCTTCCTATACGATAATACAAAAATATATGTTTAATTTATAACAAAGTTTAAACAAATGAGGTTATGTAAGATTAACAGTTTAATTATTTATTTATTTATTATTAATGAAAATCGCGTAGAGTCCTGCAATTTTACTGACACCTTCTAAAACCATAAGGTCTTAAGTTAATTTATAACTAATAGCTATTATTAATTTTGCTTATAACATATACTTTATATTTACATAATTTATTTGGTCGCTAGGCAAATTCCCCTTGTGGGCGTGTCCTTTTCCATTAATTTTCCCTCCAATCAAAAATTCTTTTGAACTGTATGGGAGTCTAGTTCACACTACCACTGGTTAACAAATCATTTTTTTGTTTTTGTTTTTAATTAAACTTTATTTTTACCTTTTAACAATCTTAGAAATCATGTAGTATTCCAAATTATCTCCGTTAATATTTTCCGGATTAAATTTTATGGTTTTGCATGTAGCTTATCTATTATGGTGAAATAATAGAGGGACGACATGATTTTAGCCTATTGTGGTGAAATATATGGGATTTTCAGGAGCGTTTTATGCTCTATCATAATGTTGTTGAATCAATTTTAATATCAAGTTGTCGATTCTAATAATGTTTGCATCCTTGTACAAGTATTTATTGGAATAATAATACTTCATGTAGTGGGATTCGGGCTTCTGCGAATTTTTGTACAGACTCTGATACACTTTCTTTCGAACTTACGAATTTTCAAATAAACCATGTACTAAATGACATTTGTTTTTAATAAATTTATTGCATATTTATAGGATTCATTTTATTTATATGTATGTACATATACCTAAAATTTTTAACCACTCCAAGAGTAATTAACTATAAAAATACAATAATTAAAGACAAAATAAATTGTTTACTAAGTTGATAAATAGCAAATAAGCAAGAAACACATTCGATAATATTTATGGGTTTATTATCCTAAAAACGGGATCAATTCAATTTTCTTACATTTTGAGTTTTTCTTTTGATTTTGACATTTAAAGAAAACCTATATAAACTAATATAAAATGTGAATTGTTTACTGTGAAATCTTGTATTTGAAGTTAATTTTATTAACCTTCATTGGATTTTCCCGTTGTAGCCGACGTCTTTAAAAACCACCGAAATTGAAACCAAATACAAAAAAAAATTTAATCGCAGCATATTAAAAGTAATTATTTTGAGAAAAAAATTTTCAACCATTAAATTAAAAATAAATAGCAAAAGGGTTAAATAAAAAACAAGTATGAGATATAGTAAATTTGTATAAAATTTAATTTAAACTAAAGCCATGTTCATACTGCAAGGAATAATATCTTTAACTGCAAAAATTGACTCAATTTGTTTTTTGAAGTAGTATAAATTTTTAATAATCGATTTATTTTTTTAGATAAATCGAAGTTTTTGACATTTTCCACATCCCTTTCATATACGAAAACGAAAAAACGAAAAAATATAAACAATTAAAAATGGAGACAAATAAAATTTTATTTTGTTGTCAAAACTTTGTTGTATAATATGAAATCCATCTCTAAAACTGGTCTACTTGTAAAAATTGTACTTTTTTAAATTTTTATTAAACTTTTCGTTTTTGCTCGGAAAATTTTTATCAATTCTAACATCAAAAGAAAATTAATTAAGCAACTTAAAAGATTTACTGCTGGAGTTTTTGAAATGCTGGAGTTTTTGAAATTTAAAAATTGACAAAGTATATAAAAATTTTGTGATTGATTTTCCTCCATTTGCTAAAATAATATAATTTTTTCAAAAACAATAAGTCATATTCAAAAAAATTCAGAATAATATTAAAATTAAAAACAATTTTCATTTAAAAAGTATTTAAATAAAGATATTTTGATAATTTAAAAATTGTATTCGCGAATCGATTTTGGAAAAGTCAATATAACGACTTAAGACATAGTATACGTTGTACGCTTTTAATTGGGTTGGAGTTTAAATTCATATATAAAGAAAATCAAAATTTTGATTCAAGAAAAGTTTTTGAGGTTATGATCATTTTCAAACAATTGTATAGAATAGTGGAATATCAACTTGTTTCGTTACCGATATTTTGAACTTTAAAAAAAGTGTTTAACAGTAACAGTCATCCCCAAACATTTAAAAAAAATTGCTCTCCCTAAGCAATCCCTTAAGAGTTGAATGTTTATTGTAGCTATATATTTATTGTAATGTGATTTATTGTAGCTATATATTTCAGAAATTCAATTTAAGCAGGAACACTTATATTAATTTTAATTGAACTTCATAGGGCATATTATTTACCAAAACCAATTCTGGTTCATTTACTGTCAAATTTATATTTAATTTTATCATAAATTTGATCAAATAATAACTTTATTCTTCCTACAACTTAAGATCATTTTATTTCAGTTTATTTAAATTATATTACACTTTTATATGTAATGCGCTATCCTTATACTTAGGACTTACAACTCGTAGGGAATTCAGGACATAATCAAGGGATTTTGCAAATGAAAATTAGAAAATTAATAAATTTTGCTTCTAAATAAAACTGTGAATTATAACCTTTGACATGTGCGAATCTTCGATTAGACTGCATCACCAAGGCCCCTGAATTTTATATAACTATGTATTTTAAAATTTAAATACAAAATTGTACCTATTTTAAGCATCAACCTTTGTGATTTGTGAATAATCCTTTAAATATTTACTGTAGGATGCTAAATCTTTGCAAAATAAAACAAACATTACTTATAAAACATAATTATGTAATAAAAGTTTTATTAAAAAACAAAAACAAAATAAACTTTTAATAGTAAACGCATTAACTTCATCAAAAATTATTTAACAAGTAACATCCAATATCCATTATAGTTACAATGTAAACTACTAAGTCACAGTAGTCTCAGCCCAGTGTAATAGATCAAAAAAAAATAATAAAAAACGCACATCAAAAAAAAATATCTGGGAAAAAATGTAGTCATCGTTAAAAGTTTTTAAATTTGTTTTATTTTTTTAATTTTAGTTTTTTTAATATAAAAGCGGCAAATATTCATTGATCTTGTTTTAAAGTTTATTTTTTGTTCTTTAGTTTTTTTTTATCTTTTTATTTAAAAATGAAGAAAACCTTATTTAAGTGCTACCATATTTACTATCAACAAATTGTTTAATATAAAAACTTAAAATGGTAACTGCTGAATTTACACTTAAAACGTTTTTTAAATTGAAAACATATGTGGAAAATTTTTTTTTGGCAAGTTACAGTATCCCTAACGACTATAGGAACAATAAATAGATATTTGATGAATGTTGTAAGAAACTTAAGGTTTGACTCTATGAAAATATTTTATAAAACTTTTGGTATCAATCTTAAGATTATTAAATTCTATGCTCAAGTCTAATACTGCTTTATTTTCCACAGTGACGTAATAGGACGTCTTTCTAAGAAGCCATTACCAAGTAATTTAACAAATGCTTTAGATCTCTACTATATGCAATGATTGCACATGCACTCTCTCGTACAAATTCAGCGGTATGCGGAGCAACAATAGAAGATCTACAAAATATTGCAACCAATGTTGGACTTGAACTCAATTGTAATAACACCAATGCGATGAGAGCTAATGCCGCCGTAACACAACATCTTCAAAAAGACGGTTTAACCATTAAATATGTAAATAACCTATGCTACCTTAACAGTATTAAATCATTCAATGGTGGAGCGCAAGATAACTAGTTATCCAGTTAACTCAAAAAAGCTAGAGCAGAGTTTGGCAGATGGCAATCCGTATTAAAAAAACTCATAATTTCGGTAGCGAAATCTGACTAACTTCGAATACTACAATCAGCAGATTACACGTAGGATATGAAGGATATTCTAGCCTAGAACAATCACGAATAAAAATTTATGGAACTTGGAGAACAACCAATAGCGCATCAAATAATGAAAAAGAAATTAGGGTGGATAGGACTCACTACCAAAACACCATGGATACATACTGAGAATGGCTCTTTAATGAAATTCCTAAAGCTCTATAATATGTGGTTGGCCGAGTAACACTTGGCGCAGAACAATAATTATGGAGCTAAACGCAATAGATATCATCTGGGAGAGTGCAAAATCAAAAGTTCCCAACAGGGTTCAATACAAATGTCTAGTCCCTTGAGGCCTTATGCTTTCAATTTTAATTACCTAGTATGGTTTCAAACATGCAGTATCCCTTTTCAAAAGCAAAGGACATTGTATGCTATGCTATTTTCTGAAAAAAGTTTTAAGAAATTTTAAACATTTGTTGTTCAAACATCAGACTCTTAAAAAAGATTATCCAAACTAATATCAGTCTTATAATTGGTATTATAAAACTGATTTATTAATTTATTTTATATTATTTATATATATAATGGGTCAATATTAATTTTAATCAGCGCCATAAAAATGACTCATCAAAAGATCCAAAATTTTTTCAAAAAGATTCACCAAAATCCGAAAAAAAAAACAAGAAAAAAATATAATAAAATTGTTCGGAAAAAAAGGAATTCTCAAATTTTTATAAACTCATTATTATATTGATGGGGACACAACAATACATTAATAGCCTATATTCCATTTTTTTTACCTTTATTTAAACGGTTTTAAATGGTTCTTATACCCATTTTTTTTTATATTAGTCCGCCAAGTCTTCGGGGTTTTTTTTTTGTTTTGTAATTTTTGTAGTAAGTTTCGTTTTAAAAAGAAACGCGAAAAGAAAAAATCCTTGAAATATTTTTAAGTTTTCTGTATTCCCAAACATGACTTTTATGTTAAAAAAAAAACAAAATACAAAAAAAGCACACAGGTATCCCAAATCCAATACAAGGATTCCATTTATATGTAAAGGAAGAGAATCGAACGAGAATACGAAGAAGATGAAGAAAAACAATCCAAGGGCATCATCATCATCATCATCAATAATAAAGCATCGCGTAGTACCAACAAAATTTAATGACAATAAACACAAAACAGTTCCAAAAAAATTAAATTTTTTTTTTTTTATAATTTTAGTTCTCACAAACTCTTTTTAAACACAAACGAAATTGTCGGTTATTTAAGAATTTTTCAAAAAAACACAAAAAAAGCGGAAAAACAAAGAAATTATCGTCAATTTTTTTTTTTTTTTTTTTTTTTACGAAAATATTTTTTTGTACAAAATAACTTGAAAATAGAAATAGGAAGGTGCAAAATTATCTGAGAGATCTGAGCTTTTAATAAGTACAGTGTGGGACAAAATGGAGAGGAACTGTTAGACAAAATATACTTAAAAGCTCCAAAGTTATTTAAAATGGACTTAAAGTTATTTATATCTGACCAATGGCGCAGTGGTTAAGATTTCGACCTTTTAACTGGAAGGTTTCGGGTTCGAACCCCAGTCAGATCATATCTAATAAAAAAATATCGTAAAATTGCATTATTATATCATAATAGTTAATATCGTAATATAAAATAAGATATTGTAATATAAAAATATTTTTAACCCTTGTGAAATATAATAGATGGCGCACAAAATTTAGAATTTGTGTATTCGTAATCTTATACAATAGCTACAGTCGAATAATCAAAGGCTTAGTTAAATAAGTTAAAGCCTAGTCTAAATGACTTGGTCCTATTCTCATTAAAGAAGTGTAAAAGGAATAAAAAAATGAAAAATGATTTATAAGATCTTAAAATATAAAAAGGAGTTAATAGGAGTGGATTAAGCACCCACCAATGAAAACATCCTCTTCCATCTCCGTCAAAGTAAATTTGTTTCATAAATTTCTAATTCATCCTAGTTTTTGATTCCACTAAATTTTCCGATAGTCTTACTTCTTCTTATCAACATTCTTAACGCCACATTTTTACTCTTATCATTAGGTTCCTCCAAAATTCGATTTATTTACCTTTGTGTTTTAATGTACTTCAGCCTTGAGTTATCCTTCCTAAATCTACAAGTTGATCTTGTCATATCAATTGAAGTATTGCTCAGTGAAATATATTATTTATATACATAATACTCAGATAAATTAAAAAGAGTAACCGTAGTTGAATATAGGAGTAAGGGCACTTCGACCGACCTTCAGTTTCGTTAATTTATGTTGGAACTTAGTTTTTAATTAATCGGCTGCATTTACACTACACTTTATCTTATATTGCCATATAATCTATTAAGATTCACTATATTACGATCTAAAATAAAACCGTGTAAAAAAAAGATTTTGAACTCTAGACTTTTCGATTGAAAGTACAGGAACTGTAACAACTACACAATATTGATAACATAAAATCCTATATATTGCAATTTAATAATACCTTATCAAATAAAAGTTTTCCAGAATCATATAACGAAATTCTGACCAGTACTACTTAACACAAAATGAAATCTGATTTTAAAAATAAAAAAAATAATAAAAACAAAAATAAAAATCAAGATTTTAAGAGACCGATTGCTTATATGTTCATTTTTTTTCACATCCTTTGAAGAATTCACGATGTGAATCATTATTAGCGCGGTTCTTATTGGAAAATAAAAAGGAATTCCAAATATTACAGGACAAAAGAACAAGTTGTTGTATTCCCCAAAAAATATATATATATATATATATATATTATATGTATTTTAAAAAGCAAAACAAATATTTATTTTGTTTTTTGATTATCATAAAAAATTGGTACATATAGGTACCATGTTACCATTGTATAATAATCATCAACACCAATCTAAATATTTTGAAAAAAAAGCGGCATTTTAAATTTATAAATTTTACAATATCTTTAGTATAGTAGATTGATAAATAATTGAATTTTTAATTTAATTCGATGATAGAATATTACAGGTATATTATACATATATATATTCATGTAATATAAAAATATATATATTATAAATATATATATCTTTAATTTAAACATGATTATATGAATTTGGATGAAGAAAATAAAGATTCATCAAGATGCGGTAATTGTTTGACATAATTTTTATTTTTTTAATAAAATGTAATTTTATTTAAAATCTTAAAATTGGATGCCAGTTACTAACTTACATGTTAAAACTAGATACTAAACAAAATGGTTTCTAAACAACTACTAAAATTTTATGCTAAACATTTTTTAAAGGTTACTCTTAATGAATAAATAATAAAATTTAGAAATTTGAGTAACAAATTACTTCTTGAGTAATTGAGGAAACTTTGTTCGAACTTACAAGAAGCGATTCTAATATCTCTATACTTATAGACACTGGGAAATAAATTGAAATACTTTTTAGATGCAACCAGATTGTACAACAGTAAGTACTATAGAAACGATCTGTAAATTCGGTCAATCATTCTATTTTTCTCATAACAACAATTAGTAAATTACAGAATTTAAAGCAATATCTTTTACTTCATTTTGTTTTTACAGGAGTACTATAAATTTATTAAAAGTCAAGTATTAGCTATATTTGAAATTACTTACTTACTAATTTGTTAAGCACTACAAACCATGAAGGTTCTCGGCCTGGTGTAATATCCCTTTCCACTCCTCTCGGTTTTGCGCATATCTCTTCCAATTGGCGATTTGCAGTTTTTTTTAAATCTGCCGATGTCTCATCTCCCAAGCGGAGGTTCAGTCTCCCTTTGCTTCGCTTCCCTTGAGGTCTGGCTTCAAATATCCTCTTGACTGGAGCATCGGTTGACATTCGCTCGACGTGACCGAGCCAATGAAAGCTTTTGATTTAGTGACTACATCAACGTCATTATACAGTTCATAGAGTTCAGCATTATATCTTCTCCGCCAGACCGCGCCGTCGTTTACAGGACCATATACTCTATGTAGAATTTTTCTTGCAAACTTATTACAATTAAAGTACTTAATGTAAGATTTATCAAATAATTTTCTAACCTTAAACTAATTAGAAACCCCATAAGCTTAAATATATAACAATATACCTAATTAGGCTTTAGTGTAACATCTACAATATAATGCCTTGTTCAATTAATAAAGCTTAACAATCTTAAGAGGAGACTAGTTGTTTTAATTATTAAGTGTTTAAAAAGTAATTACTACAAATATAAAACTCTTTAGTTTAATATCTTGTAAAGCTCATCCACAACTTGAAGTTTAAAAATATATTCTAGCATTCATATAGTTCAAATATTTTATAAGCACAATTTAGTACAGCATTAACATTTATTTCAATAAAATTTGACTTTGTGATTTCCGACGGAAAATTTAATAAACTGTAATTTTTTAATATAATTTAATTTGATTATTAAATTCACTTCTTATTTAATGGCTCGGTGGCGTAGTGGTTAGAGTGCCAACGTTTCATTCGAAAAAGGCCAATGTTGGATTCCGTAAAAGTGAAAATATTTTTATCTGGTTTTCGAAATCGACTAAGTCACCATTCGCACATATAACCACATATCTTAAAAAAAATACATTAAAATTAACCATATAAACAAATATAAACAAATATTTTATTTTAATAATATAACTCACAGATATAGAAATATTTTTATATTTCGAATATATTATTATTATTATTTTTTATTAACCATAATTTTAAATTATAATTAACAATTTTTTTTATAAGCAACTAGCTGCCAGGGCTATCGGCTTATTTCGAATATAAAATTATTACAATATTTAGCAAATAGAATTTTATAATATTGTAAATCTAAGGTACAGCTTAATAGACCTACCACTATCTCATGTTTAAGTTGCATGTGGAATTCATTAATATCAATTCTAATAATAACAATATAATTTGTCCAGCCTGTTCAAACATATACTTATAGTACAGATTGGCTTATTAGTTGAAGAACTAACAGTTTGCACGTAAAAGGAAATTTTTCTTGTAATTTTTTTCTAGGACCATTGACATAAGAATGTATAATAAATCCGTTTGCAAGTTATTATCAATTAATAATTAATATTATTAATAAACACTAATTAATTATGTCAAGTAGATAAGTTTTTGGTTTTTATTTTCATGTACAAAATAAAAAAAACAAATTTTTTCTAAAACTTTAAACGTCATCTAACATCAATTAACAATCTTGTACATAACCTTATATAATTAAGTTTTATTATTTTTTTACCGTTATTATTATTTTTATTATCATCATTATTAAACTATCTAAAAAATTGTTATTCAATACTTTTTACCAACTCAAAAAAAACACTCAAACTCTCAATTAAATTAAGAAATATAATATTAAAGAAATTAATTATGAATAATATAAAATAAAAATATCAAAATGTTATGATAGCATAAACATAAATGAGTAAGCAACTAATTTGACATTATACAACTTTATGTTGAATAACAAATATACTAATGAAATGAAAGGCAAAAAATAAAAATTTAATTCCTGACTATGCAAAATTAGTTAAAGAAATTAAAAATTAAACAAAAAAAAAAAGCATACAAAAATAAAATATTCTTGAAAGTATTAACAAAAAAAATCTCTTAAGAAATTATAGAAAACATATAGTTCCTTTAAAATAATAGTTGACTTCGTAGACTTATGGGTATCAAGATAAAAAATTATTGTAGATTGCTAGTTGTATGTTAGAAATCCTAGTGTAGCTCGAAATTATGTGAATATTGCTCGAATGCAAGCAAGTATTGAGGAAAATGCCGAAACTTCCACCAGGCGGCGACGTTCTTAGTAGTTGGTGATGTCTAGGCGATCTTTACTAAAAATTTTACACGTTTTTCTATATAAGATTCACTTAATTCACGAATACGCATTAAGAATTGTGCCTCGAAAACAACGAATTTATTCACAAACTCATAATGAGCGATAGGGCCCATTTCCACCCCAACGGTCACGTGAATAAACAAAATTGCTGAATAATGGGGACCAAATGCACCCACTTTGATGCACGGTATGGTGTGACATAATTTCAGAAAGGACCATTGGACCAAAATTTTTCGAAAACCACCAACAAGTTACGTTCAATGTGAATGGCATTAAATATCGGGTAATATGATTGAACATTTTTTAAGGCCAGAGGTATAAAGCAGTCCAGAATTGTGGTTCTGTGGTTGTAAAATAATTCAAATGCCAGATCAATAGTGCTTAACCATTTTAAAACTCTGCGGAAGTTAAAGTATCGTTGTATAGAAAGAAATTAGTAAAAAAAATTATTAAGACTAAAGAACCTCTTTATCTTCCAATAATCCTTCTAATATACTTTAATCTAAATTCTAAACGTATTATCTTCTTCTAAACTCTATTTAAACAAATCAACAGATTTAAGAACGATGAATAAAAAAAAAATAAACATAACATAACTTTTGCATAACCACAACTTTGCATAATTATCAACAAGTTTGTAATAAAAAATAAAATAAAAAATTATCATCTAAAATTACAAATTGTTTTCTAAGGAAAAATGTCTACAAACAAAAAATAAAAACCTTTTTTTCAATTTCTTAAAAAAAAAAAGTGTCTGAAGTTTTAATTTTATTTCAGGTATAATTTAAAACGAAAACTATATATTAGGTGCACTAAATGGCGCATATGTATATGTATTTATTTCTATATTCCTTTTTCATTCATCACCATCTAATTAATTAAACATAAAAACCTAAGATTACCCATTAACCACTGTTAAATTTTAATTCAAGATCGGTACTAGGATTTTAAGCGCCTGTATATGCAAAATTTTAGTATTAAGAATTCAAAATGATTTATGCATCAAAATTAATCTTATTAAGCTGGAAATTATCAATTTAAGATTTATAATTAATTATGATTCTGTTATTAGAGACTCCTTTAAGATAAAAGTTAAGTATTAATTTGGACTCAATATATTAGTTCATAAGGAGCCAAACTCAACACGTGTTATAAAATCTTTTATTAGTTTTTATAAATTAAAAAATAGTAATGTGGAGTTAAGATAATGCGATAGGAAGTATTTGGAGGGCCTTAAATAACCATATTTGGACATTTAGAGATAAGAAGAAGGGAAGGAGGCACTCACATATAAATTTTACTAGTCCATGCAATGGCAAAATATGATAAAAAGGAATAGGATTTACAAAAGCGCTAATTGTTCAACAGGTTATGCTAATAAGCCAGTCTTTATTATAGGTATACATGTTGGAACAGCTAATAGGAGATACATATTATTCATTAGGATCAGTTCTAATACTGATCCTAATGAATAATGGCATTATAACATGTAAAAACGCCTTAGACTTCGCCGGGAGATAAACTACAGGCAAATAATATATAGAAAAAGGAAATACAATCCTCTAAAAATATTTATTTATTTATATTTATTTATTTGTAGTACCAGACAATAGTAAATATTGCACGATACCTAATATTAATCCTTTGCCTATTTGACATTTGAACTTCTTATTAAATTATTTTAATATACACTATATTTTTTTTATTAGATATGATGCTACCAGCATTTGAACCCGAGAATTTTTCGATTTAAAAGCCGCCACTTTACCATTGAGCTATCGGTCAGATTTGAACTTAATAATTTATTTGTTTACAGTAATTACATATTATTTATTAAAAACGAATACATAATTGCATATGTTAATGATATTTATGTGACAAATTCAAATCTTGAGTTGCTCATTTTTTTAATTGAAATGGTTGGAACTTATGCTCAGTTCATACTGTGTACAATTGTTTTGTCCACTCTGGCAATGCCCAAATGTGTTAAAAGTTAATATAAAAACCTTCAAATTGTATGCCCATACCATTAAAGATTTCTAACAAAGTATTTGCATTCGCGACCCTGACCAAATTTAAGCAACAAAATAAATATAACATACGCTTTAAGTTTAAATATTCATTTAATATAAAAGAATTTTAAAATTATATACATATGTGATGTCATTTGATGCGAACATTTTTTTGATTTTGTTTTTTTTTGCAACATAAAACAAAATACAACATTTTATTTTCTTACTTTTAAAGAAATTTTCTAATGTTTTAAAATTTAAGTAAATTTAAGTTCTACCATAATTCCATTGAATCAAAAAACAGAACCAAAAAAAATAAATAAATAAATTTAAATAATAAATAAAAAAATGACATAACGAAATAGGGAAATAAGGTAAGAATGCCACCAATAAAACTGTCACAAAATTAAAAATTTTTTAAATACAAAATGTGGTTAATTTCTTTTGTTTTATTTTTTGTATTAATGTTTTATTTTATTTTCTGTTTTTTTTGTTTTTTTTTTTATTTTGAGGATTTTGTATAATTTAAATTCGCTTAAAATTAAAAATAATAGAAGTGGTAACGGATAATCCATCATATATCGGACAAAGTTCTTTTCGTATGTTTTTTTAACTTTTTAATGAATTTTTATTTTTTTTTTTTTTACAGTGATCCCACCTAATACGTTACAGTTACTTGAAGTTTTATTCAATTTGACATTTCAAAAAAAATTTAATAATGCAAAGGCGAATTAAGCTAGGTTTACTATGATCTAATACTATAAACAGATCTGATGATATAAAAACAGAATTAGAGCTGTCGGTGTTTTTTTGTGCTGAAAATATCCAGATTAAGATTTATATTTTCGCATTCTCAGCACACATCTTTGAATATTTTGTTAAATTTATCGATTCTATAGAATTGTCAAATAATGACACGTCAAATTTACTAACATATCTTAAAAATGAAAAATGATAAATAATTCAAAAACCTATTTTTATAAAGTATCTGAAGATAATTGGCATTTAAAAATCTAAGCGTTGTTTTTTTTTAACTCAGAGAGTTCGAGTTCAAATAAAGGTTTGCTTTGAGCACTTGGCACCTATCCTGAGCACAAATTCAGTACGAACTAATAAACTTTTAATCAAAAAATATAAACTAGTGACGCAATGCGCTCAAAATTCAAGCGATTGTAGCACTCAAATTTATTTGTTAAATCGCGATTGTTATATTTATAAACAAATAATTAAGCTGCAACCGGCAATTTTATGATCAAACAAGCCGATTAATAACATAAATGTGATAATTTTAGTATCACCTAATAAAGGCTTTAATTGGCGTCAAATAAATGTCACTAATTGCGCTATTAAATTTCTTTTCAAATTTCCTAAATGGCTAAATTTCATTACCAATTGAAAAAGCAGTCAATGTTAAATTCACTGAGTGTACCGTTTATCCTAAATTTTGACAGATAAGAATTTGACATAACTGTCGCATTTGTCTGTCAAAAGTTTTTATTCAAATAAATATTTAACTAATCAAACTTTCATTATACTGAAAGTTTTACAATATTTTGCTAGTAAATTTTTGGATTATCAAATATAAATATTAAATGTGTAAGAGGTTACTTGTACATTTTGTAAACTTTTATAATTTTTTTTTTTTTATTTTTTGTTTAAACTTTTCATCAGCTAACATTATTATTCTGTGCGATGATAGGGATTTCTTAATATTATTTAAGAAACCTGTATAGGCTTTCTTAAAAGGTCTCCTATCGTTTTTGAATTTCTTTTGTTTTTATGATTTAAGAACATAAGAAAGAGAAAGAAGTACACGTGAATAACAAGGTAGAAAAAGAAAGAAAGAAAAGCAAAAAAAAAGGTTACTTGTCTTAAGGAATTGGATTACAATACTATATTGTACGAACACACATTGGTATTAATATGTGATAGCGATTAAAAACAATTCATAAGTACATATAACTGCACATATATATAAACAAAAATATGTGTGTACAAATATATGACAAAAGTCATCATCATTAAAATGACAACAGTGTGACAAACACTTTATGATATAAAAATTGTTCACTTTATTTTCTTCTTCATTAAGAAAAATAATATGCTTGTAAAGAGCTTTGTAATTTATTATAAGGAAATCGATTTTTATTTATTTTTTTTTCAATATAATTTGATTTAAAGGTATTTATACAATTTGTTTTATTTTATTTTTTTTTTTTTTGTTAAGAATTTATTTAAAGTCTTATTATTTAGTCTATTTAAGCAATTTTATTCAAATGGGATTTCTTATAATTTTTATAAGATCTTTTAAGAACCTTTATATTTAAATTAATTAAACTTATATATATAGTGTATATGTATATACCGTTATATATGATGTATGATATTATGTGCATATTACATTACAGTTTTGCAACATTTCAAAGTTGGAAATATAAAATTTGAATAACTGGGTACATTTATAGTACTAGCGTTCACTCACTAGGCAAAAGCAATTTGGATTTTGGAATTTGGTTATTTTTAATAAACTAACCAGGTATTTGGCACATATACATTTATTTATATACGCTAATTAATGAAAGGAAAATTAACTGTTATTTCCGGTATATTTAAATGCAAAATATTTTATTAAGAATTTACAGAAGTTATTTTTAATTAATATTAAATAATTATTAATTAATTTTTAAAAAAATGCATTAAGATTTTTTTATATTTAAAAAATTAATGTATATTAATATTCGAATTTAATATTTCTTGAGCCTGATTTGAAATTATTTTCAAAAAATTGCAGTTCCCCAAATAATATCTTAAACAAGGAGGGTTTTTAACAAAGCTCATTTTCAAAATTAATTAATTTTTTATAATAATATTTTGGTAAAGAGTGTTCATAATAATTTTTAGAACTTTTGTAAGAAATTTAAGAAAAACTGTAATTCAACAAACGCTTCCTTCAATTTTAGCACACGTTAAAATAAAAAGTTAGAGCTTTAACTTTTGTTTATTTTTTTTTTTTTTTTTTTGTTTTTTTTTACGAGGGAATGGAAAGCTCGAAAGCCACTCATTGAAACTATGCGGTATTTCTTTGGGTAGTGTATGATTTTAACACACCAAAACCACACCCTTTTTGAACCAAACTTTAGGAGGGAACCTGTAATACAAATTTTATAAAATTTTATTAATCAAAATTACAAAAACAGGGATGAGGATATGGAAGGATTTAGGATTATGGTGGAAGTTATTTGGAATATTTGGATTATGGGGGATGGGGAAAATTGGATGGGATATTTAGAAGAAAGATGTTAATGTTCTTCTTAAATTTGATTAAATAATACATATATACATTATCAACTTTGGGGAACACATTTGATGGAATATGGTTCCATAAACGAGAAGAGCGCATGACAAACGAATTTCCATAAGCCGTGTTACGCCATCTAGCTAGTTCAACTGTACAGGGATGAGCATCTGTTGCCCTCCTTGTTTCCCTTTGGAAAATCTTGAATGGAGGCATAAGTTATTATTTAAAAATTTGTAATAAGTATTAAAGTTACACGTGTAAAAAAAATGCGAATATTCATTTTTTGAACCCTTACAACTCCCAAAAAGAGTGTCACACTAAAATATTTTTTTAGAAGAGTCAAACATATTTTTTTAAAATCTAATTCCAATTTTAACTTTCTAACGAAAACCATGTGAAAGAAATAAGGATCAAGAAATTTGTAAAAAATTAGTTCTGCAGAGCGGTAAATTGAAATATCTCCTTTATATGGCAACACTATATTTTCATGTTACATATATTTCTAAAGCTTATAAAAACAGTTTCAATCGAACTAAAGAAAATATACTTTTTAAAACTTTTGCTATAACAGAACAGAGAGATTTTTCGCACTTTCAGCGCTGCAGCTCTGTATTTTTCTTAATTGCAAACGGTTTTAAAGTTTTGTAAACATTCGGATAGACAGAAAGATGGACAAAGTGAAGCAATATTGGCACATTATTACCTAAGATTCAATAGATCATAATAAAGGTAGGTAGATGATTCTCAAACAATTTGAGTTAAGCAAAAGTTGTAGGGCTCGCCAAGATGGTTCTTGAATTAATGATATTCGTCATAAAAAAAATTAAATTTAAAAGAATTTAAAAAATACATACTTGTTTATTTTGAAATTTAAAAAAAAAAATTAAATTTTTTTGACACTTTTGACACCCAGTATATTTTACAAACCAAATTAAATTTTCTGATTTCTTAAAAGAAAAACACGAAAGAGTCCCGACGGGATTTGTTTTTAAATCAAATAAATTTTAACATTAAAAAAATCCGTAGCATTTAACAGCGAATTTAATCAAATATTTAATTTCGAACATAATATTTTTAATTAAAGTAATAAAAGGCCGAAGTGTCGGCCTAAAACGACTAAATAATGTTCTTTTCTTAAGGAGTCCCGGAACGAATAATATAAGGGATGGTTCAACCACTTTCAGCTATCTAGAAATTTGTTTCATTTAAATATTTAAGCTCCGACGTGATTCTTTAAGATATTGAAACATCCCAATTAAACAAATATAAATTAATCATATACTAGTATCACAGATTAAAAATTAAAATATTAATTAGTTTCTTTTGTTTTCAAATTAAAATGCGCTTAGTATTTTATATTGAAGTTTCCGCAAAATTGTTAAAAGTTCGACAAAATTTAGTTTTTAAACTGATTATAAAGATAATATAAAAAATTTTTAATCATAGGTATGGTTTGGCCAAAAGAATACCAATGTGTGAACTTTGGTCCATTATCACTTATTTCTTTTAAAATTAAATGTTTTAACTATTTACAAGTTCAAGAATTTAAAAATAATCAGTTAAACGTTTTAAGCAAATTTTAGAAAATTTTAAATGTTATTTTAACCCTTTGGAATTGTTCAAACAGGATATTGACGAATAAAATAAATCAATAAGCTTTCTTTAAGCTTTTAAATATGATTTCCTGTTTGATAAATCATTTGTACTTATTAATTTAATAATTTTCCAATATTTTATCTTTGGAATTTTTTTTGTTTTTATTTTAATCAGAGCATTGCCCTAGAACCACTTGTAATACTAAAGTTCACATACTAAATTATTTTTAAGGTGAAATACTTTTGAAAAAAAAATTCCATTTCTTAAGTGCCTCTCAAGTTGTTAATTAATTATTACATATATATTAATACATATATATATCCAATATTAAAAAAAGCATGTATAAATATAAACTTGTATCTAATTACTATAATTATAAATTCTATATAATAATTATTAGTATGTCAACATTTTTTTTATTTTATAATGTACAAGATATATATTAAATTGGAATAGATTAATAGAATTAAATAAAATTATATAAATAAAACATTTTTAATAATGATATCAAATTAAACAAAATAAATTAAAAACTTTCAAGGCCAGTCTTATTTAATTTATTTTTTTTTATTTTTTTCAAAATTTATACAATTGGCATGAGTTTGAACTTAAACAATTAATAGAATATAGTTTAATTGAAAAAACGTTTAATTTAAACTTTATTGAAAAATTAATAAATAAACACAGGTGATTAGTCAAATATTCTGGAAAATGTGGTGTGGAAAAACAGAGCCATAAACAGTGGAATTTTAGAGCCGGAAATTGTTGTTGTTTTGCAGCATGATCCATTCTAACACGTAGGCCTTGAGGCCCGTTGTGCACTTACTTTCAATACTTTTTATCAATTTATAACTAATTTTTTTTATTTTGTTTATATTATATATTTGTATATTTTAAACAATATTTGGTCACCATGGAGATTCAATTTTTTCAATTAAAAAATTTATGACCCGTACGGGAATTGAACCCGCACCCCCTCGGTTAGTAACCCAAATGATTACCCATTAATCCACCGAGGCCTGGTTTTGTGCTAAATGAAAAAGATATACAGTAACATTTCGATAATCTGAAACCCCTATAATCCGAATATTCAATAATGTGAATGACAGTTTACAAAACACTAACTATTCTACAATCCGAATTGATTGCAGCTTAGAGATTCTATAATCCGAATTATGCTCAAAATTGTAATATGTTTTTATGTTTTCGTATGAATATTTTTGAAAAACAATTATTAACAGTTAGATTCTTGTGTTATGCGTGTGTTTTATTTAAGTTTTAAATATAGAAAAAACTAGATCTATATTCTTTTACTTAGAATTTAACTAGCACATTCAGAATTTAACACACATCTTAGGAAGACATAAGTTTACCTAATATTTAATTTACTGTAATAACTAACAATATAGAACTAAATGTAAATATTTCAAGAGAAATTAGTTGTAATTATTAAGTCTAAAATTGTCTAGAAACTGTCAATTATTAATCAAGTATAGAGTTAAGTTAAAAAATTTCTAATAAATTATTTTTGTAATATATACCATATACAAGGTGGTAAGCGAGTGGTTCAGCCGTGGCAGGTATTATATTTCATATTATGATATGATGTTAACTGTAAATTTATTTTTTTATTAGATGCGCATTGCGTAATCTGACTGACTAGAATGAGCCTTTCGAATGAAAAGCCTACATCTTAACCACTATACTCCATCGCTCGGGGATAACTCAGATGGCTTTAGCGAGCCTTTGGAATGAAAAGCCTACGTCTTAACCACTACACGCTATCACTCGGGGATAACTCAGAAATGCATAAGGCAAACTAAATTTAAAATTCCAATTCTACTGAAACTCAAACTAAATTACAAACAAACTTATCGATTAGATTATTTACAACGTACACTATTATCAAAATTTATTATTGTTAGTTTACTTAAAACATTTTAAGTATCAGAATGTACAAAAGTAAAAACTATAAATTTTTGTTTGAAATATGGCACAAAAAAGAGCTAACAGAACTTTAACTCTTTATGACAAAGTTAAAATATTGGAAGCAACAAAACAAGGAGTTAGTGGAAAATAATTAGCCTTGCGTTATAGTATTATAATACTAATTTTTTATTTTAGAGGGCCACAGCTTTACTTGCTAGACTGGAATCGGCCAATTCAAAATTCAAGTTAATCCGAATAGGGGTATTAATAGTAATCAATTCTTCGGATTATCTTAACATTACTGTATATGAAATGACAAAAGAAGGCGACTCCAGTTTTTTTACCAGATTTTTGAAATACGAATTACATGTCAAAAGTTTACCAAAGCAAGCTTCAAAGATCTAACACAAGATTTTTTTAAAAAAAAAAAAGGAATTAAAGTGTTGAAATAAAATTCCGCAAACAATTATGATAAATTTGTAAAACACGTTAATAAAATTCTTATCAAACTATATAAGTAACTAATTTTATGTAACGTCATATCATATTACTAACATTTTATTTCTAAAAATTCTAAGAAATCTAAAAATAATTATGTGTGCAAAAGTTAAAGGCAAACAAAAAATTATAAAAAAGCTTATAAGAACAAAGTGGGTAAGTATGATAAGTGATAACTGATAAGTAAATACAAAAACAACAACAGCAGCATATGAAATTAATATTTTTTTTGATTTTTTGAAGGAAAGATAAGATGAAACTTAAAAAACAAAGTTAAAATAATATACATATATATCTTATCAAATTCTTATCAAATTATAATTTTTTTTAATCAAGATAAAATTCTAGAAATTCATTAAATATTTTGTTAATTTTTTTTTTTTTTAATTATTGTTTTGTGTTGGTTTTGTTACTAATTTAAAAACTATTCTCTATAAAAATGTGATTACTTATCATTTAGCAAATTAAATTTTATC
>OY720441.1:364433710-364689817 GCA_963082915.1 Dolichopus griseipennis
AATCCACTTTTCTAATATTAGAAGACACATTAAACATAATCGAGTATAAAAGGAATGGGTAAGCATTTACAGTCCCAGTATCATGTTCTTTTTCAACTTTTTTTTTTTTTTGTGATACATATTATGTATATATACTTTCATAACGGTATATATATATGGTTAATATTGTGATGATTCTCTATATATCATTATACATATATATATATACATATATTCTTTCAGTCTGTTGAAAGGTAGCAAAATAAAATAAATACTCATAAAGGGAGGAATATAAATATATATATATACACAAACTTATATAAATAATATATATATATAAATATACATAAGCTTATATATATTTAAAAAAAAAGTATAAAACAAAAAATATATATAATATTGAATAAGATAGAAAATAAAACAACCCAGTTATATATATTATATATATATGTGTTTGTATGTTTATATGATGTACATGTAATAACTTTATTGTATTGTTTTATAGGTTATGTTATCGTTATTATTTAGTTAGTTGATTATTTTGGATTTTTGTATTTTGTATTTCAATTAAGAAACACTTTAGATGAAATTTATATATTTATAAATAAAAAAAAAAACAAAATAAAAATAAAAAAAAAATTAATATCTTGAAAGTGATAAATATAATTCAACTGTAATAATATTTGACTTTTTTTTATATATTAAATGATATCGTAAATGGAATTGGTTTTTTTTATATTGTTTTGTCTGAGAAAATTATGATACTATCAAAAAAATCTTAATTCAATTGAGGAATAAATTTTTTTATTTAAAAAAATTTTATATTTGAATTGGTGCTAGAAAAAAATTAATATTACTTTGGTAATTTGTCTATTTACTTTGATATTTAAATGTATATTTAGGGAATGAGGATTAACGGATAGCCGCTAAAGGTATAGAGTAGTTGAAAAGTTAGTTAAAGTCAAATTAAGGCTAATCTTTTAATTTTTAAAAATCTAAAACAGGAACTCGCAAGATAGATTTTATTTCCCTACATTGCTCCCCTAGGTTTTTTTTAACGCTGTTAGGCTAATAAGCCTGTCTATAACATAGGGCACGTTATATTTTTATTATTAGTATTGATGTTAATGAATCCCACATAATATGTAGAAACGTCTTAGATTTTCAATAGATACAATTCTATTTTTGTTTATATTGTAATATTTTGTATTTGAGTTATATGGTATTCTATATCTGTGAGTTATATTATTCAATTAAATTATTTGTTTATATTTTGCATTTGTTTATATTGTTATATTAATTTAATTTTTTATTTAAGATATATAATTATTAATTATTGATTAAGCCACTAATTTGAACCCAATGGCGAATGGTAGCTGATTCGAATCGAAAACCAGAAAAGTTTTTTCACTTGCACTAGGATTGGAACGCGGGCCTTTCACATGAAAGGTCGGCACTCAACCACTGGGCCATGCAGCCGTTGAACTTAAGATTCAGAATTCCAAACTAGATTAATAGTTGTAAAAAAAAAACCTGCAGAACTAGCCAGAAACCAATTTGGAGGAAAAAATAAAAGTATTCAGAGCACAAGTTCAAGAAACCAAGATAGAATCCAGTAGTTCATGATTCATTAGATTACAAATTAATGGAAAAATTCTTGATTGGTTTTTAAGACTTTTTTATGTGTATGCAAGGTATAAATCAAAAGACGCAGTTCAAACCTCACTAATTTTAAAATCTTGAATATCTCTTTTGATATTATATCTCGGTTATACTAAATTGTACAAAAATCCTAATATTCTTCTTTGAATAAGCTCGTATACTTCAACAAAAATCCCATATATCCATTATAATTTAATCAATAAATGGAAAACGAAAAAGTAAGTATTACACATTTTCTTATCATGTTTTTATCTTTAGGAACATTTAATTTTGGTAGTTATTTGAATTTAATTTGATCATAACACTATTTTTGGTTTTTCTTTTATTTTTATTGATATTTTATAATATTAATAATGGAAATAATATCATCAATAATAGCTTTAAAAATTTTCAATATATCTGTCCAATTAAATCTTACACAAGGGTATTATTTCATATTTTTAAAAAAGAATAATGAAACGAGGCAATGATATTCAATATAAGTTTTAAAGAAATAAAAAAAAATGTATATAAAAACTTTTTTTAGGAAATAGTTTTATAATATGTAAAATTTAAGACCCTCAAAATGTTTTTAAAACCAAGTACTATTAATTAAACGTCCTCTACTATGTTTAATCATATCGTAGTTTATCCGCTAATGAATGTAAAGGAACAACATTAAAATATTGTAACTCAGTACTCAAATTTTTAAAACGTCCATATTCCATGTAAGTATTAAACGATATCACAGGGCTTCGAAATGCCCCGAGAGTATCACCATAATAATAATTGAAATTTTGAAACTCGTAGACGAAGACTTTAAAAATGGAAACTCTTGCAAAAGGCCAAATAACGAAAAGTGCATGGGGCATGAAAGATGTAGCACAACATAAAAAACATATAAAATTTAAATTTACAATTGTTAAGCAATATGACTTCAAAAAAAAACCTGAAATATTATAAATATTTACTTTACAACATCAAAAAAAAAACCTCCACTTAAATATGAAAACAAACAAATTAATTAATATACAAAAAAGTTTCATTAATAATTATCTTGTTCTTTAATATGAGCCCTCTTTTACCATCGTATCGTATATATATATACTTCTTAAAAATTCATTAAAAAACATTTATTACTTTAAATTTGTAATTATTATACTCATTTAAAACTTAACCCCATTTTTTTTCTTCTCCTTCATCTTTTCTTTTATTTTTTTCAAATTAAGAAAAGAACCTTTAAAAAACTTTTTCATCTCAAAAAAACAAAAAAAAATAAAAATTTAAAATAAAATAATAAAAGAAAATTAAATAAAACGTTTTATTTAAATAATATTCATAATAGCATTCTAAATAATCATTTGCATTATCATTCAACTATCTAATAACATAAAAAAAATAAAAAATAAAATTAATGAAAACTAAAAAAAAAAAAAAAATTATAATAAAATTCACTTTTGATATCCATAAATGCTTCCTTCTCTGCCGTCAAACGTAAGAAATAACACTTTATGTATACACTAAACTTTAAAAATTTTAAATCATCACAATTATCATCAAAATCAATACTATACCATCAACAGCATCATTATCATCATCTTCATACGCTTTAACATCACCACCGTATAGTAAAAATACAACACACAGACACACAAATACATTCAGTATAAGTGTAGAAGAAAAGTCCTTTAAAATATCAACCGAAACCCAAAAAGAGTCAAAAAAAAAAATAAAAATAGAATAGAAAAGAATAGCTGGAAAGAAAGAACAAAAGAATTAAGAGTATATTCCGTATCCTTCATAAAATCCACCAAAAAGAGTTTCCAAAAAAGAAAAAAATAACAAAAAAAACATTAAAAAAATTATTTGAATACATAAAAAACTTTTTTTTTTTATTAATAATTCTTCATTGTGTTGTCGTCGCTCATCGTTCATCGTTCACCGTTATCATCATCATCATCATCATCATCATCATCATCATCATCATCATCATCATCATCATCATCATCATCATCATCATCATCATCATCATCATTGTCAGTATCATCAATACCTTCCCCCACGTATTATTTGTCATCATATCTATAAAGAAATATATATATATATATATTCGTATATATATATTTTATATATAGAATTAAAAAAAAACTTTCATCTACCATTAATATCAGCATCAGCATCAACACAACAGTGTATAACAGTACATATATAACACTATTATCATTAAAATTTCAACTCATCCTTTCATTTCACAACCAAAGAAACAAAATTCGCCGTTGACTTTTTGCTTTTTTTGTTTTTGTTTTTTTTTTTTTTTTGTTTTTTTTTTCAATTTTTATTTTGCACCTCATAAAGTACAAGAGAATAATACTACTCTATGAGTACTATACAATTACTTTACTATAGTATAAAATATGGTTCTTAGCAATTCATCGACATTTGCAATTCTAATCTTTGGTAAAAACGACGACGACGACGACGACGATGACGACAACGACAAGCAACGACTATGCTATGAATCTTCAAGAACAGTTAAAACACTTTCTATTTTTCCTTCATCACAACCAATTTAATATCCTTAACAGAGAGCAAATCCTTTTATTCCTTCTATATTATGTTATTTTTTTTTTTTGTTATTTTGATTGTATTCTTTTTATTTACATGGTTTTTATTATATATTATATTATATTTCTAAACTTATATGTATATTTATATTAATCTTAAGTCCCTATATTATATGTCTCGGTAGGTATATATATATATACATTTATTTATAACTTAAATTTCGTATATTAAATGTTTTGTATGTAAATGTCCTTACAATCTTTTGTCTATTTAAAAATAAGAATTTTTTAATATTTATTCTATTTTTTTTTTATTATCTTATATTGAATTGTACGAGTCTAGACCTAAAATTATTCGAAAAGGTTATTTTTTACGAATGCATATGCGTTATCAACTAAAAGAGTGCGAATTCCTGGTATACAAGAGATCAACATATTTTTATTGTAATATTTCTTAAACTCCAGAAACCAGTGTTACGTCATAACTATTATACTTTAATTTGACCGATAGCTCAGTGGTAAAGTGGCTGCTTTTTAATCGAAATGTCTCGGGTTGAGACCCTGGTCGGATCATATCTATATGAAATATAGTGTATATTAAAATAATTTAATAAGAAGTCCAAATGTCAAATAGGCAAAGGATTATTATTATCAGGCAATATTTACTATTGTCTGGTACTACAAATAAATAAATAAATATCATACATTACTATTCAAGTTGTTTTATTTTGACACTGGCATTTAAATTTTAATTCACAATATTACATATATTATTTGACGATTCACAATGGTTTGTTCTTTTATATTAATATTCTAATTATAATCTAATTATTCATAATATAAAACATGTAGTATTCTTTCCCGTTAGGCGTCGCACGACTCCTTTGTCATATTGTAAGTAGTTGGGAGCTGTCAAAATAAAATATATTGTAGAATATGTTAATTAATATTTTAATTCATTATATAGATAATAAATATTCTTTAAATCAAATTCTATATCTAATTTATGTCAAAAGCTCGAAGCATCCAAAAAAATTAGTTTGTAAAATAATAATTAAGATATAGGGGATATACTGAAGAAAAGTGTAGCCCGAATATTTGTTTGATTCGTAAATTTTCTGTAGTTAATCCAAGTTAAGCTTAACTTTCTGGATTCGACCCTTTTTTAAGACCTCTACAAATTCATCTTTGCACCTAAAACAAATTTTCTCGTTACGTTGATAAATTACTATTGATTATATCATTTTTTTCAAAATATGTCCTCTTCTAATGACATGGAACTTATTATCCATATAGGTTGCAAATTGGATGTTGCACAATAGTTTTGAACTTTCGAATTTGAGCTAATTGCAAGTATGCAAAGAAAAAAATACTTGAAAGCTCGTAAGCTCGACATTAGTAAAAAAGTGAAAGTTTGAGTTTAATAATATTTGTCATGAGTTATAAATTTTAGCAATTTCTATAATTTTCTGATGTCTAAAAGTCAATCAGTCTGAAAATTATTCTAAAAAAAGTCAAAACTTAAATAAAAGAAAATAAAAATATAATGTGATCTAATCGTCTTGAGAACTTGTATTAATCCCAAAAGTACTACGAACATTTTATTCAATTTTAGTCTTTGTCTTATCCTTTTTTTTTTAATTTTATTTTTTTTTTTTTTATTTTCTTTTTCTTTTCTAAACTTTTATAGCCAAAAAACTTTTTTCTTTTTTAAATGTAAATATATATTATATATATATATAACTATATTCATATATACTTGCTCCGTTTTTTTTGTTGTTCTTCTTTCTCTTCTTTTATTTGCTTTCATCACCAACAATTTCCACAAAAACCTAACCAACAAATACAACATCCTCAACATCCTTGTACAACACAAAACAATCATAGTATAGAAAAAAATTAAGGAATTTTCAAGCATTTTCACATTTAAATTTACGACTTTCTGAATTTTAGCATTTCAAAAGTATTTTGTAGTGACTTTTTTTTTTGTTGTTTTTGTTTTTTTTTTTTTTTCTTTTTGTCTCTAATGTTTGTGTCACGTACAAAAACCAGAAGCACAGCACAAAAATACAAATAAAATAAAAACAAAAATAATAAAATAAAAAACAATAGAAAACATAAAAATATATGCTAGAAAAGGACAAAAATTTTAAATTGATAAGAAAGAAAGAATAAAAAAAGACACAACAACAGTAAAAAAAAAAATACTTGTCACTTGCTGCGAAGAATTGCTGCTTTTCACACAAGATTATGTCGAACAAATAACAAATAGAATGATGAGTAGGTGTTCCATTGATTATGAAACTACGTACGTGGAATATGTTTTCATTTGCACTTTCGTAAGGAATACTGCAAATAGAGAACATACATATTATAGGATATTCATAAAGTTATGTAGGTAAGTTTCAGTTTGTTTATTATTTGACCTGAGCCGATGATTACTCGACTTAACTATTACGTCATCGGTATTTATAAGACTATGTATATTTTGTACGTCATTTATTTATTTTCGTACGCAAACATCATGTGTATATGCATATTTACATTAATTTATATGTGCAGCGGTGTAAATAATTGTAAAATATTAATTGGATATGATAAAATTAAAGTTCGAACCTTAGATCTTTCGATTAAAAGCTCGGCAAATTAACTATTACACCAATGGTCATATGAATAAATATATGATGTATGAATGACTATATTGACAATAAATATATATAAATTTAGAGTTGGGTTCAAAATCTCGTTTTAGTAAGTCCCATTTTCACAAAATCTCATTTTTATAAAATCTCGGTTTTCAAAAATCTTGATTTAGTAAATCCGTTTATTTTATATTATGGAAAAGGCAACCCAATTCTAACATCATTAAAACAGACATTTTTTTAAAAAGGGGGATTTTTCCAAAAAATAACGAGATTTTCTAAAAATAAGATTTGTTGAACAAGATTTTCTAATACGAGATTTTTAATAAAACCGAGATTTTCTAAAAACGATATTTAAAACTATCCCTTATTACTTCTGTTTTCATTTCTTTAGTTCGTCAAAACTATCTTCACATTAACAAAAAGCTAAATTTAAAATCCTTAGCTTGTAACGAACTTATAAAATGTTCCCTATTTAGAATCAACTATTATACTTAAATAAATATGCAAAATATATTTAAAAGCAGTCAGTCTTCTTTTTGTAGAAGATTAAGAATTTTGGTTTGAGATTTTGGCTTTGAAAAATTTAAGCTTTTTGAATTTTATCTTAGTATAGACTTGGTCCCTAAAATTTTTTTCATTTTAGGAATTTCGTATTGATCCCTTAACTATCCCATCAATAAACTATCAATGTATACTCTTTTCATTTATGAACATCAGGTTGGGTCTGAATAGCAGTAAATCTCGGTTTAAGAAAATCTCGTTTTTAGAAAATCTCGTTTAAGAAAATCTTGTTTTTAGAAATTTCCTTTTTTTATATTTTGGAAAAAGCTGATAATTCTGGTTTTGCATCCAACTCAAAAATCCTTAAAACCCGATTTTTCAATTAAAAAGGATATTTTCTTATAAAACAAGATTTTCTAAAAAGAAATTTTCTAAAAACGTGATTTTCTTAAACGAGATTTTCTAAAAACGAGATTTTCTTAAACCGAGATTTACTGCTATTCAGACCCAACCTGATGTTCACAAATGAAAAGAGTATACATTGATAGTTTATTGATGGGATAGTTAAGGGATCAATACGAAATTCCTAAAATCAAAAAAATTTTAGGGACCAAGTCTTTAATACTAAGAATCCAAAAAGCTTAAATTTTTCAAAGCCGAAATCCCAAACCAAAATTCTTAATCTTCTAAAAATAGAAATCTGACGTCCAATATTATAGAACGCTCCGGGAACATCATATAACTTGCGTTGCTTAACTTTGGCCATCTTTAAAGTACTTTTTAAAAGTTTAATTCTTTTCCTCAAAGTATTCCTATACATCCATTCAATTAAAATTAACACAAAAATAAACAGCAAAGTTCAGTATGTCCTTCAGATACTTTGAAAGTTTTCCTTTCCTTCTGTTTTAATTCTTTTAGTATAGTATTATACAAAAAAAAAACATATTCATTGCCTTCCTTACACCTCACCCTATCACTTTATCCTACGTCAATTCGTTCTCTATTTTTTCTTTCATGTTTTACATAATTTCTTTAACTGGGCTCTTGGGTATAAATTAAAATCACATTTAAATTTATTACAAAAACGAAAACAGAGACACAAATTATTCACGTAGGTGTTGTCTAAAGTTTTAAAAAAACGGAAATTGTAAAGAAAAAAAAATAAATATTTTTTTACAGAAATTCAAAGTTAAAAGCGTTTAGAAGTTTAATATTGTTGTATAAAATTTCAATAAAACAAGTATACAAATCAATTTATATGGCAAAAACGATTTACTTAAATTTTATTTATTTTGTTTTTTTTTTAAATTAGGATTTTAAATTAACACCAATTTAAAAAAACAAAATAAAATATTTTTTTTTTATTATAAAAGAATTATTTTTAACAGATTTTTTTTAATACGTGTTAAACAACTTTAAAATAATATTATTGGATTTTTGGGTTGTGTCGATTTTAAATCGTTTAGAGAACCTAAATTTTAATAAAATTATGCGAATCTTACATTGTAACTTCGAGTTTATTGTAATTCTTAAATTGTAAAATTTTGTTTCTTAACTAAACTTTTTCAATTAGGTTTTAAATTTTGCATTAGAAAGATTATCGAAAAATTAATAAGACTTTCAACTAATTCCAATTAATATGGCATTCAAATAAAATAAGTGCATAAGATTGGAAATCAAGGCGACGTTATGCAAACCTTTTATTATATGTTACTTTCTATTAAATTAAAATATCACTTACATAAAGTTTCCTGATATATATATATAAATTTTAAAATGGTAATCCATTACATCCTAAAACAATTTATTGATTAATTGATGTTGATGATTATCCGAGCAAGAAACACTGAAATTGAAATCCAGAAAGAACTTTTTGGAGAAAGTAATAAATGAAATGTTGAGTAGACGTATTTGTTGAAAAATTTATATGCTCCCGGGATTAAAAGAAAAGCATCTTAGTTAAGTCTCAAGATCTTTTAAGTAGTAAGTACTATTACGAATTTTTTACTAAATAATTCAAATTTGAAGCACTTTGTATTTTATTAAGTACAACCTGAATTTGGAAAATCTTCACTACACTTCGTCTTAAATATCTTTTTTAGAATAGAATAGTTCTAACCATATAGAATATGTAAAATTTATAGATCCCTTTCAAATGTACCGATCGTGACCCCCACCAATTTTCAATATACCAGCAATATTTTCCAAAAACATTACAGTCTGATATACAGAACTAAAGTCAAATTTATATTATAGAACCAATCTTATAATTAAAATTATATACCAATCTTACCATAGTGGTTGAGACCCCGATCTTTCAGGTGAAAGTTCTCCGGTTTAAATACCGGTCAGATCACATTTAGTAAAAAAATATCGTTAAATTGTACATTTATATCGTAATAGTTTTATATCGTATTTAATATAAAATAAGATTATAAAAATATATGTAGCACTCTTGTGCAAGATAATATGGTGCACAAAATGAACATTTCTGTATTCATAATCTTAGACAATAGCTTCCGTCGAGTAATCCAATGAACCCTAGTCTAAATGACTTGTGTTAATGCTCTATACTCTTTAAAGGAGTGAGAAAGGAATAACTCACAAAAAAAAACATGGACATTTTATTGAGCACATCATTTAAAATTTAATAAATATTTTTTCTATATGACTCTTTATAATAGGAAAAAGGCTCTTCAATATAATATCAATATTATCAATTGCACATTATTCATACAAGTTAATTTTTCCTGTGGCTTCATTTCATACTGTGTGACTCCTATTTTTTAAGTCAAATAACAGCTTCATTAAAACTCTTGTATTTCCAGTAAACTTTTTCACATTCATCAATTAATATCTATAATACAATAAGTATGCATTTCTTTATAACCAATGTACATACGAGTATATCTCAATTTTCCATCACTATTACTATTATTATCTCCCAATTCATACATCCAAGCATCTGTCAACAAGAAAAAATTAACAAATTCTCTTTTTTTTAGTTTTGTTTTACTGTATTTTGCTGCAAAGAACATCAAAATTAAAATTCATTACAAAAAAAAAAAAAAAATCACATCAAAAATTACCGAAAAAATTCTTTTTCAATTATAAATTCATTCCTCTATAAAATTGGAAGTAATTACAAAATAAATAGCACAGTTCTACAAAACAAATTTGTCAAAAGCATAACAAAGTACAAAAATCAAAAAAAAATAAAAATAAAATAAGAGTCATCTAATCTTCATGACTCCTTTTATATATATTTCATCATGTATAGAGTTTAAATAAAGTTAGAAAAGGAGAAAAAACATCACTAGTAGAAAGAATAAAAGTCAAAAAAATTATTATTAAAATCTACATAAGAATGAAATGAAAGAAAAAATGTAAAATATAATATAATTACGTGCTTATTGTACATTCAAATTCAATCATAAAATTAAAAAAATAAACAGAACAGAACAAAACTTTTGATTCATATGGCACATAGCACATTTGTTGATATTGTCGATACTCTTAACACTCAGTACAATACGAGTACATATTTGTTGTTGTTGTTATTTCCATTTCCAATAAAAACTCAAAATTAATTTTTGTTTTCTTCTTCTTCTTCTTTATAACGCATGATAATCAAAAAGTCAAAATCAGTTAAAAAACATCATTTTATATATATATAGAACACTAATACTAATACAATAAACTAAAAACTTCAAAAAAAAATAAAAAAAAAACTGACAAAACATGAATAAGCGATGACAAACATTTAAACAAC
Organism: Dolichopus griseipennis; assembly: GCA_963082915.1. NCBI lineage: Eukaryota > Metazoa > Arthropoda > Insecta > Diptera > Dolichopodidae > Dolichopus > Dolichopus griseipennis. Next base: position 364,444,813 of record OY720441.1, read on the forward strand.
ACAATTAAAAAAAATGAGTTGTTTTGTTGAAGGACCTTTTAAACAAAAAAAAAAACAAAACAAAAAACAACAACCGGGATAATTTTTTAATAATAAAAGAGGATATATTCAACAGTGTCATAATTACATAAACAAATACACACAGCAACAACAACAACTAGAAAAAACACATTTTTCATAAAATAGAGGGAAGTCAAAATAAGAATTGAGAGATAGAAAAGAAAATCAAAAGAAAAGGAGAATATAGAACAAAACAAAACATGATTCAATTTTATTTTCTGCCCTTAAAGCACACACATACAAATTCATTATACAATTCAATTGACATGCGTCAACTTTTTCACTCAATTGAAAATGACTCATTATTGAATGGCATGGCATGCATAAAAGGAATGTGAATTGTAAAAATGAGTAAATAGTTTTCTTCCAATTTGAAATTCCTGGAAAATGAGTGTATTTTTCCTTGTTATTTATTTATTTAAAGGACAAAAGAGAAAGAGAGACAAATATTTTATTTATTGTTGTTTTATTTGTTTTTGTTTATTTTGTTGGTTTTGTTTGTTTGTTTGTTTTTTTTTTTTGTGTATTTTGAATAGGAAGGAGGCGGAAAAAATAATGACGATGAAAACAACACAATGAATATTCAATTTGCACACTATTAAAGCCATGAGAAAATTATTATTACAAATGTGTCATGAGAGAATTAAAGCACTTCGTTTTTTTTTATTTATATGTATATATATATATATATATATTTTGTATTTTTCTTTTTTTGTTGTTTAATCTCAAAAGGATATTTAAAGGATATGAGTATACATAAACTTTTTAGACTGAGTTTTCTTTTTTTTTGTATATAAAAAGAAAGATATAGGAATATACGTATATAAATAAGTACATTATAATTGTCGGATATATATATAAATATAAATTAATATATATTTTTATTACTATTTTGTTCCCAAAAATACAGTCGAAACCTGTCAAATTGTTGCCTAATTTAATTCAAAGTTTTAAAGAAGTAGTATTTTAGCTGATATTAAAAATAAGGACTTTATTAAGTATAAGTGGAAATTGGCATATTCAGAAATTTGGTTGAAATAATTTTTTTTATAGAAATTATTTAAGAATTTTTTAATATACATTTCCTCATTAAAAACATTTTAATTTTTCTTAAACTGAGAATTGGAAACTAATATCTTATTGTGTTAATAAAATAAGCTTGGACAACTTCTACAACTGGTATAGTATATTTGGGATCACCTATATCTGAGATTTTTTTTAATTCGATAAAAAATAGAGAAGATTTCTAGTACCCATAGTTTTTCACTAATTCTAGAAATTATAATAATTGTAAAATAACTTTTTTTTGAATAAGAGTAATCCAAAAATAATGTAAATATTTTGATAAAAAAGGCAGCATGCGGTTAAAAAGGGCGAATTAAGCAGAGATAATATAAAACAATGAGGTACAAAGGTTCCTTGAAAGTCTCGGAAAACTAAACGAAGTAATTTTTCTTCAAATGTAATAAAATAAGAGAAGAAGAAACCCATTATACTTATCTGTCGTTCTTTGGTCTTAAATGTTTTGATAATAAAGCAAATTTATAAGTCGACAAATATAAAACAAATATAAATATAATATGAACAACATATATAAACCTTAGCCACCCATTTATCGGAATACGAGTCTTCTATATGAAATTTAAAGAACAATATTTCTTCACACTGACTCTTGAGTGACTCTTCTCAAACTCCATCCACTTAGTTAATCTATAATATATTCTCTTCACATTTTTAATTAAATCAGTGGGCTTCCGGCGGCGTGATGAGTTAGCATAGTAGTCGAGGAAGTTTGAGTTCATATCGTACAGATCATTGGATGGCAAAATTTAAAATTTGAGGGGAATTTACTTAGGAAGTAAAAAATGGTCCAAAAAAATATAATCAAATGCTCTTAGTAACCAAATATAATATGTAAAAAAACAATATATAATATTAAAAGAATAAACAATAGTACAAAATTTTTTTAAAATTTTTTAAGGCCAAAAGAGGAAAGAGATTGTTCAATTCTTAAAACATTGTACGTCTTAGGATACTGTCTACAAAAATATTTAAATCTATTTAATCTGTTTTTCCAAGTTTTTAATTCAAAAATAAATTTCCTGCATGCAAAACTATGCAATTTTTCCGGATAAGATTTTCTAACAACAAGTAGGTTCCATTTTTTTAAGTTATTTTATATCATTTTACGAAGTTCGACTGTATTAAATAAAATATACAATGCTCGTATATTCATTTAAAAGTAGAAGTTTTTATCAAAGAATAAAGGATAATAGGGTATTTTGTGTCATATATATAGAGTATAAATGATATTTATGTATGAGTGTATATCTAAGTATTTATAAGCATTTAATATTCTTGGTAATAAAAGGATAACAAAGAAAATAACAACAATAATAAAATAAAATAAAAAAAACGACAATAATAATCAAATTATAAGAAGAAAAATACATAATAAAAGGTAGGTGTACCATAATACCAATGTTTATTATATTGGGTGCAAAATTACACTTTTATAATAATTTTTTTTTCTATCTCTTTCAATCTTTATACATTCTTTCTATTTCTTATTTTTTCTCTCTTTCTAATGTATAAATATAGTTCAAGGTATATTTGACGTAATTTTTGTTGACTTTAATTTGCTGTTCAGAATAACAAGAAATAAATCTAATATGCGTGTAATTGATTTGTTTGTATATATATTTAAAAACAAAAACAAAATAAATAAAATAATTAAAATAAATAAATAAATAAATAAAAAAATAAAAATAAAAAATAAATAAATAAAAAAATAAAACAGGTCGTTTTTGAAATATTGATAGGTATATATATAATTATATAAATGATTTTAAGTTTTTAAATATTAAATAAATATTGATTTGTAAAGTTAAATAATTTAAGATTTGTATTTTGGAAACTTTTAATTTTAAATTTTATGGAATGTACATATATAAATATATAGTAATAGATGTTTGTAAAAAAAAACGGTAAAAGTTTTATATATTGACATTGACATTCACACCTGCAAGTATGCAATATATTATTAAAATTGATTTATATAAATTAAAAGTCAGATTATTAGAATAAAAACGATATGATAAGTTTAAATGTTAATTAAATTATACAAAAATAAGCTGCTTTTCTAAACTTTTATAAGCTAAAATAATTTAAAAATGGTTAAAAGATTAAAGTAAAGTTTAAAAAAAAAAAAAAAATAAAAGAATGCAAAATTATAAGTAGGTAATTGTAAAATGCAAATTAATATAAAAACTTTGTAAATATTGTACATATTAGATTTAAAGAGACCTTAGCCTCCGGAGTTGTACTAAAATTTCATAATTCATTATATAATTAAAAAACATATAATTTGTTAGAAAAAAATAAGTACAGATTTGAATAAATAAATACATATAAAATTGTTAAACTACTGAAAGTAAAAAATTAAAATTGCTAGTGAACGCTTTCCGCTTTAACTTTGGGAACACTTTGAGATCCGTAGAACTCATATTTGTTCGCTCGTTCTAATACAAATTACATAAGCTCCACAAAATTAACTAAAAATTTTTATCTCTGTGTTTATAATATTAAAATAAATTGAAAAAAATGTTTACTCTTAAATCTTAGATCTAACGACATGCCTACCTTAATTCTCTGAATTCAAGTGATTCACTTAATCCATTTGAATTACTCGATTTTTATATATTTTCAACTTTCAATTCAAAATTATTTTAATTGTCAATCAAAATATAAACAATTATTTGTCAATATTCTTTGAGAAAAGTTTCATATTCATTCGATACTTGATTAAACCCAAAAAAAACCTTTTTTTTTCAAAGAAAAATCTTTTCCCACTTTTAAATTTTGAGCTGAGAAAAAATCAAAAAAAAAATAAATTTTGATTAAAAGTATTCAAGAAATAAATCAATCAATTTTAAAATTCAATTCAAGTTTTTTTTTGATTTTCCTTTAATAAAACAAAAAAAAAAATTAATTTGTTTAAAGAACGCTTAAGTCTTTTTTAATACACTACCAAAAAATTTGATATATATATATATGTATATATATATGTAGGTTATCGGCATTATGTGTTCAATTATTCATGAGATAAAAGAAAAGAATAACAACTAACGACAATATAACAGTAACAATATTGATGTTGAAGACGATGACAAAAACGTTAACAACACAAAATTTTATAAAAAATAAACATAAATTATAAAAAAAAAAAAAGACTTTTGTTTTATAAAAATTCAAAATATTTATTTTTTTTGCGTTGTTGTTAGAAGAATTCTTTAATATTTATTTTTTTAATTAATTATTTCATTTTGTGGTTTAAAGAATGAAAAAAAAAAAACTGAATCAAATCGTTGAATATGTAGAAAATGAAACCATGTCAAATAGATGCATGGAGGATTTTCAATAACATTAAAATTATGATCTGAAAATATGAATGCTTTACATAAAAAAATTATATTTTAATTTAAGGCTAATAATTTGTACAGCCATTAATAGGTTTTAATTAAGCAATTTTACAATTGATGATGTTGTGCAATATAATAATAATAATATAATTCAATTGTTTGGCTTACACCTAATATCAATTAATTCATGTTGACTATCATATAAATAATAGCAATTAATTATGCCTAATCTTCAATCGAAAGAGCTTGGCTCCAAACCAAAAAATTATTATACATGTACATTTAATTAAGACTTTGTCTTAAAGATATTTATTAAGGATTAATACATATTTTAAATAAACAACAATTAATAGAACTGTTCAAACTATTCCAACGTGGAGCGAGGTGGGAGCAGATGCTTAACTATACACAGTTAAACTAACCAGGTGGTGCAACACACCTTTTGGAAATTCATTTGTAAAGCGGATATCACATTTATATTCAATATTATTTTGATTCCTAAAATTTTCTAAAACGTCAATAGTTTGGCGATCATCTTTTGAATACTTTTCCGTTTGATTTGCAATAAACAAAAAAGTCATCCAGCTTTTTCAGTAGCATATAAATAATTTCGCTTCGTTTCAAAAATTTTCGAATTTCTGATTGATGCGTGAAAAAGGTTTATGAATTTGTAACATTGATCATCGTCGTATTTTTGACGTTTTAGACAAATACCTACATGCGATTTTCCAAAATTTAAGTATAACATTATCTTCTTTCGCCTAAATATTTCTCCCAAATTTCCTCTGCCCCTTAATTCTATAATTTTATAGATTTCTTACTATAGATTTCCAAAATCTCTTGGTATCCTCTTTTTCGAAGCCAAACTGTGTAATATTATTATAAAGTATGTGATCAATTATATGTTATTTATTGAAACTGATTGAATCTTACTTGAAGTACATTAAAGTATTACCATATGATATAAATATTAAGAGAGAACGTATGACAGTTTATAACACATTGTACATCTCTTCGTTTTTAGTTTATAACACATTCTGCAAACTGAACATTTATGTCCCAATTGCCAGTGCTTAATATCCTAAACTACTCTAAAAAATACCGTAGAGTTTCAACTACGGCATTAAGATGTGCTTCTGTACTTTCCATTGTTCCACTTGTTAAAAATAAAAATAATAAGAAGTTTTAAAATTATTAACACCCTTACGATCGAGGACAATAATAGTATAATATAATTAAAAAATATATGATAAATAACATTGATATTATCTAGTAATATCATAAAAGTCTATAATGGGCTAAGTAACCGATGGTTTTAAAAAAAATAAATAATCATTTATGAAATTATAGTAATAATTAAAAAATAAAATAATAAAGAATCAATTAAATAAAAAACATTTGAATTAATGTTTATCTTAATTTTTAATACAATTGAATAATTATTTTATTTAAATTAATTATTTAATTTTTTAAATAAAATTAATTTATTTGTCAAATGTCAAACTAATCCTAATTAAGTATTTTTTTTTTTTAATTAAATACTAACCCAAGATCACCCAAGTTAAAATCATATAATATATACCAGCTGTACCATTTAATTATAATGTTTATTTAATTAAAATTAAATTTTAATATAAATAAAAAAAAAAATAGTACCTATAAATATATATAACTATATTTTTAGTAAATTATATGATAATGAAGTGTCCTTCATTTAATTTAATATTATTTTATATAAATTATCTTGCATTATCAAACCAAAGATAATAAAAAACAGATGCGTGTTTATTTAATTTTATCTTATCTTATCTTAATTTAATATTTAAATTATTAACATACATTGTAAACCTTTTTTTTATTTCAAAACTATTTAATATATTTTTTCATTTATTATCCTTTTTATTAATTTAACCTCTAACATATATACATATACCTTTCTCACTCTTTTCTGACCAAAATTATCTCACATACACCAAATCGTATCTATATATTTATATCTTTGACAAATTCTTAAAATGAAAATTACACGGATCTTGAAATTAAATGAAATCATATATACCATAATAAAAACACTAAATTAGATCCTATCATTATATAATGCGTATATACATATATAATACCTATAATAATCTTTTGTACCTTATTTAATGTTGTTTTTGTTTTTACCTTTTTGAATAAAATGTCAAAAATAAAATAACTGTAATAAAAAAGGACTAAATTACATGAAAATATAAATACAAGTATAAAATTAAACCGAAATAATTTTTTTTTTTAAATGTTAATTCTTTTGCAAGCTGAATTTATACCACTTGCTACCACTTTAATTTTTTACCTTTTCATTTTTTTAAAAACAAAATTTTTAAATAAAACTGAAAAATCTTTAATTTTAATTTTCATCAATTGCCCGTACCGCATTCATCCCAATTCCAAAATTACCACATTTCTTTTTGATTTTAAATTTTTGTTGTTGTTGTTTTTGGTTTTTATATTCGTTTGATGATAGCATAACATAAAGGTATAAAAGAATCCTTTTTTTTACATTTAATATTGGTTAAATATATAAAACGAGGAATTGTAAACATAGAGACTGATGCTATATGTCAACTGTGGGATACCCACACAAATATATGTCATCAGATTTAAGGTAGACTTACAATAATTGTAAAAATATCTTACAGTTACTCGAAGCTGCTAATCACATAAAACAAATTGTATAGACGTTATTGTCATTCACAAACACTTGATGTTGAAGTATTAGTACGGAAGCTACAGAAACCTGTCATTCTAGACATACCAAATTTTCCAAAAGGTAACTATACCTTTGTAAAATACTTTAAAACTACAACTTAATCGAACGCTTGGTTATATATTAAATAAAATAATTCCAATTTTTCGAAACCCTTGCAAAAGACTATTATTTGGGCAGTCGCTACATAAAAGTTAACACCTTTTGTTTAAATTTGAGAAGCCCAGCTTTATTAGATACAGTGCTACGCTCATATAAACTAAACTTTTAATGTAACTCCTCAAATCCGATGAGAAACTTCAAATAAATTAAGTTAAATTTAGTTGAACGAACAAGCTCTAAGTGAGACGAACTCAAGCTTTATTAGTTTTTTAGTTATTTGACTTTCCAAATGGACCGACATATGTAGCTCTATCGACTCACTTTTCAATTCTGGACCCATAACCAGAGCTTTTATATTTAACTAATCTCCTTTACAGCATCATATACGGCATCTGAAACTTAACATACATATCCTCGAAATGGCATTCATACGATTGTTAAAAAGAGAGAGAAAAAGAGATGTAGTATCTTTGAAACACTTAAACAAAGTAGAAGGAGGAAAAAAATAGCAAAAGAAAACAGCATTTAATTACACATGCTTTTTGGTTTTTTTTTTTAATTTCTGATACTCGCAATTGCCCATAAAATTTACACGAAATAAACAGTAGCTATCCGTTACTATTGATGATGTCAACAACGATAATTATATAATGTTGATATACAGTTGATAATGGTAAGGATGAAAATGATTGTACCGATGATTATAAAATTCTTAAATCCTTTTCTTTGTACAAAAACAAAAAGAGTTCACTCTTTAGCTCTTTACTATCAAAAAGTTCTTTAATGTTATTATGTGCCGCTTTATAATTCTACAAATTAATTTTAAATTCACTTGCAGTTGCGTTTGATGTTGACTTTATTACTATTGAAAGAAAAAGTAGTTCTTATTTACAATTTATTTTGTGTATATAGATCCTTATTTTATGTATATATATATATATATATATATATATATATATATATAATTTGTTTTTTAAAAACAGAATATGCAATATATATATATACTTAATATATAATAAGAAAAAATTTATAGTTCCAATTAAAGTTCAAAGAGTCGCATAATCATTATCATTATTATTGCAATCATCATTATGATAATCATCATTATTACTCTATATATATATTTTAGTATTACAAAAATGTTTGTTGTTTTATAAGAGTATAAAAAATTCACAGAGAAATTTAAAACATTTCAAAAGTTGATTGCTCCATTGAGTGTTGATATCTGATATATACAGTATACTATATATATAAAATGGTCCTTACTATTTACTGCTACTACACTTTTAAATGTACTCTGATACTTTAGCTTACTCCATTTATTTCATCATTCAGATTTAAGAGTTTCCAATTTTATTTTTGTTGTTTTAATATTTTATGTTTGTAGCTTAACAACTCAACAATTGAGTTTTGAACATAAACAGATACATTGGAAATCATAATAACAGATACGGTTGATGAAATTTCAAGGTTTTCCATGCAAATAATCTATATTAGCTAATATCCATATCCAATATTTTAAGACTCTATAAAGTTTTAAATCTAAAAAACATGAAAAGAAGAACAGAACCTATAATATTTGAAACTTACAAAGTTGCGAATTTGGATTCTGGCAGCTTTCGATTGAGCCAAGGCCAAACGAGCATATCTTCCAAACCAATAAATTTAGTACTTTCAAATTTGGTACAAAGATGTTCCTTCCTATTTCACTTCTGTTCCTGAAATTAAGGATCAATTAGAGTGGTTGATTCAGTTACCTACAACACACCTTCGAAGACTTATAAGCATATCTGCAAAATTAATAAAGACAGTAACTTTCAATTTGGTAAAGGATAGCTCTTAACGTTCGTGAAGTTTGAAATGAATTAGATTTGTGGTTCGTATTTCTGTTACTTGGCTTCCAAAAATTAAATTCCTAATGCTAATAAAAACTTATATTTTTTCATTTTATATTTAATTCCTATGTAAAATAACTTACAGATTTAAATTTTAATTGTATTTTCCAGATGTTAGTGGTATCCAGGCGTAACCAGAGAGAGAAGCAACATATTACTTTTGGTGATGATAATGGAAGTAGTAAAAAGTTTAGTCTATCTAGGCTCCGTGATAACAAGTGTAAACGATGAAACATTAAAGGTAACTCGAAGGATACACAAAGCAAACAATGCATACTACTCTGTGTTGAAGTTAATGGGATCTCTGGAAGTGAGCAGGAAATTTTAAAGTTAGTTAAACATGGCAGTTAAACGTAGACGTGGACTCAACAATCAAGCAACGGTAAGTCTACAACGCCTTAGGTGGGCCGGCCACATACAACGTATATCAGATTGCCGCATTTCAAAGAAATTATTAAATGGAAAAATAGATTGAAAAATACCAGTAAAGAAGCCGAGAAATCGATGGATTGATGCCTTCGAGTTAGGCGCTGTATCAATACGTATAATATAAATAATAAAAGTATATGAATAATGATCAAAAATTTAGTTTAATATAATCTTAACGACTTGCAGACTAAAGATGTTTTCACGTCCTCTACGAAATACTGGTATTTGTAAAAATAAATAATTTTAGGGAAATTAAAAAGAAACTACTCGTTTATATAAATTTCACTCAAACGCTAAATAATATATTAAATATTCTTAATTTTAGCTTTTTCCAATATTTTAAATGATTTAAAACTCTTCTTTGAAAGTTGATATAGTCTCATAATGAATTATTGTAACTAGTTAATATATTTAATAAGTAACACAATTATTATGCACTCCACTGTATTTACATATAAATTTCAAAAATTATATTTTAGTATGTCGGTATAAATAAAGATGGAGTTCATGGTCCTTTCAGTCTTTTAATTTCTAATTTTTGTTTTATGTTTTCATTTAAAAAAAAATTTCTTTATACACATATAAAAAATATATATACACGAACATACACATATAAATTAGCAAAAAAAAAACACATAAATATTTGAGATGATGTAATTCAATAATTTCAAAGGATACAAAGAAAACCAAAGGTTTTATAAGAAATTTTCTTTATATAATTTTTGATTGTTGTTGTTGTTTTTTTTATTTTTGTTTTTCTCAATTTAATTCAAATAAAATTTGATTAAAATTCAAAACATGAATAATTGAATATATAATACAATTATGATACCTTTGATTAATTGTAACAAATATAGGGTATATTTAACAAAAATAATTTCTAATAATTATGATTGAGTTGATTTGGCAAAACTTTTAAAAAAGTTTAAAGTATAATCCAAAACATTTTAAATGTCATTTTGTGTTTATTTGAAGGACATATTAAAGACAAGTTATAAACTGCATGAATATGAATCTTTTTTATAATGATAATTACCAGCTAAAAACCAGGAAGAAAATGGAGTAGTCAGTAAACTATATCAACTTTGGAATAGCGTGACTGTATCAACTTTAGACATATATATTGTCGAATAATACCAGGTTTAAGGAAATCACAGTTAAAATATTTTTAGAAATATTATAAATTTGTTGGCCCACATGCATAAAATACAACCGGCCCTAAAATAAAGATGTGCTTATATTTATATAATACATTACAGTTATAATAATAATAATAATAGCTAATCACAATCTAAGAGAGTTTGTATTCATATGTATATAGAACCAGAGCATTCCTTTACCTTCAGTTTAAATAGAATAATTTTCTTAGTTACAAATCTCATACCAAAATCCTAATATCCTGACATATCCCCATCCCTGAACCAAACTCTACATTTGAATCACACGCATTTTAATAAAGTTTGGTTCTGAAAGGATGTGGTTTTGGTGTGTTAGAGTCGCACAATATCCAATAGAACAACCCACTGTTCCAATGGGTGGCTTTCGAAGCATTCCATTCACTTTAAAAACAAACAAAATAACAATTTAAAACTTTAACTGTCACATTCGAATACATCTGGCAATACCATTGATCAATTGTTATTTCCCAGATTAATAACTTATCTCTACACACTTAATTCGTGTAAGTGCTCTGCAACACCCGTTATAACATTCTATATGCAAACAACAGTTATGCTGATAAAGTTTTATAAAAGAGATTTTCTCTCATTAGAATTTCCTACTAATTTTACAATCTGAGTAGTGCCAGTTGTAGTGCTCTTAATAAAAACAAAAACAAAAACAATAAATTCAAAATGACTGCAACTAACAAATGAAATAAAAATGAAATGGAAAACAGAAAACAGAAAAGCTCTAAGATGAACTTTAATCCATACTCTGAACATAAATCCACAAACACTATATTGATATCTGATACTTTTAAAATAAAAGACTAAATTCTGTTGAAAATGGAGAAGATGATAATGATGATGATGATGAAATGAATTCGAAAAAGAAACTTCAGTTGATTCCTTTGTGCGATCCTTTGGTTTTTCATGAGAATTTTGTTTTCCTTTTTTTTTAACATTTTATCCTTCTTTTAATTTTCTTCTCTTTTTCAATGAATGCTTTAAATGTATATATACAAAATGATGAACTAACTGTTTTTCTTTTTTTGTTTTATCTGATGATGAAATTTTATTGATGATTATAATGATGATCATCATCAGCATCATCATATATATTGATGTTTGTGAACTTTGAAGTGGTTTTTAGTCCGTGTAAAGTATTAAAGAAATATAAGAAATATAAAAACAAGAACTCATATTAGAAAGTTAATTTTAAATTCATGTACGTATTTCAAAAAAGGAATCAAAGTTTAATTGAAAAATTGAAGTTGATCAAAAAACATAAAGTCAAGAGTAAAAGAGAGAGCAAATATATTTAAAAAGAAAATAATTTTATATAATTTGTAAAAAGAAATTGAAAATGTTTAATTTTCTTAGAAGATTAATAGAATATGCGTATAGTTACGTATACGTAATGCAATTACACACATGCACTTATTTAACTTGTGATGTAAATATTTAGATATGATGGCTAATGGATATCATAATATGGGATAAAGGATTTTTGAATAGCGCTCAATCATTTATGCATTCCCAGTTAAATAAAATTGTTAAATAAAATTAAAAAGAATTTAAATTATTTCATTCTGAGAAAATTAATAAAAGGTGAATATAAGGTCCAATATAAAAGCTATAAAGTATTTTATATCATTTAAATACATAAATATGCATATATAAATTACTTGTAATTATTATTTTCAAAAGAAATATAAAGTAAATTCTACTTTTAAAGAAACAATTTTTTTAATTAATTATTTTATTTAATTAATAATTTCAGATTAAAATAATATCAGAATAAAATAATATCAGATTATAATAAATTTTCAATTGTTGAAATTCCTTGATGGTATTTTTTATTTATTAATATGTATTTTAAAATAAAATAAAATATATAGTATATTCTTATATACATCTGACCAATAGCGTAGTGGTAAAGACACCGCCTTTCATGTGGAAGGTCTCGGATTTAAACCCCGGTCAGATCATATCTAATAAAAAAATGTCGTAAAATTGTATAATTATATCGGAATAGTTTATATCGTAATATAAAATAAGATTTATTAAAAATATATAAATAATTCTTGTGAGATTATAGATGGCGCACAAAAGTTAACATTTGTGCATTCATATTTCAAAACCTTATACAATAGCTAGTGAAATATTATAATTAAAGACACTGAAGGCTATAGTTTAAAATAAACTTGGGGAATGCCCTATACTCCTTGGAGTGGAAAAGGAAATAAAAACAAAAAATATTCTTATATATACACTTGTTCGATCCAAAAAGGTAAAGTAATTTGGACTTAATCCCAAAGGAGCCGTTAAAAAAAGCCCTGGGAAATAAATCCCCCGGGTTGGGATTTTTTTCCAAGAAGTCGAAGATTGAATTGAATTATTAATAAATCCTGGATTATTATTTCCAAAATATATTTAAGATGTGTGTTCAAATTACAGTAGTCTCTCTAGAACATCATCGATATATGAGAATTAACACCCAGTAATGTTTCACAAAAGGTTTAAAGTTAAATTAAAACAGCGATGGCATCCCAGCGACTTCAAAAAAAATCTATCTATTTCCCCATAATATTAAAAAAGAGGTTTAATCGACATAAAATTTTCTAAAATTTCGTCTCTATTTAACATGTTAAGGTGTTTTAAATTTCGAACTCCTCTGGTAAGTCCTCTTAAATGATGTAATCATTATTTATCATCACAAAGTGGTTAAATCATGGAATTTTATGACATTCTTAATTATGGATGAAAAAACTGGGGTTAAAAGATTAAAGTCAATATTTTGTCTATGATAGATTTATTTTAGGAAAATAACATATCTATTTGAAACTATAGATGTTATTTTAATTATTTAATGATAATATTATAATTTTATTTATTTATTTATAAACAGTCCCTCACCTCATACAATGGATAAGGGAGTGAAGTATGCCTTCCTTTTGAGGCTTGGATTTTTTAATTTTATTAGTAATATTATTTATTTTTTTTTATATTAATAATTAAAATATATTTTATATATAATATTTTACTATATATATTTGGTCACCATTGTAAAGAAAAAATATTTTTCAATCATTTTTTTTTCAAATAAAAATGCATAACCCTTACGGGAATCGAACTCCGCGCCCCTTCGGTTATTAACCCAAATGCTTATACACCGAGGCCACATAATTATAATTATTTTATTTATAAATTTTAGATTTACTTCAAAATTTTAAGTGACATCACAGTCAAATACTTGACAATAAATACATTGTTAACCAAAAAAATATTTTCAATTCTTATCTGACCACGGAAATTGCATAATCTTCAAACTAACTACCTTTACGTTTATTTATTTTCTATTCAATTTGTTTTTTTATTTATGCCTGTAATTTTTAAACCCACTTCATATGTTTTATCAAGTGATTTATTATTAATAAGTAATAACATATTTTATTTAGTATTTTTGTTATTTTTTCGTTTTTACAAATGGGAAAAACTATGATATGACAATCGATTGAACATAATTTTCACCATAATTGCATTTAAATTTAAAAAACCAAAATTTTTCCAAATCGTTATTTTAGCAATCATCCCCCAATGCCGGGATATCATGGGTTCATCTATGATCTAAGACTTTGTACTATTCGAAACTAACAATGTCTGCATCACTTATTCTCAAATAAGACTATCTACTAATCCAGTTTCTATTAATAGTCTTGATCCCATAATCGTCTCATCTCGACTACAGAACTACAACCTATAATTTTAATCTTCAAAAAACCAAATATATTTAAAATTTGAATCTGTTCGAACAGATAGACTTAAAAAATAATTTAAGATAATATTTAAATAATTTTTAACTATCTTTGCAATATCTTTGAAATATTCAAGTGAATCTCTTATAGTGTAAATGATTGAACAAACGGCACAAGAATAAAAGTTAATCATCCCACACACTTAAAACAAAACCCGAAAAAAAATTCAATATTATTGCACATTAGAGACATGTAACAGCCAAATATTGTGTGTATGTAAATCAATTTAAATCACAAACCATTAAAAGTTTCATAACGCCTCAAACAAGTGTTAGCTTATAAAAAAAACTTATTTGAGCTGCAAGTGGTTTTTTAGTTTAGGTTAATTTTTTAACTCAAAGGTTTCGTATATAAGAAGTTTACAAACAAAATAGAAATCAAAAGATTTATAGAATGCAATATTCAAATTTTTTTTTTTTGTCAGCATTAAAATCTTGACAACAATATGCACACAGCATAATTTTATTTTTTAAGTTTTATCATTATTTTGTTGAATATGTTGAAGGTGTTGAAGTATATTATTCAGATATGAATTAAAAATAGGTATATATAAAACAGTTTGCATAAAATGTTGACAATGAATTAATGTTGAACATAAATTTCAATC
This sequence comes from Dolichopus griseipennis, assembly GCA_963082915.1. NCBI lineage: Eukaryota > Metazoa > Arthropoda > Insecta > Diptera > Dolichopodidae > Dolichopus > Dolichopus griseipennis. Next base: position 364,460,051 of record OY720441.1, read on the forward strand.
ATAAGTTACATTGCATAGGATAGATTTTTATCTACATACATACACACATAATTACTTTCAAATAATTTACAAAGTTTTGAATCGATTATAATGGTTGTCAAAATGATAAGTGTGTCAAATGACACAAAAAAAACTTAAAATTAAATTTAGTTTAAACAGAACTTAACTTTGATTTTTATTTTATATGTAATTTGATACATTATTGAATTAGTTCATATTTAGAAATTAATATATAACAAACAACATCTGTAAAGTTATTAAAAGAAAACTTCAAATTTTTAAGAAAAACTTAAAGCACATGTTCAATTAATTTTAAATCAATTTTCAATGACGTCACAAAGTTTTTATTAACTATTTATTATTAAAATTTATATTACAATTGGTGTGGTTTTAAAAAAATATTAACATTCTATAACATATAGTTTTATTTTGAGAAGCTCTGTTATATGTGCAATTGTTATAAGAGCCTTATTTCACCCTTATCAGATTTTTTACTTAAATTTTCTTAGTCATGTTTAATATTCTTTTAAAAAAGTCATTCTTATTCATTCTTATAAGAGCTTTGAGAAAAAGTAGAGTAAGATTATTATATATAGTTTAAGCCTTCTTCAAGAGGCTTATAACTCTTTTAATTAACGTTATCGGTTTTTTTACTTAAATTTTCTTAGAACGCGTGTTGAGAAAAAGTACTGTAAGATTAATATATATTATTTTAAATTAATTCAAGGCGTTTATAGCTCTTTTACTTAAATTTTCTTATCCAAGACTAATATACTCTTACAAAAGTATAGTATAAATTCTTATAAGAACTTTAAGATTAATATCAACGTTAAATGACGTCATAAACTTTTCATTAACTGACTGATTTATTGAAGAAAGAACGGTTCCGATCAACTTTTGCAGCTAAAAATATGTATGGCACTCGTTAAGGTTTTTTTTTAGGTCGTTTAAAACGATTTAAAGGAGAAAGTTTCACCTATAAAGTTACTTTAGAAACTGTTTAAATTACTGTTAACTCTTACTCTATTAATATTTTCTTTTACAACGTCTTAGTATTTTAAAAGTTCGCCCTAGAAGCAAGATTGCCTTTCCTATCTGACAGTTTGTTAAAATTAATTTGCAATTTAGCGGTATAAAATAAGAACGGGTTTGCACGGGAAGATTCTTCTGTCATGTAGTATATAACATTATACTACGTATAACATTAAAGTAGGTTCACATATAAAATGTTTCCCGTCACTCAATTTAAATATCTTAATTTAACTTCAACTAACTAAAAAATCTAACTGCAAATGTGTCAATAATGGCATTTCTTAAAGTCATGTATGAAAGGTAAAATTTTCTAATGAACTTAAGTTTCAAATAAGTTCAAACTCATCTTTATGTTAAAAAGTCTTTTCACTTCGTCACACCATTTTTTTTTTATACACATCTGTAATGTAAAATTGAAATCATATAAAATATTAAATATTCCCTTTACAAAATCCCTTTAATTTAATATTTACTAAGTCATATATGTTGCAAAATCTACATATATATATGTACAAATCAACTGAAGAATTTCTCAAATTTCATATAAAATTATATAAACGTTTTCCCGTTTTTACTATGATTTTATTATCAAAAGAATTTCTTTAATATAACAAAATAAAAATCATTTGTTATTATATATTCTAAATAGAAAATTTTAAGATTGCCCAGGAGCAACAGTTTTCACCTATTTTCATTTATTTTTTATTTATTTACATTTTTCCTTATTCTTTCATTTTATATGAACGAATGTACGTCATAAATAACAATCGTTCATAAATTTCTTTAACAGAAGTTTTTCCATTTTTTTTTATCAAACAAAATAAAAAAAATTACAATGAAAAGAAATATATATATGTATATATGTATATAAAGAAAATTCACCAATTTTCTGTTCTTTTGAAGTAAATATTCAACATAATCATCAAAGTCATCAAAAAAAAAAAAATTATATCAAAAATATATTGTAGTATAACATCAATATCATCATCATTCAAAAAAAATTTTCATCGTCATCATAACACGGTTTATTATTATTACCGTCGTCAAAAAATATAAAAAAAAAAGTTGAAATATAAGCAATAACTTTGTTGCCGCTGTCAAAATCACATATAATACAGTCAAGTAATAATATGTTTGTAAATTGTACACTGTACAATGAGAACCTTATCACAAGCCAGGAGTAGCTGTTTTATTTTGTACTGTGTGAATATTCTTTATAAAACAAGTATTGCGAAATTATTTAATGAACGATATTTTTATTTAAATTCGGACGATATATTGGACACAGTAGAGAAATGTTTTAAATGTCACAAATGTCATTTTGCTAAGTAGGAAAAATAGGAAAGTGTTAAACTTAAATTAACTTGGTTACTAGAAGCCTAGAATGTTAGATGGAGTTCTAAGTTAAATTTCGCAAAGTCTATTAAAGTTAATAGAGATTAATTTCTAACTGTCAGTATTTGCCTCTCCATATCTATGCTTGTGTTTTTGAACCCGTCAGCATAGAAAAATTTAATTCTATTTAAAATTTTTCAATAACAGATTGTCAAAATGTCACCACTTTTCATTGGATCTGATAGTTCTAGTGTAACCAATCTCGAGGCACTCAATGACAGGTTCGTTTGCAATTTGTTATTGCTTCTTATATCAAACATAAAAATTTAGAAATAGAACTACATTAGCAATACAACAAACAGTAATTACGTATCGCCCTATCCTGTGCTTAGATAGGTTTTAGACTTCATCAAATTTTTAAAACTAACCAAAACTTAATTAAATGTAAACAATTTATTAAAAATAAAATAAGTTTTACGGAAGAAAATTTTTGATTGATTTTTATAACTCACAGAAGGTTTTCGTAAAATTTATAAATTTACAAAGGTCAATCAAAGTTTAATCAGAGGTTATCTGGAGCGAGGCAATGTAATACTAAAGGCCTACTGATGAAGGTAGTACTATTACAAACAGAACGAAACATTCCTAAAAACACTAACCAAATCTTACTTAGTTAATACAAAAATTTAAACTAAGCTACTACATAAATAAAACCTAAACTGGTTATACTAATTAAAACTTGTCCCAGCTATGTTTACAAGCCTCGTTATGTTTACCTTCACGTTTAAAATCTGAATTATTTCTATTACGATCATTAAACAATACATAATATATTATAAACAAATAAACAATCGGTATTTAAAATTAGTAATTAAAGATGCAGATGTCAATAGTTTTGTAATTTGATTATATATTAATGTTACATCATCCAGTCCTATGACCCTAAAGCTGAATCAATATTCGAAAAAAAAAAAAATTATGTTTTCAGGAATTGACCGTGTAAAATAACTCTCCCTCATATTTATTTTAATAAATAATATATACAAACTTAATATAATGTCAGTATATAGAAATATATTTCATACATATGTAAATGTGTATATATAAGGTTATAATAATTTTTTTATTTTTATGCTAAATATGCAAAATATGGGAGAGTTGAATGGAATTTCAAGAATTTTTATGAAGAAGAAAAGAGTATACGATATATGTATATTTTATTACATTAGACATTTGTGTCTACTTCTTTTTTTTTTTTCTTTTGCTTTATTTTTATATTTATTATTATTTTTTTTCATTTTGTATTTTTATTTCTTTTTATTTTTTTTTTTTTTTGTTAATATAATATACTTTTCCCCTTGGTTATACTTTCGTGATTTTATGAAAGAGTTGGAGTATAGCAATACCTAAAAATAAAATTGAGTACCCAAAAATACGTGGGAGATTTATAGCATGACACTGGCATAGCTTCTTTTAGAAATATTGATAACCGTACTTTACATTCGATAAACCTTAGTTCTTAGTCAAAATTAGCAATACGGATTGATCCTATTCTAAATTAAATATTAAATTGTATAACACGGAAGAAATTCGTCAAGTTTAGAGGATTGAAATTACTATTTTAAAAGCCAATCTCCAAAATGGGGTGAAATACCAAATACTTATTTAATGGTTCAACTTTTCTTAATGAGAAGAATAATTACTAAGCTTAGGCTAACCTTGAAATTATCTATGGAGAGAAGTTGTAATATTCTCTTGATTGAAGCAACTAGCAAGATGTATGGCCTCAGGAGTTGAATGGCGTAATATTTACTAAAAACTATAAAGATTAAATAGTAAAGCAAATTATCTATAAGATTATTCATTCTATACTATTCCATTCCGAAGAAAGACATCACTTAGGAAATGCAATACATGGGTGTTTAATTTAGATATGATGTTAAATCAGATTATTGAACGCAATAAGGAACCGAAGAAATAAGCGTTTATTTTTTTAAATCTGAGCAGAACTGTCAAAAAAAAAAAATCCTGTTAGATTTTACTAGTAAAATAAAAGTCAAAATGTTTAGTTTATTTTCAGTTACCCATTTTTAATTTAATTTTTTGACAATTTAAATCGTAGCTAAATAAAACTGACATTTTTTCAAATCGTGTTTTTTTATTAAATCTGAACGCTCTGAGCATAATCTGTTTATGCTCTGCTCAGAGCTTGCTCATATCTACGAGTATGCTCTGATTTAAAAAAAAACGCCTAATACAAATTTAAAATTGTTTTTTAACGCAGCTGCATGCATTAATTTCCATTCTGTCACAACTCCACATCATTTTTTTAATATTTTACTTTTTATGTCATATACTTCTGTATTTTTAATAATAATTAATTTTTAGCGGTTAAAAAAAAAGTATGGAGTAAAAAAAAAAACAAACAACAAAGCGAATAATAAATTTCCATTCTTAGAAATTGGAAATAATAAAAAATAAATTTATTAAAGTACCTTAATGAAAAATAAAAAATTAAATTAACAAAATGTAGATTTTATTTTAATTTAATACGATGACTTCTCCCAAGTAATTTTTTGTTTTATTTTTTTTTTTAAATATTATTTTTTTTTTTTATTAATTTCGTTTTTTTTTTCTCTCAAATAGACATAATATTGCAATTATGTTAATTAATTATAGTTACGTTGAATTTAAATAAAAACAAAAAATTGAAAATAAAAATGAAATAAAATATATTAACATTCTTTCTACATATACTAAGTATATTAAATATATATTGATGAACAAATAAGAGGAATGTTTGTTTCAAAGCAATCATTCTATCCAGATGCATGTTTAAAAAAATTAAATCGAGCAAATGAATTTTAAAAAATGATGAAAGTAACTTTTCCCGCCTTTTTTTTCTAATAATTTTTATTTTAGTAATTATTTAAATAAAAATGATTTTTAATATAATACATCCAGAAAACTTCAATAACTCAAAGTAAAATGGATTATTATTTGTACATAGATTTAATATATTTATTAAAATGATAATCTGAATTTAAAATCTGAAGTTAATTATATCAATTAAATAATTAAACAATAATTAATTAATTTTTACAAAAAACAGAATTTCTAACCAAACATGCAAAGTAGACCTTAAAGTAAAACCGTTTGCATTTTTTTTTCTGTTACCAGTTGCAGAAATTATGCAAATGTTATTAGTTATGCAGTATCGGTTTTTATCTATTTTCTTAAATACCATGTTATACTCATAAGTAAATACTGAAACTTTTATCTGATTTCTTTAGGTTCGATTCAAAATTTCAAAAAATATTTATTAAGTTTCAATCATTTTTCCGTTCGCTTGCAAAATGATAAAAATCTATCGAAGGTACTACACTTTATTTTTTTATACTATTAAACCTTTTTTAGTAAGTTAATACTTTAATACCTCTGTTCTAGATTAATATCTACTTACTAAATAAAAAATTAAAATACATTCACATGTTTAAAAACTTATCTTTATTGGTCTTTAGTTATCTATAATTGCATAAAGGTATGCGGTAGCACACCGTTACGTTACGAATTATATCTAATTGGCGGTGTTGACCTTTTCTTATCATATTTTTCTAGAACAATAATAAAAGACCTATTTTAAAGTTATCTATAATTATTTGTCTCAATTAGATAAGATCCAAACTTAAAAAATAAAAAAATATTAGATATTCTTATATCATAATTCTTGAGGACTCTTCACTGACGCAACGAAATAAATTTGTATTTCTAGAAGACTTGTGAAAAATTTCACTATGTTCGTACCTAGTATTTGTATTCAAAAAACATTTTTTTGGGATTTGTTTTTTTTTGTATTAAGAATAGAAGAAACAGAAATGAATAAGTTATATATGTATGAAAATTAAATAGGTAAAAGTCTATGAAGTTCATTGAATTTTCCAATTCTATAATATGAATTCCCCCAATACGTTTTTTAAATTACCGAAGTTGTGGTTTCCGAGATATAGCCTTTACAAATTAATAGATATCAGAGATGAAACGTATAACTAAATATTTTTCAAGTCAGGGCTAACATTTGGTATGGAAAACTCTTACGGAAGCATCTTTTACAGTGCCACAAACGTAATGGCCCACTTTCACATGGGTAGTTTTCTTTTCTCCTGGGCAATCATCGAAAGAAGCTCTATTTTAAAATATTAAATCTAGCCTGAGAGACAAACCATTAATTTTGCGCTGAACTGTTTATGATCAACTAAAATTATGGTCATCCGTTAAGGTGATCTGAATTGATCACAAATTTGAGGGGTCTACTTGTTTTAAGGCTCCTATTGACATTTGAGGAGTTTTGACGTTTATATTTTTATATGACCTTCTAAGCGGAGCTTAAGTTTTGTTGCATATTTTTAATTTCATCAATAACATTAAGAATCACTTGACCCCTTTGTAAGTCAAAGTTTCGTTCGCAGCAGGGAAGACTCACCATGTTATGTAACACTTTGCTTTGAAATGTTTAAATTCTCTAAATATTTGTTCGTTTGACACAATCCCAAAGTTGTATGCCGTATAATCAGTTAAACTTAATTATTATTTTCAACTTAATATATATAAAAAAAATATTAACTCTATTGGCAATCTAGGGTTTCAGCCTAGGAGCCAATACATTTCTCTATATCTGCGTTCGAATTCTATTTATTTTCTTCTTCATATGGTTTTTCCAGTTTAGCTTAACATCGAATTTTATTCCTAGGTATTCTGCTTTGTTTTCATGTATTCATAACCTTGACATAGCATTCATTATATGTTACATTGTTATTACTTTTTGATAACAATGTAGATAAGAATGTCTGCAGTAATTATATCGAAACCCACTGCTTTTTTGATTTCAAAGCATTTATTTCACCTATCAATTCTATTTGAGTAATTAGTTCAATGGCGTTTTCTTCTCTTCTGAAATCATCTTCAATGTAGAGGTCTGACTCTATTACATTGACCCGTAAAAATTTTTACCAGGTGATCTGCGAAAGTTTCAAGTTTTTCTTTATTATTTAATACGGGTGTAATAATAGATATATACATACATTTATTGTATCTGTATGTGCGTAACAGTATCAGCTATATATGAAAACAGGAAGTTGACAGCAATTTATAAACCTATTAAATTTATATTCCTAAAATCATCAAAATTAAAATTAGTCATCACTAAAATATAACGAATATCTATAAATAACAATTAATTAATGAAAAGTATGAATTTAAGATTGTATATAAATATGTACATATATGTACATACCTACATACAACTATGTTATAAAATAATATATGAAGGTAAATTGTAGTAAGTACAAAAATAACTTACTTACACAATATCAAAAATAAATAAATAGCCCTGTACATACTTTACAACTCAATTTCAAGTACTATCCAAGATTATGTACTAAACGTATTAAAACAAATAAATTAAACAATTCACACAAATAACAAAATAAGAACAAAGCGAATTAAGTTTTCTTTTTATAAAAAACAAAAAAAAAAACAAACAAACCAAAAAATGTATGCCAACCAGCCACACCAAAATTCTAGTTACCCTAAGAAACGTCAAAAATATAAGAGCCACAATAATAAGTTCAAAATAAAAACGAAACAAATAAAAAACAGCAAACAAAAAAAAACTAATAACAAAACACACGTGCAAAGCAAATTGTCACATACAACAAAACTTGAGAGCGAAACGAATGAATTTGCTGTTTTTTTATATATTTCTAAATCTAAAACGCCATATGCTATATAAAATTTTGATTAACGGAAAAATTCACGCAATTTAAAAAAAAAAATAAATATGCATATGCAATTATTAATAAAAATTAATTTATACTATGGATATACATATATAAGTATTATATATAAATGCATATGCATATATAAGAAATACTTAAGTATGTACAAATATATTTACAAATTTACATTTTTTTTTTAATAAAAATCACTAATTCAAATCAAATATTAAAATAATTCACCTACTCTTTTCTAAAAACAAAAATAAACTTTGAAAACAAAAAAATAAATAAAAGAGCGAATTTAAAAAAAAAATGTGTGTTTGTGTTACACATTTGAAAAACCAGAAAAAAAATTATTAAAAAAAAACCTCATTAAGCAAAAATAAAAAAAGTCCAAAAAAAGAAAAAAAATCGTAAAATAAAAATTCTATAAAAAAAAAAAATTGAAAATATATTGCCCCCTGTCTTGTTTTATTACTCAGCCCTGTTCTTTTGTTGTTCATTATAAACTTGTATTTTTGGTTGGTATTCGATTAACTTTATTATAAATTTTTTGTTTTTTTTTTTATTGTCTCTTATATACACATGTCCACAATTTCACATTAATACAAATTTACATACGTACACGTTTTCTGGCCGTAGTTCGTACATTTATTTGAAATATTTCAATTATGCGGCGAATATTGAATTCCAATGTCAAAAATATGAAAAATATGCGGCGAAAATATTTTCGAAAAATAACTAAAATTTCTTCAAAAATATTTTAAAAATGTTGCATGCTATTAAACGTAAACAACATTCTTTTTAAAAAAAATAATGAAGATAAATTTGTGTAATTGTATATGTATGTGTGTAATAAAAATTAAAAGAAAATAAAATAAAATACAAAACAATAAAATAAAAATATTGAGAGAAATTTATTTTTATTTTTAAAATTTTTTAAAATCTCTTTTTGCATTGTTGCCAATTGTTTGTTAAAATTAATAAGAAATTAAGAGAAATTAATACGAAAAATGGATATAAATTGTTAATAAAAAATATGCACTTAACTTATTGGTCATTAGTTTTTTTCTTTAGTTAATTTTATATTAATATTTTGTTAGGTTAATATCATATAAAAACTTTCTTTTATTCCAGAAAGTTTTAAGAGACTGCTAAATTTTTTGAATTATACCTACCCCTTGCGACACATTATGCATTCCATTGGCAATAATTCCTATTAATTTAATAAGTAATATTAATTATGTATATTTATCGTTATATTAGAAATATTTTATATTTTTAAACTATTTTTGCAACACTCTCTGTTTAGTATATAAAAAAATAAAAATTAGAGTTGCCATAGTTTCCTATTCTAAATACAAAATCTAAATTAAATTAAAAATTCTTACTTTAATCTAAAAATTTTGACACACCCTCTACATTTTACAGTGCTATATAAAATTTTAAGAACATGCCTTTCAAAATAGTACTCTATAAAACAAACACATAGGTAGGTACTTTTATTTAACTGCAAAATAAAGTAAAGGCAAGCAACATGTATTAATTTCTCTTATTTCTGTGCATGCAGCTATCAACAAACAAATACAATACATTTGCAGTATTTATGTTTATAAAATATAAATGTGTATTGTGTATTATATGAATGCGAAGAAAGAGAAACAAAATAACTAAGAGAGAAGTTATTTTAGTACACAAATACAAAAACGTGAAAGAATTTTCTCTTCCTCCTCCTTTTTCAAACGGTATTTTTATTTTTTAACTAAAAATATTTATTCGCCGTCACTACTACAAAAGTGAATTTTTTTTGCTATATTTTATTGCATATGCAGAACAGAGACAGAAATAGAGAAAAACAACAAATAAAATAAATTTTTAAAGGCAGCCATTATGAAATTCTTTAAATAGCATCAGATACAGCTGGGTGGCAGGGGAATTTATATATGTATGTATTTATATTAAATATTGTATATGAAATTGTAAAAAAAAAAAATTAATGAATGTATGTATGCATATTTCTTATAAGATATTCAGCTGAAATTTTACAGCTGCTTTATTTTTTGCTTTTAATTCTGTTCTGTTTATCTTTTGTTTTTGTTTTTTTTTGATATTGTACATATTGTTTTGTTGTAGGTAGGTAAATTGCTTGCGGCTTTTCTACAATAGATAAAATATACAAAATATTGCGGATACGGTCATTTCGTTATTGGTACGAGATGCAATTTTATACTTTTAACAAAATAATCATGATATCATCTCATCTTGTAAATTTGTTTGTTTATTATGATATAGGTACTTAAGTAAAATAAATGATTTATGTTTTTGCCCAATGCAATATTAAAAACAAATATAAATTAATTTCCTGTTAATTGAAAATTAATTTCTAATTAAAATAATAATTAAATTAGGTACATATACAACATTTAAAATTTAAATTTTATAAATAAATAACTACCCCAATATGAAATAGAGAAAGAACTTTTACCCACGGAACTACAGCCCCCAAAATCGTAAAAAGACCTCTATTTAAATTGTTATAACAAGAGTTCTGTTAGGTATTCTATTTCCAATGCCAATCTAAAAATAAGATCTTCGAAAGGCAAATGTATGGGTTGCTATAAGGTATAGAAAACAAATTTTTAGCCCCTCATATCTTCTAAACAGATCAAGCCAGAGATACTCAGATATTAGTAGGAGTCGTACAAGAAAATTTGTGTGCCCCCTGTTTAGGAGCGATCGAAGCAGTAAGATTGAATTTTTGCTATTTTTAAGTAAATTTAACTTAATAGGTAATCGTTCAAATTTTTTGTTAGTAATATATAAAATTTAAAGGTCCAACATTATATTTTAACATATGTATGTTAAAGGGTTCTTTTATATTTAAATAGTTCTTTAAAATTTAAAAAAGTGTATATTATTTTAAATCATTTTTCTTGGCTAATAAAATTCTAAAAAAGATTTTAAATTTTTGATGGAAATCTCAATTTAATATTGCATTTAACAATTAATTAATAATAATTGAGAACAATTTAATTCTTAGAACCTCAAAATTTTGGGCGAGGAGACGTGGAGTTAGATCCTTGGGAATTGCCATAAGTTTGCTTCTTAAATATTGCAGAACTTTTCCCATTGAAGGACTATTAAGACTTAAAATTTAAAAATTTACTGTTTTTATAAGTAAGCAGTATTTAAGTCACCAGGTAGGTATATATTTCCAAAATTAAACGTTAACATTGAAACTCCAACATTATATTTTGATACTCGCTAACAGGTTTCTTGGCTGGACTGAGACTATATTCTAAGTATCATCAACACAATACAAAACCCGATAGATGCCCGATTGTGCTCAAGACACATTAAAAAGCATAGTTGAGACATAGTTCTAAATGATCTTGTTTAAATATCTCTTTTATTTTAATATTAGACGACAACTGTTCTTTAGAAATAAGAGATATACCTTCGTATTTTGTTTTTTAAAATGTGTAGGATTTTCCTACGTAATTAAAAAAGTTCATGGCCATTGGCTAATTAATACTTACTTATCCAAACAACTGTAAAATAACTATAGAGAAACAGAAATTTATCAGATTTTTCGGAAAACGATAATTATGATTACCAATTACCATTATCTAAAACCAATTTTATTTTGTAACATAGGGTTTTGTGATGACTTCATGTTTTCGTCAAGTTCCCATCCCTAGCATGTCGTTCTAATACATGTCGTTCTTTGACAGTTTCTCAAATAGTGTTTGTGTAGATATTATAGAAAGGATCTTGGATAGTCTCATTTTTAGCTTAGTTTAAACTCTGTTTCAGCTTTCTTTGATAAAATTTTTCTCCGTACATATTTTGTAATTGTTAGGTTCTGTTTAGAGTCTATATTTTCTGTTTAGAGTCTATATTTAAGAGTGCATTACCAATATAATGTATAGGTATTCATAGAGTATTTTATTTTAATTCTTTTCATAAAATCTAAATCTAAAAATCTAAAATCATAAATTGTCAAGTAAGTATAAATCAATCAATAGGTGAGTGACATCAGAACATTATTAAATTTTAATTTTCCTGTATTTCTTTTTCATTTTAATTTTATACCAATTAACTTACAAGACACTATACAGAAATTAATTAGTTCCAAATTTAGGTCAAATATTTTTGATTTGCAAAATTGATAACATACTTTTATGAATAAATGCTACATACTTTGTTATTAAAAGTTAAACCATATAGACCAATATTCAATGGAATTTAATTAAAATTTTATTTTTTAAAAAAGTACATATTGTTATTTTGTTATTTAGACAAATTAGAAGTATTTTATGAAATTGTTACTTAATCACGAATACCTTTGTGTTATTATTATAAAATATTTACTATAGATAAGCTTAAAATATACCCTGGAACTTACAAGTATCTACAATTTAATTACCTCAGTTTTTCTTATATAAAAATTAAAATATAACTTTGATTAGAGAACAAAAGAATTGATGATTTCAAAGATACGTAAAAAGTTTATTTATAGGAAAAGAAAGTACCTACAAATTATAGTAAATACATACAATACGAGTACATACTGTAATTGTGTGTAAATAAAGATTAATTAATTATAAATGATACGTTATTCAACATGCGACGGGTGGTCTAATTATTTGCTAAATCTAAAGTTTTTCAAGTGTTTGTGTTTAGATTTAAAACAGAGATTGTTTGGAAGCAACGAGTGCAGAATCACTTTAGATCAGTTACGCCAAAAATTTAGAATATAAATTTTTTTTAATTTTAATTCAGTCGCATTTAGAGTAATTAGTCGTCTAACACAATTCTTGTCTTTTAGCCTTGTTTATGAGAAAAATTTTAATGCCTTAAAATGAGGGAATTGAGAAAATGTATTGAGGAATGAATTAGGATTACATTTATTCATTTCAAGTTCATTTTTCTCTGGTTACCGTAATATATCATTATAGTATAAGTTTTCTCAGACCCAAGGATAAACCCTGAGTACAAAATTTCAAAGAATGTTGCTCTTGCTTTTTCTATTCGGATTTTAACTTTCATTGAACAGTTCCCCTGTGCATTTATTTTGCACCCTAAGTATCGATCAAATTCTAATTATAAGGTATTTAGTACCAAAAATGTTGGTGCTACTGAATTTTTGCTTATAGCCATATATGGTAATACTTGGTAAACGAAATTTTCATTTTTAATCCAGAATCATTATACACTTAATTCATACTGCTTTTAATAAATCTAGTAGTTCTTGACCGGATTTGGTTAAAAGAATCGTATCGTCTGCATAAAAAATATCATTTATTGGAAAACCATTCACTTTTATCACATCCGTTATAACTCCAAGTGCATCTTCAAAAATGGATTCGGAGTGTAGGTTAATTAATAGTGTATATACTCTTAGTATATGCATTCTTGGCATACACCATATTTGATTTCAATTTCTTTTGTTAACTCTCATTCGACTCGAACGTTTGCTTTTTGCTGCCAATTCCTGATTCTACGTACGTCCATTAAATCCAGAATCTCAATTGGTATCCAAGACTTTTTCCTTATAATTGGAGCAGTGTCGATTTCATTCTTTAAAACATTTCTTATTGTGTTCTTAAGTGTTTCCAGCTGTAGTAAATCAAGTTTTTTTCTTGGTTTCGGTAGCTTGATCTTTTTGAATCTAATTTTAAGTTAAGCAGCTAAAAAAATATGATCAGATGGTACATCTGTTACTATGGAAAAGTTTTAACGAATTTGATCGAATTTTTAATTTTACTATTAATCATAATAAAATCAATTTGGTTCTTATAATCCTTTCTTGGGAATGTGCTTGCGCTTTCCAAGTATAGACTCTTTAAAAGTTAGTATTTATTTAACTAACTTACATTTACACTTTTTTTAATTGAATAGTGATACCATGAAGTGTTAATTAGGAGGGATTTTACAGTTATTTAATCTTTCAAAACATTTTTTCTAAACTTGAGTTGGTAGATCATAAAACCTCTTCAATTAATTGTAAATTAAAGAATTTTATAATAAATTATATATAAATTATCCTGTCCTAATTTAATATGGTGTTTTTTTTTCCTCAATGAGTATGATTGAATTTCAGATGTTAGTCCAAAATTTTCCCTTTAAGTGTCCATTTAATAAATGTAAATCTATAAATCACAAACTGCAGTCTTTCTTTGTTTCTCCTGAACCCTAAACTAGTTTAACGTCAGCGAATAGAATTATTTTAGAGTCCTTTAAAATTTTATTTATTTATTTGTAGTACCAGACAGTAGTTAATATTGCATGAAAATATTAATCCTTTGCCTATTTGAAATTTGGACTTCTTATTAAATTATATTAATGTACACTATATTTTTATACCCGTATGACTAAATAGTCAAAGGGTATAATAAATTTTCCATTACGTTTGTGACGCAGAGAAGGAGAATGTATGTCCGTCCGTCTGTCCGTCATCACGATAACTCAAAAACTAAGGAGCTAGGATCTTGAAACTTTCGCAAATTCGTTTTTTTGCAATAGCCGTCATCGCTATTTAAATCCAGCCATTTTGGTCCATGGGTTCGGGTAGCTGCCATACATCTTCTTTTTTGATATGAGTATTACTCTGTACCTATGAGAGCTGCGTGTCTGAAATTTTGCCAAAAGTAGTTTAGTTTTATGTCCAAAGTTTTTGCAAAATTTGGTTGGTCTACTGCAGAGGGTTCGAGTAGCTGCCATACAACTTTTTATTTTATATGAGCATTACTTTATACCTATTGAAGCTGGGTGTCTGAAATTTTGCCAAAAATAGTTTAGTGTAATGGCCAAAGTTTCTGCAAAATTTGATTGGTCTACTGCAGAGGGTTTGAGTAGCTGCCATACAACTCCTTCTTTTACATGAGCATTACACTACACTTAATAAAGCTGTATGTTTGAAATTTTGCAAAAGTAATTAACCGGATGATATAATGTGCATGTTACGGTCATACGGGTATCCCAGAGTTGACACAGTCTACTCTACTACACTCTTCCTCGTTTTTATTAGATATGATCCGAACAGGATTTGAACCCGAGACTTTTTAATTTCAAAGGGGCCACTTTATCACTGAGCTATCGGTCACATCGCTCTAAAATTTCTTCAATATAATTAATTTAAATTAGAAATAGTAAAAAACCGAGAATGGAAATCTGCAGTATCTCAAGTTTAACTTTTTTGATCGTAGAAAGCTGTTGCCTGCTCTTGTTCTTCGTTTTCTTTGGCTCAAGTATATTTGAAACGGAGTTATAGTCCCTCATAGTCCGAAAAAAACTTTATATTTAAATTGTTTTAACAAAAGTTCTATAAAGCTTATTTTTAATATGTAAACTCTAAACGTTAGCTTCTTTCATATAAAGATTTAAATGTAGGTATATATAAAATAAAAATACATATCGTGTTTCCATACGATATTTTAATTTACCGTTATCGTACAAGTTTATTAAAACTGTTGACTTTTTGTATCTTCTAAAACACTTTAAGTTAGGAACTGAAAATTAGATCCTTTGAAATAAGTATGAGTTACTTAAAAAATCGTGAGCCCTTCGTTTACGTAGCCATTATTTTACATCTAAAAAACAATACTAAATTAAAAATTTTTAAAGGTTTTAATTGAAAATGGTTGCCGATTCTTTTCAGAATTAAAAAAGTCTTCAAGCTCAGCTAATTATACATTTTAAGTGGGTAAATTAAAAAATTAAGTTTTTAATAAATGCAGATAATTTGATTAATCAAAAAGTTAAAAAAAAAATTATGACTATAATAATTATTATCAAAGAATTTGCCCTTATGTAAAATTTTGAAGTTTAAAATAATTTCATTGAACACATTCATTTCCTTTTCAAATTTAATGTATGATAAACTTCAATTTCGACAGCTCGGTGATAAAAGTGATTTGGTTTTTGTTTTTGTTTTTTTTTAATTTATAACAACAAAAATACATTTGAGACTCACTCCGTTTAACTCTTTTAATTTCAATTTCATTGAAAATTGTCGATTTGTTTTTTTTTTTTTGTTATTCTTAAAATTAAAATACAGACTATAAGTAAAATATTTAAGAAATGTAAAGTTAAGTAATCAAAAAGAATAAAGAAAAGAAAAATAAATAAAAAATAAAAATAAAAAAAATAAAACATAGAAAGATGAAAATAATTTCACGAAACCATCTTGAAAAAATGGAATTTTTTCAATGGAAATACTATCTTTTTTTGTAGGTAAAACTTTTTCTTTTTTTTTTTTATTGTTTTTCTTTTCTTCCTTTTGAAAAATACCTCTTTTATAGTATTTATTTCTCTGTTATGTTTTTTTTGTTTTTATAAGAAACAAAGAATTATTACAAAGTTACATTAACTGCGGCAAATGCAACACTATATTCTTCAATTCGGAATATTCTTTAGAAACGCACTTAAACTTAGTTAAATACAACAAGCACAGGAGAATCGTAACAAATCATATCTATATGAACGACATGTATATTGTAGTCTTATGGGTATTTTTTTTGCCATAAGATATATTTTTCCTATATATACAGTTGAAGTATAATACTGTGGTACACCTGATGATAAGTGTTGCATAGTTTCTAATTATGTTGTGGAAAAACTACAATATTAAATAAAAGAGATTAAAGAGCTTATCAATGTGATATACAGTAAATAATAAATAGGTACGTATAAAAGCATAGGGAACATCATTTCATAATCATATCATTTAACAAATACTTAAAAGAAATTACCCTATAAATTTTCCCAAACTCAGAGTTAGACCTCCTAAAAAACCTAAGGAACAATGAGAATCTATCACAGGCCTTGCACAAACACACACCATCATTTACTAGCTCTATTTTGAACTATTGATTTGACTGCTGTCCATGTTTTTCCTGCTTTTTGTATATCTTTTCCCATTATTGGTTTTTGGGTCTGCCTCCTCGTCTTCTTATCTGGTTTCAATATAATGCCAGTTTGGCAGTGGAGTATCGTCTTAGTATGTTTCCTATCTAACGGAATTTCCTTTTTCTTATCAGTATCGCGATAGGTACTTGTTATGTTATTAGACACAATTCTTCATTAGTTATTCAGTTTGGCCAGGAGATTTTTTCTATTCAATACAAAGACATTTGTCGATGAAAACTTGCAACTTTCTTAAATAGCGCACGTTTATTAGCCAGATTATAATAATAATTTTAAGAAAGGAGTACATTTGATTCACATTTTTCTTGAGACAAATATTGGTATTCCTTGAATAGGTTTAAAATGAAATAATAAACGATTTTAAATATTCTTCAAATTAATTAAAAACTTCGCTTGATAATTTCTTCAATCCAACACCCTTCTCAAATTCCTGTAACTCCAATACTTTAGTCGAATATTTCTATCAAATATCATAAATAAACCCCGAGCAACAAGATGATGATTTAATATTTTAGATTTACATTGCAAATAGCATAGTTGGGTACAACTGGTTAGGGTACCTTATGATACTTACAACCCCTTAAAATTTCTTGTAATATTGTAATAAACTAAATATAAAAATTCGCATAGTCTCTAATTTACTTTCAAATAAACGGCAACACTATTTCTTGACTATTTGTTTCATTTTCCTTTCTCATTTTTTGGTTTTGTTTTTTTGTTGTTGTTGTTCCTTCTGTGTAACCTCAGTTTTTCTTTTGCAATTGAATTAAACGCAATATCATAACATAACATTTATAGTAAATTTAACCATTTCATCATCATCAACACAATCATCATTCCTAACATCCTGATATTTACTATAATATATACAAGTTTGTATTGTGCAACTGTAACTACTAAATGTAATTATCGAATAGTTTTCTTGCCATTCTCAGTTTTTTTTTTTTTTTTTTATTTTTTTTAACAAAAAAATTCACATTTAATTTTGAAAAAATATTTTTTAATTTTAATTAATTCTTTTATTATTTATTTATTTTTTTCATTTTAAAAAATTTAATATCTTGAAATTTATTGAAGTTTTTTTTTTGTTGTTCTTTTTACCTTGTTTCAGAAATTCTTTGAAACTTGTTTCTTTTTTTAAATTCAGTTTTGCAAAACGCTTTTTTTAGCTTAAAAATTGCTGTGGATTTTAATTGTTTAATAAAATAATAAAAAAATTTAATATTTAAATTGATTTTTTTAATAATTGAAAAAAATAGCTATAACTAAATCTGTTTTTTTTTGAAAATTTTAATAGTAATAATGAACGAATTTCTACGAAATAATATGAAGGTTTCATTCCCTAGACAATATTATGATAATAAGGGTAGTATTTAAAGCACTTAACACAATAACTACAGATAAAATACCAAAAAGATATGTTATATTTTTTTTTTTGTTTTTTATGTATCAATTGATTTTGGGAATTCTTAGGTGGAAATTGCTAAATGGCTTAAAACTGGTTATGGAAATTCATTTCTTGTGAGAACTGCTAGAATGTGGAACATGGAAAAAGAATCCCATTCGGTCTGTTCCCTCTGATGGAAATATAAATATGCCATTATACAAGTTGCAATGTTTTAAAAAGAACTTAAATAAGTTCGTTTCTAACATACCATCCAACTGTCCACTCCTATCTTATTTTCCTTCTAATGTCCATAGTCAAATCTATTTTCATAGCTATGTAAAAAGAATTCGTTTCTTGTAAAAAAAAAAATATTAAGCTAACGAGGTATTTGTACATTTTGGAACGTCAGGAAGGAAGGTTCTATACATATTATCTTATAAATAGGAAATATTTTAATCAATTCCACATGCAATCAGGACATGAAATAGAACTAGGCCTTGTTATATGTAGAAAAGTATTCGATTTTAATAAATAAAATTCTATATGTTTTAGATTGCACTAATTTTGTATCTATGAGTTATATTATTTAATTGTATTTGGTTTTATATTATTAATTTACTGCTGCGGCACCCAGCCATTTCTCCATTTTTACATCTATAAAGACTACAGAGTATTCAAAAATCGGGGAAGACAAAACTTTCGTTTCTTGATTTATTATTTGATATTGTACAAAGTACAAAATACGAAATACAAAATATTATATTTTGTCATTTATTATTCGGAGCATAGGGATTCAACTTGAAGTCTCCATTCTTTTTTGTTTCTATCTGTTTCTTCAATTTAATATCAGGAGAACTCGCATCTATTTATTTCATCAAGCATTGTTCTTTTCCATGTTGTTCTGGACACCCCTTGAAGGTTCCAGCATAGCATTTCCTTAGTGTGTGTCCAATCCACTTCCATTTCTTTCTGGTGATTGGCTTAATTATTGGTTCTTTATTTGTTAACGCCCACAAGTCTATATTCCTAATTCTGTTAGGCCAGAATATTCGGCATATTATTGTTGGTGAAAAAAAAAGAGTTGACCCTTTTTCCTCAGTATTTGCATTCATGTATGCCAGAATTTGGTACAAAATCAGGATTGCCCTCTTTTCCAAATTGGTTTTGAAAATGTAGTTTATATGTTAAATTATTGTTTTTTTTTAATTTTGGAAAAAGGGAATACTCTGATTTCGAATTCAATTTAAAAATGAGTGCTAATTATTTTTGATATTATAGTTCAAGTAAAGGCTGATATATTCGTGCTCGTCACTGTTGTTATATAATTAAAATTAATATTTGTTTTAATATTACTAATAACCCTTCAGCTGAGAACTGTATAAGGAAGTTATAACCCAACACTTATTTATGACCATGCCTCCTATTTTTAAATTAAAAAAAAAAACAAAATTATCTTTTATTCTACGTTTACAGGTTGAACACGGAATTTAATATCCGTCCAAAAGCAAATCTTCAAGTCGATGCTCTTTAGAACTATGTCTAATTGATTGCTAAAAAATTCTAAATTTTTATCGACACTTCGATTCACAACATCGCAATTTTCATGCAGCAGAACATCTGCAAAACATTTTAGAAAATATTAAAGAATTAACAACATAATCAAAATGAAACAATTAAAATCCTAAAAACTGAGGAATAATTTCCATATATAATGATTTAGAGCCATAGAGCTTAAAGTTCAATTTTCTCGTAACACGCCTACTCAAAATATAAAAAACCTAATATTATTGCAATATCCTTTACCGTTACTTATGATTAATCTAGTTTATATAAATTTTTTTTATTTAAAATTTAATAAAATACTTTTTAATTTAATTTTAAATTAAATCTAATGCAAAAATTCTACATTCAAATTTTTTAATGTGTAGTATACGTATTAAAATAAGTATAAATGTGTTCAAGTTTAAATACATATACGTACTTACTATTACCGATCATAGAACAAAAGGCTGTCATGTAAAATTGAAAATTGAAATTAATCCTATATACAAAGTAGAAAACTAAAATAAATTCACAATAATTACAGTAAATTATACTCTAAAAAATTCTACTATAGTATTCTTATTTCATTGAATAAGTACATAAACATTTACATTCACAGTAATCTATCTTAATTTTAATTTATATGTAATGTAAATCTTTGTATGCATATATGTATGCATAAGTATTTGATCTGTTCTATAACTGCAGATGTTCTTTGATACATTCTATTTTTTTTTATATATTCAATTGCGATCACTGCAACTGCAACTTGCAATATTCAATGAATCATTTTCTATGCAACTCTCCAATTTAGTCATTTCTCTTTAAACACAAATAGGTTTCAAATTTGTGAAACTCTAACTTCTATGTATATGCATTTATATTTGAATGTGTGTTTCTGTTTTATTATTATGTGCTTGAATATTAAAAACTGGATTTAAATCTGCATTTTAAGAAAGAAAAAAAAAAAAATAAATAGAAAATGTAAATACAAAAGAAATAAAAAAAACTTGTCAAACCTGTTTTAACTTTGGTTTTCTACTTTTGTGGTGATTTCTTTTTTTTTAACATAGAAGAAAAATAAAAAGTTTTCTCGCACTTTACATAATATTCTGTTTAAAATTGTCATAGGTAGTTGTCGCAAGCAATAGTTACAAATGCAAAATAATAATAAAAATAATTGTCATTTCATTGTTATTAATGTCATTGTAGTTGTCATTGTACTGAGTATTGTGTTTATTATAATACAAAATTTTTATTTCTTAAAGTTTAATGAAAATTTTAATTTAGAACTTTTTAATAAGTATAACTATTGCACGATTTCTATTATTGTATTACTTTGACTTCTATTATATTTACATATGTGTTAGTGATTATTTCCATTTTTCTTTTTTTGCTTTTTTAAAACCAATTTAACTGGGACAAATGTAATTGTGTTGCACTATAGTTAATATTGTAAATAAAATACTATTTATCAAAATACATATATACAATAAAAAGAACAATTGCATACAGGAGTAAATTTTTAAATACAGAAGCTAGAAAGCAGATGATGCAATTAAGAAATTAATGGATTTGTTTTCTTTAAATTTAATTATTATGAAAATTAAAAAGTTTTGTATTTCCTAGTCTATTCTTAATCACTTCTTAACATGTAAAAGAAAGATAGACTGTTTAATAAAAAAAAATTACAGAGATTTAGGTTAATATTGATTCGGCATAACAATTGGCTTTTTACAATTTAAAATTAATGAACTAAACTTTAAGGCGATTAAGGCGCAAAAAATGCTTTGTAAGCCTCGCTTGCTTTCAACGCTTTGACGTCTGCAATAAAATACATTATTTCATATGTAATTAAACCCAATAAATTAAGCGAGCGAAGCGTATGTCTGCAAAATTTTTAATTGAAAAATTTTCAATTTTCGACCCGCTTGCTTTTTACGCTTTTGACATTAAATTTTTTGAATTACATTATTTTAAATTCAAAATTTGTTTACATGTAGTACACAAGTGGTGTTGTTTTTTGTTTACGTTTATAAAAAAAAAATACGTAGATATCAATAATTGGAAATAACAAATATTTAAAAAAAAAATAACAAAACGAATTTTATTTCGAATGTAACATGTAAAAATAAAATATTTCGAATCTAACGAAATGTTTTATTTTTATTTTTAACATATAACATGTAAACAACCATAAAAAAATTTACATATGAAATATGTCAAAATGTCTGTTTTGAAGTTTTTAGTGGGACCTAGTTGCTTTGCTGGCTTTTCTGCTTCTGCAAAAATAAGCATGCAGAGCAAGCAAAGCGTTCATTAAGTTTTCGCCTTTACGATCAAATATAATAATAGTATAATACAAATAAATATAATAAATATCATTGGTGTAGACTAATAATCACACATCGAGAAAAGATGAAAATGCCGTAACTAGAATTTGAACCCATTATTTTGGAAACCACGAGTAAAAGTAGACCCAGAATGACATGAAAACGTACTATCCTATAGGAAATTTAGTATATGCGAACTGTCTTGGAATAGAATCCAAAAAAAAGCGTCAAACATAGAAGATTGAAGATTGGAGTATTGGATTAACAGGACAACAAAACTATCAATAGTATATTAACCTATAATGGTCTCATACACCAACGGTTTTTTAAAATATTGCAGTATCAATTATGACATTTTGTAAAATTGATATAAATAAATAAATTACTTAACTTCACTATGTCCCTATGTTTCTTTGTCACTGAGCCTCATGACCCCTAATACACTTGTACCTTGGTTAACTTAAGATACGTTCCAAAAATTATGCTTATTTTCAAAATAATTAAAAATATTTAATTTAAATGTTTCATCTAATTGAAAAAGAGCTTTATTTTATTGCGAAAAAGTTTCATTAATTGCACAGATAATACAAGTTAATTATGCAGATAATACGAGTATGAATTTATTTGTAGAATTAGACTCCCCTTGATCGCGCCCATAATATAAAACTTGTTCTTAATATTTGGAGAAGCAGAAGCGTTCCAATTCCAGAGGTCGATTTAATAATTCCAGATCTTTTGTTGGATTTTCTATAATAATATAACTAACACATTTTTTATTATACGAATTTTTTAATTTTTATTTTCATAGTTTTTTTTTTTCATCATTTTTATGTTACATTATTTGTCGTTTTTTTATTTTTTTTTTTTACAATTTTCTCTATATTCAATTTTTATAATTAAAAACAATTTTTTTTTTATATTTTACATTTTTTTTCTTTTTTGTTCAATATTATAGTGAGAATGCATACTTTTAGGTGTAATCATATTTAAATTTATTAAAAACTTATGTAACAGACGAGGAAAAACAAATACGAGGAAAATACGAGGTTGAGACGAGGAAAAACGAATATAGTAATTAAAGGAAGGATGGATTTTTAAATTAAATTTAATTTTAGAAACTTATCCGTCATGAAAAAAGAATTTGCTAAAATATAGTATATAAATAATTGCATAATTTTAGGGGAAAATGAAAATTAAAATGTTTATACTTTAATTGTATTTAATTGCTAAAAGTGCAGTAGTATTGCATTGCAACTATAATCATCGTGAAATTAATTCTATAATATTTTGCAAATTTATTAAAATAAAATTTAATTATATAATTTAAAGAATATTTTATAAGTATACAAAGTAAATTTTTAAAATATAAAATAATAATCCTAAAATGTATGCATATTATCTTGCTTTGCAGTTTTTATTAGTATTTAACGCTATTTATATATTAAATAATTTTTGCTCTATATATTAATTAATAATTTTTATATGTTATATAATATATATGTATATGTATCTAGCACTTTCTATAATTTTTTAATTTTGTTTTTTTTTTTTAATTTTAATATTAGTTTTATTTCATTGAAATATAATTTAATTATACAATGCATCAATGCATAATCTATATATTTAATATTTAAAATAAAAATTTAACTAAATTAATAAGTATGTAATTTAAAAATCTATATAAAATAATTAAAATATATATTATTTTAGTATTACTTGAATTAATACCAAAAATAATTCAGAAAATTTTTAAATAATTGGTTTTAAAAATCTTAAAAATTTATTTAATATATTTATTAGTATTAATTTTTGTATATTATGTTAACTGAATTATCTTTTCAAGTTTAAAACTAGAAAAAACAGATATAAATTGACAAATAAAATAATATTATTTAGAAAAATATTCAATTCAATTGATAATATTTTATTTAGTTGTTTGTTTCTTTCTATTATTATTATAATATACTTATTAATTTCATATTAAATGTTTTTAAAATTATTTAAATTTAATAATATTTATTTTTTTTTTTTTAATTTATATATGTTTTAAATTAATTTTTTTAAATTTTTTTTTTTAATTATTTTTTTTTTAATTTTGATTTCAGAAAATTGCTGGGTAATTCTCGTGCCACATTATTTATAAAATATTAGAATTTTTCAGAAGACGTTAAAGTTTTTTTAATAATTTTAAGAGTTTTTTATATGCTTCTAAAAAAATAGAATTAGTAAAAGAAATATTTTTCTAACATTAAGTACAAGTTGAAACTCATAAGGTGACTTCGGTTTTTAAATATACGAGAATTTTAATTCTAATTATTTTAATAATTTCAAATGCAATTTAATTAATAAATAATTCAATTTTAAACTGAATAATAGGAAATATATATTAATTAAAAATAAATTAATTAATTTTAAAGTTTTATTATTTTTACTTTAAGTAAAAAATAATTAACATTAGCAATTGCACATATTAGCAACTATATATAATTTTATTAATAATTTAAATTTTTAAATTAACAATATATTTGATTTTTAATTTTCATTTAATTAATATATAATACAAATATTAATTATATTTTTTTAATATATTTTAAATTAAATTTATAATATTATTAAGATCAATAAATAGACATAAAAATTAAGAATTTAAAATATTAATTTCGAAATTAAATAAGAATTGTAAAATCAACTTATCAGTTTTAAATTGTATATAAATGTACATATTAATTTATATTAGTTATATTATTAATTATTTTATATTAATTGAATAAAATTGTTATTTTTATGTTCTTACATAAATTAATTAAAAATTATATTACAGAGTGGTTTTGAATAATTATATTGAAATGGTTTATATTTTAGTTTTATTTTGTTAGGTTTATAATTCGAAATAGATATGTTTGGCATATTTATGCATGTTTTATTTTAAAAAACTTGAAGAATTCTTTTGTTATTTTATTTTTTGTATAATTTGATAATTTTAAAGGTTATCTAAAGATTTTTTAGTTTGTTTTTTTTTTCTATATTATTTAATAGTTTAATCTTAATTTTAATAATAATTTTGTTTAATAATTTATATGAAATGATGTAATAATTGAAAAAAATAAATAGAGAATATATAAATATAGAAATTATAATAAATACAATTAGAAGTATAAGACAAATATTAATATCAAATAATAAAAATAGCATAATAAGAAATAATTTGTGATGGAAATGGATTTGGAATTTAATATTCGAAATTTTGTATACTTTCAAATTTATATACAAATTTTTGGTGGTGTAATTGAAGCTTTACAATTATTTGTATTGTTTAAAAGTATAACTACTACTTTATTTGGTGGAAAATTACTGCAATTAATTGCTGATCAATTTATCATTCTATAAATTTGGTAATAAAATCTTTAAGCAAAGATCACTTATTTGAGCATCATTTTCAAAAGCATAAAGAAGATAGTGTTAGCACTGTTAAAATGAGAAAGCCGAAAAATAATTGTATCGAAAATGAGATTCCAAGATTTTTTCGATTATTCATTAATATTTTATTGAAATTATAAGTGAATTGGCAGGATATAGGTTAAATATACCAAATTTAATAGAAAGGAAATTTCATTATTCTCATTTTGCTTTGTAATATTTTCTTTTTATAAACTTTCACCTATGATTGTCAGTAGTTTTCCTAAATTATATCTACACAGTATTCAATTTTTTTTTTTTTTTTAAAGCTAAGCGCTAATTTATAATTTTTCGATTTATATTTCGAAAAATATTTAAAAATTTTTAAATAATTTCAATTTAAAATTAAAATAAAATTAAAATACTTAATATATATATATATACCTAATTACTGTTCTTAAATAGATTTATCAATATTAATTATTTTTTTATTTTAAGTTTTATTTTATTTTTCTTAAATGTTGTTTTTTAAATTTTAAAATTTAATAATAAGTAAAAATATAAATAAATAAATATTTATTTTTTTTCGAAAAATTCGTGTATGTTAATGGTATTTTTAATAAATATATATATTTTTTGTATTATATAAATCTATATATATATATTTTATTAAAATAAAATTTAAATGGTTAAATTTTATTTATTTTTTGTAATTATTAAAAATCTGCAATAATCTGCTCATAATCTAAAAATTTATAAAAAGTACAAGTGCATCAAAAATAAATATACAATAAATATAATTATTATTAGAATAAATAAATTTTGTTAGTTATACATTTTTTTTTTTTATAATTTTGCTTTTGATTAAAAATAAGGTAAATTTAATTCCAGAAATTTATAATAGAGTATATTGTTTTTTTATATATTTGTAGAAAGAAACCATCAGTTAGCGTTAATTAATCGTGACTTGACTTTGTCTTATTTAATTTATTTAGTTTTACATGATTTACATGGTTTGACAACTCACCATCAGTTAAATTAGTTTTCATACTTTATACGATAACATTGTAAATGATAATAAATTATAACACAATTTACTTTCATTAAAAGCGTGACCCAAGTCTAATCATAATTCCATATTTTTCAACCATAGGTATAAAAAAGTTTATGTGAACTTGAAAAGTTAGATTTTGATTTAATTTGAAATCATTCTCGATTATCTTATTCAATTAATAATTATTCGATACAATTGTTAACTTTTGTTGTCAAGCCCTCTAGAAGATAAACAAATTCAAGCCCTGGATAATTAACCCAAATTTTGAATATTTTGACATATACGATATCCAGTTCTAGAAATATTTAATAATTAGAACAAAATCTTAATTTGAGTGACACGAGTTTTCAAACCTGTTCACAATAATTCAAGTAATTGACATTTGACATTAATGAAATAATTAAATTTATGTTTTAAATTCACAATAACTCAAGTAATTGACATTTGACATTAATGAAATAATTAAATTAATGTTTTAAATTCACAATAGTTAAAACGTAATTAAATGATGGTAGTAAGTATAGGTGGGTTCTCTGGAGTTGGAGAATAAGTTTATTAACACTGTTATCATGTAAAACTTAGAGCCTTATTGTGAGTGTCTCTATAATCACATATGTGATAATTGATACAAGATGTCAAAAACATATGACCGTAAGCTGATCCTGATAAATTTTGTAAAAAAATGTTATATTGTGAATTGCTATTTGTGAAATTAAATGACGTTAATTTTTTTTTATTCAAAAATAAACTTAGTTTAAAAAAATTTTCAATTTTGACATCTGAAATATTTGATACAATTAAATTTTATTGATTTACGTTAAAACTTTATGTGCTTAATAGTTTTATATAATTATATACCTACTACATATGTAGGTGTTTATTATTTAAAAGACTTAATTTTTATTATTTTCCATTAATTAAAATGGTGAATGGTAACATATTTGATTTCGAACTTTAGCGATACTTTCGCAACAATCAAATAAAATGACATTTGATTATATTCAAAATTAATACTGACATTGAATCAAATTCATAATTGATTTTTAATAAAATTCACAATTAGCAGAAAGTTTTCCTGAATTCAAAATATCTGGTGATTGATGAATAACTCTTAAATCAGAATTGGCGCACCACACAATAAGACCCCAAAATAAATAAGCTTTTTATTTCAATTAAGTTTTGTAGTATTTTTAATAAAATTCTTTAATCTCTAATTATTTTAGTATGTAATTTATTTGTTTTTATTGCTTTAATGCGCATAAATAAAATAATTTAATTAAATATTTTGCAAAAATATATTAAAAAGAAGAATGAAATATTCTTTTGTGATGGTCCTCTTGTAAAAATTTTGCTTATTATTTTTAAATTTCATTTCATTGAAATTTTAATTATTTTTATTTTATAGAAAGATATTTTGCTAATATAGTAAAAATGGCAGCAATAAATAAGCTTAATAATTATTATAAAAATAGGTTTATAAATTTTTATTTGTTTTGATTAAATATATCATATACTTTGTTTTTTGTTAACGAGTAATTAGGACATATATGTAGCTAAAACATACAAATATATTTACAAATACATAATATTATGAAAAAATAAAAATGAATAATATAAATATTATAAAATTTTAATTTATAATTTGAAAAAAAATATTTTATTCAAAAGCAAAAACTATATACTACAGAACATTTTTTAATTTAATATATAATTTCACAAAAATTTTTATAATTTTCAAGTCCAATATTAGTTTCAAACATTTCTTATCATTTAAATTTTAAATTGGAAAATTCAATAAATTTTTAATATTATAATTTAATTTAAATATTTTTAAAAGTAGTAATTTAAAAAATTTAGAAAAAAATTAATTATAACCAAAATGAAAAAGAATTGGGGCATCAATCAATAGAAATGCAATCTTTTGCCATTATTTTATTATAAATCATTCTGAATTTAAAAGGCTAAATTGAAAATTCAACATTATATCTTTGCAGAACGTAACAATTGACTTATTAAATTTTAAATTATTTAAGAAACTGACCCGAAAGCAATTTTAGAATTTCGAAATTTAATATTTATTTTTAGGACTGTTCGTTTTATCTCATCCATTGTCCGTTACTGATACTCTGTAGTTTTAAAAATGGCAGATAGTTTTAAAATTGATTCTTATTAATTGATTAAAATTTTTGAATGTTTAATTTTATTTTATAATTTTTGCTTTTGTTAAATATTTTTGATAATTTATATTTCCAATTATGTATTTTTATTCTTTTGTAATTTTTAATTAGGCAGAAAATGCGTGCACTACTTAATAGTAACATGTTTTAATTATAATGTAAAAAGATTTTAAATTCTTAACTTTTATTAATTATGTATTTAATAATATATGTATAACTATAGTTTATTCACTTTAAAATCAAATTTTAATCTTAATTTTGAAAACAATTTTTTTACTATTGCTTATATTTTATAATATAAATATTTATTCTAATTCCAAAGGTTTAAAACCCAATGAACGCTTTGCATGCCTCACTTGCTTCTTACGCTTTGACGTCTGTAATAAAAAATATCATTTCTTATGAAACCAAAAAAACAAAGCGAGCAAAGCGAATAATGTCTGCAAAATTTTGAATTGGAAAATTTCCAATTATTCGTTTGCTTTTTACGCTTTTTATACTTTTGACATTAAATTTTGAGAATTACATTTTTTAAATTTAAACTTTGTTTACTTGTAGTACACAAGTGATATATTTATTTGTTTACGTTCATAAAAAAAATACGTAGAATCTATAGTTGGAAATATTTTTTACAAAAAAATTTCAGAACGAATTTTATTTCGAATGTAACATAAATGTAACATATAAAAATAAAATTTTTCGAATCTAACGAAATATTTTATTTTTATTTTTGACATAGGCACTATTATATTACTTGTAAACAAACCTAAAAAAAATGATTTATGAAATATGTTACAATGTCTGTTTTGAATTTTTCATTGGGCCATAATTGTTTTGCTTGATTTTCTGCATCTGCAAAAATAAGCATGCGAAGCAAGCAAAGCGTTTATTGAGTTTTCACCTTAAAAAAATTTTGAAAAAATTCTGCTCGTCTAAAAGTTAAACGGCAAATGCAGAAATCATTAATTGTGAAAATTATTAGTTAGATTTAAAAAGTTTTAATTAACATTCAAAAATGTAAAAGAAATTTGAAGTGAACAAACTATATATACACACGTGTTTTAACTATTAGAATGAATTTGTTAACTGTTTTTTATGGAAAACATTTTAAGAATGTAGAAAAATTTAGAAGCAGGTTATATATATGTATATTTTTCATTATTGTATATATATAATTGTATTTTATAAGAAGAGATATAACGTATCCTATTTAAATTTAAAATTAATTCAGAACAAAAAACTTAAAGGAAAATGTATATATAGAAAAATTTTCTATCATTTAATTAAAGGCAAAAATCCCTAATATTGATCAACTATGAATTATCATTTATTTATATATTATTAAATAACAAATATTAATTTATGTATATATATGTACAACAAATTTCAATTAATTTGAATTAATTATATAAATTTTTTATATTATTCAATTTTTACCAATTTTAACTAAGACACTGACTATATTTAAAAATAAACAACATTTTGAAATTTAATTTAGTATGATTGCTGTAGCCTTAAATAAATTTTCTCTATTATGCATTATTTGTTACTTATAGATACTTTTAAATTAAAATGATTTCTATAGTTTTTTTTTTTAATAAATTTTGTGATATTTTAATTATAATATTAGATGATGAAAATAATGATTAAATATCAGTTTTAAACTAATAAAACTAAAAATTTGAATTAAAAATGATGAACTTAATTAGAAGATTCAATAATTTTATAATTTGAAGAATATAAACATTATGAAAACTAAGTTTAATTATAATGTTGAATTTTATTAATTTTTTGATATAAAAGTAATAATGTGAATTATTTAACTCGCAACTTTTTCCAAAGTGCCTGTTAATTTATTATTTTAACAAACTAAAGTTGGGAAGTTGGACGGATAGTCAGTTTAGAATGGAAGAAAAGAATAAATACTATTATATATAATTTTTATTAGAACATGTTTAAGTTAATAAAATTAAGTGTAGTATATCCTAAAAAAAAATATTAAATAAAATGTAGTTTTATCTTTTAAATATTTTGATTCTATATGAAACTTTTTATTCTGAAGTAACAGCATATCTTATGGTCGTAAATGTAAATTTGGTGTTAATATGCATATTTTGAATTTACGACCAAAAATTATGTAAAAAATCATTGCTAACTGAACCTGGTCGTAAATGTGAAATATGTGTAAAGTAAACGTCAACTATGCAAACTAAATTTTTTATTTACAATCAGTTTACCAAGTATTAAGGTACAGTTTTTTAAGCGTTCAGCGTTGTTTTATTTTTATGATTAATAATGTAAGAAAATATTATGTCTTTTTTTGTAAATTAATTTAAATTTAAATTAACAGGAGTGAAACTGAAAGTGAATCACAAAGTAATCCACCTTAAAACTACTAATTTGTACAATATTAGCGATGGTAACTCATTTCAAAAGTGGAAAACATAAACAATCTGTTGATTTTATATCCATTGCAAAACTAAAAAATTTACTTTTACGACCACAAAAATTTATTTGTAAATTGAATGTCTACTGATTGCAAATTGTTTGGTCTTAAAATCATAATAAATGTCAAATGGAATATTTTACGTCAAAAAGTTTACATTTACGACCACACCTATACTCTTTTTTTTAATATTGCAATATACGAATTTTAAGCTAGATGTGTCCTTAAAATTGTGATAAATTCTACAATAAAACTATTTTCAATAAGGAGTCTCCATCTGCAAATAAGTTTTTCAATAATTTTTCTCCAAAATTTTATAAGCCCTTCTTATTCATTCACTTTAATTCCTCTGATTTCAGTATATGCAACCCCTCCATTCAAAAGTTATTTGAAAGTGGTCTTATCAATCAAGTTTTGGATTTATATTAAATATACCAATTAAATTTAAGTTTTGAATTTTCTTACCATTTTGAAATAATTACTTTGCCTATTTGTTGACTTATATTCAATTCTCATTTGGACAATTTCCAACTAAATTAAAAACGGAAAATCAATTTTAAATTGATAACTCTCCCTTCCCATAATAGGTTAACAGAAATTATAGGTTATGGTTCTATAAAAAAAAAATATAAATATAAATGAAAGAAAAAAATATATTTGTTTGTTCTAAAACCAAAAAATTCTTTAATTAAATGTTATTATGATTTAAAAAAAAAAAAAATATATAATATGGTATGATTTCAAAATTTTTTTATTTTTATATATAATATATGTATATATATATATTTTTTTTATATAATTCTAAAAATAAAAATCATTTTGGTTTCTTTAATTATTTTTTTTAATATTTTAAATAAATTTTTTAATGTTTTATTATTGACTAGAACACGTTTTCACTTTATTTCTTATTTATTTAGCAGTGTTATCTATTTAATTTATATAATTTTTATTTTTAATACAATTTCTTGTTTTTTTTTTGG
The DNA here is from genome assembly GCA_963082915.1 of Dolichopus griseipennis. NCBI lineage: Eukaryota > Metazoa > Arthropoda > Insecta > Diptera > Dolichopodidae > Dolichopus > Dolichopus griseipennis. The sequence goes on from OY720441.1 coordinate 364,492,438, forward strand.
TTGTTTATTTCATTAAAAATTTAACTAATTTAGATAATTATATAATTTTTTTGATATTTAATCAAAAAAAACAAAATCAAATTAAAAATTAATTTTAAAATTGAATTTAAAAAAAAAAAAAATTCAAAAGTAATTTTATTAAAACAAATTTTTTAAATTAAATTCGAGGTTTTTTTTTTTAATACTAAATTTCGATTTTTAAAAATTAAATTACGTTTTTTTTCTTTTTGTTTTAAAATATAAATTACGACTTTTAATAATCAAATTGAAGGTTTTTTTTTTTTTATCTCAAAATTAGATTTTGTTTTAAAAACAAAAATAAAACTTAAAAGTTTTAATCGCCTTATTTATTAATTTCGAAACATACAAGAATAGAATTCTATTAAAGTCGTATAATAATTTTTAAAAACATATATATATATATATTTTAATTTGATTTTGAAAAGTCGCAATTTTAAAACTTAAATTTATTTAATTTATTTTTTTTTTTTTTTTATTAAAATGCTCAAATGTGACTTTTGGTGAATTAATTTATTAATTAACAAATTAATTTAATATGAATAAATAACATTCGAAAGTATACAATACTTATTATTTATTTTTTTTTTTTAATTAATTCTACATATAATACTTTTTTTTTTTTTTTTTTTATTATATTATATAATTTATAAATATATATATATAGAGATGCATATATATATATATATATATATACAATTTATTTTAATATCATATTTTTAATTTATAATTTTGTTTTTATATAATTAAAATTCTCTAGGATTGATTTCAATTCAATACAATATTACTTAGGAAAAAGTTTTAAAGACGATGAAAAATTAGATGTTTAGTATAAAAATAAAATTGTTTGTTATTTTCGATCTGATGGAAACCACCATCAACTTTATGATTCGTTGAGATTTTTTTTTTTTAATACAATATTTATAATTTTATTAAATATATTTCTATATCGGTTCCATCATTATTTAGAAACATTCCGTAAATGTTAAATTGTTTAAATTTTTTTTTTTTTCGACAGTTTTTTAATTATTTATTTTTTGGTTTTGTTTTAATTTTTAATACTTTTATAATTTTAATTATTGATTGATTTATTTTTTTTTTAATTAGTATTTAGTATTTTTTTCTTTAAATTTTATGAAATTAAAATATATATATATATATTTTTTAATACATTTAATAATTATAAATAAATATTCAATGACAACATATTCAATTAAAAGTTGAAACCAAAAAATAAAATAAAATATGAGTTAAAATATTATTTATTTTAAATATTAAAAAATAAAAAATCTTGTATGTATACTTCATATTTATTAATAATATTCATATAATTATTTGAGTTTCTATATATATTGTATGCAACAAATGATATGTTGTATCTGTTAATTTAATAGAAAGTGATTATAATTTTTTTTGTTTTTATTTTAAATATACATACAAATTTAAAAAAAAAAAAAAATGCGTACTCATAATTTAAGTACATAATGGAAATCGATATATATTAAAAATTAAATTAAATTAAAAAAAATTGTTTAGGCCTCTTTTCGTTTTAACCAAAATTATTCAAAATAAAAATATATATAAGTATCTATAGATTTTCCTTCGAAAATACACTTTAAAAAATAAATTTTTATTTAATATGTCGATTATTTGTGGGATACAAATAATATTTGCAAATTAAATTACATATTTCAAAATTAAATTAATTAAATATATTTTTAAGATTCCTCAAAACAAATTATAAGAAGTACATCTAATTAAAGATCTCAATAAAGTCTATGACTACTTTTCCTATTGATTGAATCATTGTCAGTAGTGAATTTGTTTGGTATAATAATTAAGTTCGTATCCCAACTACTACCCAAGTAAAGTGACTCAAAACATTAAATTTAGACCTTAATAAAACCAGAAACTTTTATTGAATTGACGGGTTACCGTCCTATTCGGAATATGATTAATTTTTTTTTGAAGGAAAATTATAACACAGCCCATAAAATGCAATTCGAAAAATCAAATAAAAATAAAAATAATGAATTAAATTTAGAAAAACGCAAAAAGTGACCTAAATTGTATATTATTGTTATTAATATTAATTAAAATATTCAAAAAAAAAAAGTTTTAAGTTTTTTATTTTATTTTCTCTCTTTTGTTTTTAATTTTTTTTTAAAAATATTACAACATTATTTCAATAATCTTTTTTATTTTATTTTTAATTTATCAGGTAACTGTGAGAAATTTTTTAATTGTTTTTTTGTTTTTTTTTTATTTTTTTATTTTTAATTAATTTAAGAGTTTTTTTTTTTTGTTTTTAAGTTGTTTTTAAAATATAAATAAATAAATGTTTTTGTTATTTTTTTACTTAAATAATATTTGTTTTTTGGTATAAGACTAGATAGTTTTTTGTTTTTATTAAGTGTAAATATTATTTTATTGTATTTAGAATAAGGCCACACATACACAAAAAATTACAGATCCAATTATTTAAAAATTGTGAAAATAAAATAAATAAAAAAGGAATAAATATTATTTTATATATTTTTTTATTTAAAAGACAGGAATCAAATAATTATACACAATTAAAATCTGATACATACTTTTATTTTACAATTTGTATACATACTTTGTAACCGGCTGGTAATACTGATTTTGGGTTCTAAATTTAAATCAAATACCTTCATTTAAAATTCATTTATAAAAGTTTAATAAGAAAATTTTAATACGATTTTCCAATGAAAAACTATAAAATTAAAGCACTCAAAAATATTAAATTTATAAAAAAAAAAATTTTCGAAAGTAAAACAACCATGACTTTTATGGAATAACTTTGGAATTGGATTAATTTTATTTACAAATAAGGATAATAAGTATATTATATACATATAACTCTAGTTTTTTTTAAGATATATTAAATAAAATTCTTATATTTTAGATGCAAACATAAGTAACACAAGTAATAGCCGGTTTATAATGTGTTTATAATTTTAAAATAGGAATATAATTGCATATAAAAGATAAAATATTAACTAAAATTTTTTCTTAAAATAGAATAAACTGGACCTGAAAGTTGTATAGTGTCCCTTTTTAAAGTGGTTTTGATTTTGTTTTTTTAATTTTTTCATTTGACTACACAAATATTTTATTTATAATTCTTTTCTTTTTATTGTTTTAAGTTTTTTTGATACAATGTTTTATTTTTTTTTTTTTTTTGAGCACACCTAATAATTGCGATTTTGCATTTATCTTATTTCTAAAACAAAATTTAAAAAAAAAATTTTTAAAAATTATAATTATAAAGTATTATAAATAAAAAAAAAATAAATATTAATAGATTTAAAAATGAAATAAAAACGATAATAGAAACAGAAATAACAACAAATTAATCTTTTATACAATATTTTATGTTGAAAAAATTTTAAATTGTATTTTAATTTTTTTTTTTTTTTTGGTTCTTTTAAAAAGATTTTTTTTTTATTTTTTAATTTTTGCTTTAACTAATTTAAAATAATTTTTGGTTTTTTTTTTTTAAATAATTATCTTTTGTAGTTTTATTAATTATATGATATTCTTTATTTTAATATTTTCTATATAACTTAAATATGAATTAAATATAGCCTCTTTAGCTTTTGTTACAAGTCATTTTATCATAAATGTATATAATAATAGTAATTGTATGGAAATTAGAATTTCGAGACTTCTTGATTACCAGTGAACCAGAGTAGATTTTGATCACTATAGTGAGGGGTACTACATTAAAGGCTGATTTAGTTAAGTTTTATAGCACGTATCTACAAAATAAAATTAGTGAAAAGTGTAATTTATTTTTAGTATAGCTTAGGTTAAAGGAATTCAGAAGATATAAAATCATTGATAATTTAATTTATAATTAATATTATGGGATATTTTATAATTCATAATACAAAATAATATTCACAGCTAAATGAAAAAGATCGGAAGCGAATTATCTATGAATCTAATATTATTATTGGAATTATTTGGTGTAAAATTTTAACAAATTTTAGATTTTCGATTAAACATCGATATATTGGAAGATAGTAAGTGATACATTTTTTTTAAACACGCTTTCAAAAAGGAACTAAAATTTAAGAGATAATCATTGAAAAATATTTTGTAAGTTATTTAATAAATATATATATATACATTTGATAGAATGACATGTAAAAAAAATTAAAGATATATCTTTAAATTTTTTTTTTTTGGATTTGATTTTTTTTTTATTTTTTTTATTTTTTAAATATTTTATATGCGATATTAATAATGACTAGTGCTTTTGTTCTATATACATACATATATACTCAGATATTTATATATATATATATAATATTTATAATTAAATACCTAACAAAGAATAATAATTTTATTCATTTTTTAACTTAGTTTTCTTTTAAATTTTTTTTTTTTTTGCTATAATTTAATTAAGTTTAAATTAATTTAATTTTTTAATTTCCTTTAAAAGAAAATTTTTTTTTGCATTTTTGGTTTTTAATTTTTCTTAACATTAAACGTATTTTTAATATTTTTTTTAATTTTTTTTTTAATTGACTTTTTTCTTGTCAATTAATTTAGTTTTAAGAAAATGTTTTTCAAAATATTCACGTGATCCATGGGCTAAAAGTAAATATTCCGAGGGGAAATCCCATATTGTTGTACAATGAAATGTCATATTTGCTGTTGCAATAATATATTCACATAAAGCAAACCAACTAAAAGCTAAAAATAATAAAAAAAATTTAAATTATAATTTGTTACAATTTAAATTAAATAATAATTATTAAATTATTCGGAAAATTAATTCGTATGAAAATCCTTTAAAATTTTGATTTTAAATTTTAGGTTACTGTATAGTTGTAATTAGTTAAAGAACTCAAAAATAAACTGCACACTACAGATGCTCAGCAAGAATTAAAACATGTTTTAACAATCTTGTTTATACTATACAAAACTAGTTTATGTTTGACAATTATAAAATGTGAAGTTATCCAAGTGGTAAAATCTCAAAAAAAAAAGTGATTATACCAAAGAATATAGATTTTTTCAAAAATAAAAGTACACATTTGTTATAGATCTCCTTTTACGTCTTCAAAATCACGGTCAGAGTAAAATTTTGTATTTAACGTCATGGAATAAATATTTATTTGACATTTCGAAACGTCAACTCCGAGTGTAATTATCGAAGTAATTGTGATTAAGATATTAATATTATTTTGCTTTGTCAAAAATGGCGGTTTAATGGTAATTAAAAATTTTGTAAGTTAAAATGGAATTAATTTAATGGAATGTCAATTATTTAAAATGCGTATAACATTTGCATTTAATCCAACTAGAATCCAAATTATTTAACTTAAAAATGTAAATTAAAATATTTTTCCGAACAAATCAATCAATATCAAAATCAAAGAAAATTTAAAACTTACCTAATTCGTGACAAAATAATCGATGTTTAAGAAAGAATAAAAACAACCCAATTGTACTTAAAATTGAAACCGCAAATATAATTTTTTTCCATTTCAATGATCTTTCTTGATGTTCTGTAATTTTTTCCTTTGGATGTAATATCTCATATAATTTAATTGTTGCCAACATATGACACAATGAGCATATCATAAACGTTATAAAAATTTTCTCATGAATAGCTGCAAAATCAAAAAAAAATATTATATATGAATATTACGTATTAATATTAAAAAAAAAAAAAATAATTATAATGAAAATACTTACGATAATTTTCACGATTTGAAACATATGTAACACCACCTAATGCAATTACTTCAACCATATGTAACCAAAAAACCAAATCAATTAAAATGTTTGCTTTTTTAAAAATATCATCGGGTAAATCGTGCATTAATAAATAATTCCGATAATAATTTCGATACATAATTGTTATTGGAATTCTTGGACCTATATGAAATGCAATACATAATCGCCAAAAATAACGTTGCGGACTAACACCAGTAATAGCACTTATTGATGGTATTATATTATAAACCTATATTAATAAATGAGATAAAAGAATTATTAATATATATTATAAAATTTTTAGATTTTTATATTGAATAGAAAATATTCAATAAATAAGTTATAATAAAAATACTAATTTCTAAATAAAATATAACTAAAATCTACGAATTTTTTATCCGATAACGGTATTTCCTGTAACTATTTTTTTCTTTAAAAACAAATGACTCAATACTGATATACTATGCTTTTAAATAATTTAATTAGTTGTTCTAAAATACAAATGATTTATAATGAACTCTTTTAAATATTATCGCATTTCAATAGATTTGTAATCTATTAGTTCTTGTAAAATTTTCTTAGTAAAATTTCCTAAGTAGAACAAATCTATTATTGGGCTACAAATTGGTTCTTTAATAATATTTAAAGTATTGAAATGTATTACTGAATGCTATACAAATTTATAAAAATTTTGACATATAAAATAAATATTTTTAAAAATTTGTTACAAAAATTGATTTTTCATACGATTAAATTTTTAAAGTTTCTAGATATCGCAGTTTAAAATTTGATAAAAATATATTTTAAATGATTTACAAGCCATAATAATTTAATGGAAAGTAAATTTAGAATTAGTGAAAAATGCAATTATTCTTTAGAAATTTAATTTAAAGTTGTATAGTATTCTATTTAATAACACAGTGGATGTAGTTTCAATTTGAAATTTAAAATTTTAATTTTTCCTTTAAAAATTGCATACTTTTAGGCAATGAAAAAATTTGATTTTGAAACAGTTTTTTTTTAACAAAACCATATTTTCCATTTTAAAAACTAATTTCGATTCCGATACTAAACTAAAATAGATCAAAAATAAATACTTTTATTTAAATATTATACTTACTCGACAATGAGTCTCATGGACCTCTTCAGATTGGAAGACATATGCCGTTACAAAACAGGAAAGTAATGTGACTAAAGGAAGTGCTGCTGTTAACTTACATATATCATGGAAGTCGACTATAAGATGTACAACAAACTAAAAAATAAAAATAAATTCAATTGTAATGAAATATATTTAAAAATTATAATTATATACATATACAAATATTATGTAAAAATTTAATATTCAAAGTAGAGTACAAAAATTTTTTAAAATTAAAAATAAAATTCCTAAATTTTTTTCAAGCATTATTTAATTCCAGTGCTCACATTACTTTCTTTTGTGCCGTCAACATTCTGTCGGGTTATACATATATATATACATAATTAAATATTTTTCGAGTACTCTAAAAAATTATTATTTTCATATAGTTATTATGTGTTTTTATTTTTGTTCTTTTTAAAATGTAATTTTTCAAAAAAATAACTGGAGGCTTTAAGAGTTACTTTAATTATGATAAGTTTTAATTTGAGAATTCTGTGATATGAATTAATGATATGTGAATTATGTATGATTAGTTTTAATTAGAATTTGTAATGCTATAGAAATCGAGTGAGAAAATCCATAAAATAAAAACAAGTAACAAGTATTGAACCTTTTAGGATGTGTAACACTGATAAAGAGTATTGTATTAGATTTATAACTGGAATAAGCAAGAGTCACTTAATGCACATGCAGCTAGAATAGGTAGGGGTATTGTAAGAGAATACAGAAGTTGTGGACGGGTAGAGGAAACGGTTCTCCAGAATGGGTAAGGATATTACATGAAAGTACGGGTATTGTGGACGGGTTGACGAAACAGTTCTCAATGCGAAGCTCTTGAGCATCTATGAAATAAAATTTTAGGAGAAAGTTACTGGAAAAACTTCAGTATTATAAAGATTCGGACCAGGGAAAGATAATCCAGTTTATTAGGGGAGTTTATTGGCTCAGCGAGAAGCTGTAGGAATACGAGCGACTCCACGATCAGTAATTTTTCAATAATTAAATTTTTAATTAAATATTTCATGATCTGTATAGGAATCGAATCTGCACCCTCTCGGTAAGTCAAATGCTTCTTACCGAGAGGGTGCGGAGTAAGCCAAATGCTTTACACCGAGGCCCCTAAGAGTATGCATTGGTTTTAATTTTTTTTAAATCTAAGTTTAAGATTTTCAATGGCACTCTTATTCTAACAATGTCCAAATTACAAATATTAGAGGAGTAGTTACAGTATACCTTCATTTTAATAGCCTTCAATGTATTTCTAGGTAAATAATTTTTATTTTTCGATTTTTTAACTTAAATATCTTTAGTAGTTAACTTAAAAATGTTTTTTTTTTTTATTTATAGCTTCCAATTACTAATTAATAAATAAAATTAATTAAATATTATTTATATATAAAAGAATCAATTTTTTATAACCAAATAATAAAAGAATAACAACAACTTTTTATTACTTCCAATTTTATTGAATTTCAAGAACATGATAAAATAAAAAAAGAAAAACCAATTACTTTGAAAGTGTAATAAAAATGGACAACTGTTTTTTTTGTTCAATTTCTTTGAACTTTAACCTTATTAAAAAATAAAATAATATTGAAAAAAAACTCAAAGAGAATATATAGTTCAACACTAAAAAGTCAGTTAATACTTTAGTACCTATATCTATTTTTAATTATTTTCTAGTTTTTTTATTTACTTTCTTACAATAAAAAAAAAAATAAAAAAAAAACTAAAATATACAAGTGTTATATCCAATAGAACGTCTTTTAATGTTAAAAAAACAATAATAATAATAAAAAAAAAATAAAAATTAAAACACAAAAGTCAAAAAACAAAATATAAATATAGTGTACAGGAAATTATATAAAAAACGATTTGTCTCTATATAATAATAATAATAATAGCAATCATGTAATATATATATTAAATGCTGTATATATATATATATATATATATATACATATATATATATATATATAAATACATATCATTATAGAATTGTTCATGCAAAAGTTTAACTATAAAGAAGAATAAAAATAGTGCAGCAATATATGAACAATATATAAACATTCTTATATATGCACTAAACCCCTGGAATATAATATAGACAACATTATTTGAGAGTAACGTAATTAAATTTTTAATGTAACATTATAATTCCATTAAAAAAAAAATATCCATTTAAAATTTATGCAAATAAATTTTCTCAGAAAATAACTTCAATAACATTTGAAGTATTGAATATACGCAGGACATCAGAATGTATGGTACCTCTATGCAGGTGAAATCGGAAACATCATAATCTAGAAGCCAGCTAAATTTGCGACAACACTATTACATAAAATTATCATAGAACTATTACATAAAATTACAACATAACACAACCCTAGTTAATAGTAAACCCTGCATAACCCTGCGATAGTAATCAACGCATTCGACGCTTACAACTGTTTCTTATTATAAAATTTTGCAGCATTTTTCATCCAAAATTTGTTTTTTAATAATTCTAAAAATATTTTAGCCTCTTATTAACATCTGGTGCCTAACCATGTTAGAAATTCGCATTGCATCTATCAAATTTGTATCGCGAATATTTTGTATAATTTGAATTGCGACGCGTAAACTAAATGGTACTTAAACATATATTTCGGTACAAATTACTAGATAAAATCATTTGCTGTACTCTACGTAATTGAATTTTAGAAAAAATTGCGAAGCGAATTTGATAGATGCGATGCGAATTTTTGACATTTTAAATCAACCGACTTTAGTTCATTTCACTTTAAAATTATGCTACAAAAACATAATACTTCAGTTTTGAGTTATATTTTATAATTTGACAAAATTTGCAGCATTTTAGAAATGAATTGTATTTGCAAAGTATAGCAGAAAGCTCTTTTCGCCTTTTATGGCAAATGTTTCAGAAACAAAATGGTTGATAAAATTATTATTGAGAATGTCAAGTAATTTTCTGTCATCAACTACTAGAAATTTTAAAGATTCAATATTATAAAATTAATATTAAATTTTTTAATTAAATTAAAAAGAGAACTTCCGTTAATCTATTTCGACAATATTTAAAAAATATGGAATAAATGAGAAATTTGATATTTTCGTTCTAAAATCGAAAATTGCAATTTTTCGTAAACTGTATGCAACATAATCGACTCATTCGAAATACAAAATTAAAGACAATTTTGAAAGATTAACAAATGTTCCGTTTCTAATAATTAAAAATCAGCGAGAAGTTGCCATAAAACTTCAACTACAGTCGCGGCGATAAATCGCGTCATTATTACTCAATATATTTATTTTCAATTTTTGAAGTTTGATGTGATGTGGTTATGACAGAGTGTGGTGGTAGCGCATTATGACTAATAAAATTTAAGCTTATGTTTTTATATAAGTTTCATACTGGATAATTTAAAAACAAAATCTTATATAAATTATAATTTAAAAGAATCTTATGAAAAGTTTGTTTATTTCATTAGAGTATTGTTATTTTGAAAGTTCAAGTTAGCTCCAATGACAGATGCATATTTCTCAAATGCTACATTAAATTCTTATCTATTCATTAGCATGTTCTGTTCTAAAAAAAAATTTAAGTAAGACGTCCTTAAATTATAATATATACGAAAACGTATACGTATTTTAATAAATTCAAAGCATATGTGTAAAATTTTGTTTAATAAATTACTTAACTTAATACGTATATACACTATCGTTCTATACATAATTATTCACTAGCATAAGTATAGTATATAATACTTTCTTTATGTGTATATGTTTATACAAAACAGATAACTTTTTTTTTGGTTTTTTTGAATTTTGAATATATTGCACATAAATAATTAATTCGCTATAATTTAAAAAAAAAGTTTTTCTCTTTTATATACAACAGACATTTTTCGATCGATATTAAAATTTAAATTATTTAAAAAATGTATATTTGTTTATTTTAAGGGTAAATTGGAAGTTAAAAAAAAAACACATTTTAGCACGTAAAATCTGTTTTTATAGTATTCTAGGTAATATACGTGATTATCGTATAAGATTTTCTTTTATTACGAATATATGTAACAGAAAAAATGTGCAACTGCAATGATTTTTTCTGCTGACTTTGTACATGTTCTTATCTTTAAAAATTAGCTTCCTTTAATACCTTATTATGTTTACAGATACCGAATCAATTTTACTGATTACACTGAACATAAATTGATCCTTTATTGATTATTTGTAGTGAGAAAACAAGTCACTAACTACTTATTAGGAGAAACTGGAGTTTGAAACTCTTCTAGGTCCCAAAAAATTTTTAATAGAAAGGATCTCTTTCTGATTCAAACGTTTAGTGAAATATATAAAAGACATATAAAAACAAAATGTACGTATAAATTACTTGAATCCCTTAGGTTTCCAACACGCCAACGGCTGGATGTTACAGTGGTTACAGTGCCAACCTTTCATTCAAGGCCTGGGTTCATAATCCCAGTTAATGTAAAAAAAAAAAAAAATTATCTGCTTTTCGACAAGACTCATCTACCTTTCGACTTTGGGCTCAAATTACTGGCTTAATCAATGATAAATAACTCTAAAGATATAGAACTAAATTAAAAAAAATAATATAACCATTTAAAAAAATACAAATTATAAACAAATAATTTAATTTAATAATATAATTCGCAGATTATAATTCATCAAATATCAAATTATTACACATACATATATATACTTGTATAACAAAATCGAATTTATCTATATTGAACAGACGATTCTATAAGTCTAAGACGATTTCTATAAGTTATAAGGTGTATTACAACCAGGGCTCCATTTCATAAATATTGACAAGCGAATATTTGACAAAGTTGTCACAATAGTCTGACAATTTTATTTTTAAAAATCTTTAATTGCTCTGAATTTTGATTAAATTGTAGGTTTTACAATTTTTCGCCTGTAAATTGTGGGATTGTCAATTTTTATGAAATAGGGCACTGATGTTTAAATTGTATGTGTAATTCATTAAAACCAATTCTAAAAATAGAATATACATAATATGTTCCCAATGTTCCAGACATGCTTATTAGCCTTATAACATTTGAGCGGTTTTTTGCGAGTAAGTGAACATATAATTTTGCACTCGCTTATCGCTCGTTGTATATGGCCACTAATATAAAAACCATTTTGTTGTTCGCTGGCTGTCTGAATGTTCGAAGCCTTAAAATTTTAAACGGCTAGATGGCACAGTGGTTAGAGTGCCGACCTTTCATGCAAAAGGCCCAGTTTCGAATTCCAATGAAAGTTTTCTTGTTTTCGACTCGACTCAGCTAACATTCGCCGTTGGGTTCAAATTAAAGGCATAATCGAAAATTATTAATTATACATTTTAATAAAATGTGCATTAATATAAACATATAAACAAATGAAAAATATAAACAAATAATTTTTAATTGAATAATATAACTCACAGATATAAAATACCATATAAAATAGTATTTTCAATTCTATTTATTGAAAATCTAAGACATTTTTTTATGTTATAAGGCCTAGTATCCAACCTCATGTTTAAATTGTATGTGGAATTCATTAAGATCAATTCTAATATAACGAATATAATATGACCCCCTGTTCCAACACTGCATTAAGATCTATTCTAATAACATGAATATGACTCCCTGTTCTAACATGTACCTAATTAGCCTGACACTTCAACTCCTATCGCTTAAAAAAATATATATATTTAAAAATTAATTATTGCAGTTATCAAACTCTCAAAAAATGTTGTTAACGTCAAAATTAAAATGAGAATCCTTGAATACTTTTAGTTAACTAAAAACTACATATACATATATATAACAACTTATTTAACTTTTTTTTATTCTTTTGTATTTACCGTTTCCTCTGCTTCAACCGACCGAACCGACCACAGTATAATAGCATGCATGCATGTAGGAACATACTCGTATATAAGTTTAAAAAAATAAAAAAAAAAGTGGATAATTTGATGGGTACTTTTCCTTTGTGTGTTTGTGTTTCAGATTGTTTTTTTATATCATGTGTTTTTTTTTAGTTGTATTTTTTTACCAGCCTACTCATTTCTTTACGATTCAAAAAACAACAAAAACCTTTGACTTATAGTATTAAAATCATTAGCTAATCTTTTTCACATCAAAACTATTATTTTCATTTTTCTTTAAGTTTTTCCTCAGGTTTTTTTTTTTTATATTTTATTTTTATTTTTTAATTTTTTTTCCATTTTCAAATATAATTCAATATTTATTTTGTATTTTGTTGCATAATTTTTAAAGTAGGATTTAAAAAAAAAAATATAAAAAAAAACGTACAAGAAATCTTTTTCTTTTTTAATTTTTGCTGATTTACATAGGTTTGGTTTTATTTTGGTTTTTTTAATAGTTTGTTATTTGTTAAATAAAATAAACAAACCTAATTTTGCAAAAAAAAAAACCAACAAGAAGAAGATCAAAACTTTTATAATATGGTAATTTTAATTTTTTTGGATGGTAATGAATAATTTTTTTTTGGAAATAAAAGTCAAATGGAAAAGTTTTAAAAATTTAAAAGAGAATATTTTGTACAAATCAGAAATAGCTTTAAACACATGGTAATAGGTTATACAATCAGATCAGAATGGTCACAAGTTGCCCTATAATGCACATATTTTTATAATTTAGCATCATAATTTTTAAGTTTAGCATTTGACCAAATTTTTAGCATTTTTTTTAAAAACTGCTATATATGAAGTATAATATTGTTTGTATTGGATTCTTTGTGTGTATGTATAACGAGTAACACAATAACGATGTTTTTTTACCTTAGATATAGGAATTGTTTTCGGCCCAAAAATAAAACCAGAGACTTTTGCAAATAAGCTTGTCATTCGGTACCCGAAAAAATTGTTTTTTTTTTTTTTGTGATGTCCGTCTGTGTTTGTGTCTGTCTGTTTGTGCACATGTGTACTAAACGCGATGAGCGGAATGCTTTCAAAATTTCATATATAATACTTTGATGTTAATATTTTGAATTGATAAGTTTTTGGAGAAAATCGGGAAAACGCCCAAGGTGCACTTCTCTAGGGTAATTTTTTATGGTTTTTTGCAAATATTTTGTAAACCAAAAATAGTAAGTAAAAATTTATTAAATAAAAGTTCTTACACAAATAAAGAGCTACAATGTTGTTTTAAAGATATTTTGATTAGAACCTTAGAATGCACTTGATTTTGTGATTTTTTTTCAAATCCAAATTTAATCCATATAAATTAATACATTGCATGTGTAAAAAATTTTAAATTTGCTTTTTTTAATGACGCGTTGCTAAATTCAAACTGGAAAATAATGTCGGATGTCTAACCTAAATGATAGATATAATAGCATTTTTTATGTGTATGTATTGGAATTAGTAATACAATAACAAGTTACATTATCTTAAATAAATGCGTTTGATAAGTTATATTTAAAAAAAAATTATAATTATGAAACCTTATATTACTTTGTTAGAATTTATTACAATTATGTTGAATTAAAACATCAAATTACTAAAATAAAGTCATTATACTCATATCTTTTTCTCAAAAATATAATCATCATCCTTTTCCTCGACTTCCACAAGATTAGAATATAAATTCAAAAACAATGATACAGAGAACTAAACTGATTTGGTTAAAACTCTCCATATGTGAACTTGTAATTTTTAACCATTTTTGCACTTTTCTATAAGATAAAATTTATTCAGCACAAATTTTAGCACAATTTCAAAAACTTAACCCCAACATTTTTAAAACATTTTTGAAATTTGACATCAATTATATTACTGAATATGGCAACTCTGTAATAACCGAAAGAACACTTAAAAAAATTTTATTTTATAAATAGATATAGAAATTAAATTAATGTAGTAAAGGAAATAATATTTGCAATAAATTATCTAATAATTGTTTTTGAAATTAAAAAATTTTTGAAATATAAAATTACAAATTGTAAAACAAAACATAATATACAAAACATATTACGTTTAACATTTGTACAAGAGAACAAAATAGAACATAAGAGAATAAAATATATTTGTAAGTTGTAAATCAAAATTACGGAAATGTTTTGAATTTTGAAGTAATTTGAGAGATAAAATATGAAAATAAATGTATAGAATGATGCTATAAAATTATTGGAGAAACGCACGTGTTCTAAATAAAAATTTTCGAATTGTACAAATAATTAGATAAATAAAATGATATAATAGGGTTAGAGTAATCTGTATTCTGTAATAGTACTAGTTGGTGCAAGGTCAGAACTCCCAGGGTCATAAGTCCCTTAGCTGAAAGACTAGTAGTATTAAAAAAAATATTAATATTAATTATAAAATATCAGTGACGTGTACACATTTTGGGGTTGGATTCGAAATTAGAGTATTCCCTTTTTCCAAAATTAAGAAAAAAAACAATAATTTTACATTTAAACTACAGTTTTAAAGGCTATTTTGAAAAAAAAGGTAATCCTGATTTTGTAATCAAAGTCTCGCATACATGAATTCATAAATACTCTGTTAACTTTGAAATTATAAAGATCAGAAAAGACTTTCAGAAATGATTTCAAAATTTTGACTTTAATATATTACGCTCAATCACACAATTTAAGTTATATGATTTTATAACTCAAAATTTAATAAAAGGAGTTATAACTCACTTAATGGGTCATAACTCCCTAAACGAACTAATAATTTAATAAAGAGAGTTACAAAAAAATCCCGAAAGGACTTATGACCCTGGGAGTTCTGACCCTGCACCACACTAGTAATGTAGAGCTTATCTGCTGATCTAGAGAAATCTTAATACCTAATTAAAATCTGTAAAAAATATTTTTAAATTAGTGCATTATTTTAAAGCTAACATTTAATAATATTGTTAAGGTGCACACTAAACAATTTTTCATCAAGAATATATGGGATGATATATTTTGAACAGTTGATCTCACGATTTGAGATGTACCAGATATTAGGACCATATATATGTACTTATAAACTATAGAGTCTTTTTTGCCGATTTAGTGAAATCCTACGAGAAGCTGTCAAAAATTTTAAAGTTAGTACTGCTGATAAGCAACAATATTTGAAACAAAAAAAATCGGAAGATGCACTTCAAAAAAACTCTGTCGATCTCTTGGTCATGGCACATTCAACGATTTATTTCAAAAGATTTTTTATCTGTTATCTTGATCTTCTGGTCAGTTTTCAAACTCAAATACATCGTAAAAATTTATCAAAGATTTTGATTCGAAATACCGGATGAAAAAGTATTTAGTATGTAAGGCCCATCTAACTGGTCTCTCGATTATATTTAGTTTTTAATGAATTTAAATAATTTCATATATAGATAAAAAGGAACCAACTAATGTACTGCTCACAAAAAGCTTTAAAAGAATATTCAGCGTTCATATAATTGTAATCAGGCAATCAGACAATCATACTTATTCTGAATAAGTGCGAAAATTGTTATATAATTAAAATACAAACACTACGCGACTTTCCGGATGAAAGTGAATATTTGTTACTTTCTTCCATCCCTTCTAAATTTGGTTTATTTTTAGAATAAAAAGTTGTCAAAAGTTTTCCGTTTGAATCTTTTGTATAATTTAAAAATACTTGGCTCGTGTTCAAAAATAATAAATAAAAATCTTAAATACAATATGATCTTTTTTATTTTTTAAATTTGGATAATTTGCCAAAAATTCTCTAAATGTTTTCAATTAGATTTAAATGCACAAGTAATATGCAATTACATTTTAGTATTATTAATTTTAAAAAATATTCAATACATTTTGTATAATATTTATGATAATTAATTGTAATGTGTTAAATAATAAATATTTGGAATAATTTAAAGTTAAAATAATAGTATAGAATTAATAAACAATCACTTTAAAATATTCTACTTAATTTGAATTAATATTTTTATTTTTTTTTAAACCACTATAATTCAAAATAATTTCCAAAAATTTATTATATAGATATTATTTAGTACTAAATCTGATTTTTCTTCATATTAATTTTGTGTATGAAAATTCCCCCGCTGTTATATGATTTTTTTAAAAATTAATATCGCTGTGCTTTTACATGAACATGAAAATCGTACATATAGTGATTTTCTTTTGTTGATTAATTCTATAACAGAATTGAACAACATTTTGCTCTTTCAACTGCTTGAAGTGTTTAAATAATTAGAATTTATTGTTCTTATTATTTTTTCATTAACCTTTCAAATTATGATTGACTATTACTAAAAATTTAAATACCAATATAGTTTTTTTTGCAAATATCGATTTATAAAAAAAAGTTGTATTAAAAGTCTTAAGAGCTCTAAAATTTTTATATTTGCCTATTTTTTCACTCATTAAACAATGGATTTATCGAATAGTTCTATACAATATCTTTAGAATTCTAGTATTAGAAAATTATCTAACAAAACTTTCTCATGTCTAATAGGTATATTAAATAAACACAAAGCCTCCTAAAAAAAGTTATAAGTTTCTTAAAAAATTCACTGAATATTAAAGTTCTTAATTATGCATGATTATATCATTGCAAATAGGTTTGTTTTTGTTCAATTAAAATCTACATATGATAATTAAACTTCTATCCAATTAATACCTAAATGTTAATTTAACAGTCGATTTTAATTTACTAATTGGATTATTTTTTAAAACTATTTTTAGTAATATATCTAATTGGACATAATTAAATGGTTTTATTATAGCATTAAAAAAATCAGATTATGTACATAATATAACTAATAAATTACATAATTTTATCATACATAGGGTTCTAAAAAAAAATCTCCTTCAATACCCAAAATATTCGTTGTTTAAGTTTAAAACTGGTCTCGTCGTTATTCAAACATATTTTTAAGCTAATATTGAAATTCTTAAGGTACTCAATAATATAAAATATTAAATTACAAAATTTCAAAAAATCAACAACAATTTTGCTGTATTTTAAAGAATCACCACTCAAGTTCTAAAAATTAATATCGATTCGTTAAATAATAAAATTGATTTTCCATATTGAATTGAAAAATTCAGGACTTGGTAAATTGTAAATTCATATTTAATACTATTTAATACTTTAATTTGTTTGTAATTCTATTTTAATTTTAACTAAACAATTTAGAAGAAGAACAATGTTAAAAATAAATCAGTATATATAGGCGTAAGTAATTCATAAAATAGAAAACAGAAGTCCATAAAAAATTACAATTATTATGCAAAAATATTATTTCAAGTATATCAAAAGTATATTAAAAATCTTTCGAGTATATTAAAAGATATTAAGAATTATTATAAACAAAACTTATAAGAAATAAAATATTAAAAATAATTAAATAAAAATTTTTTTTATAAAAAATACCTAATAATTTTATAGAATTGCATAACGAAGAGCCATTCAATTTTTCTATTTGTTTATTTACTTTATACTTTTTTTGAATTTTAATGTAAAAACCTTCTATACTCAAAGCATATGGTATTAAAAGAAAAATATATATATATTTATATTTGTACATAAGTACTATCATATAAAAAGTAATAAATACATATATATATATATATTAATATAATTCCACATGGTAATGTGAATAAAATTATATACAATAAATATACGCATATATACAAAATATATAAGCCGCTAAATCTATACAATAAATATTACCACATTTATTATATATTAATAATATTAAATGTATATGAATAAATATATATATATATATATTAATGTAATAAATACATTTTCGTATGTACATAAGAACATGTAATATTAACCATGAAAAGGAAAAAAAATAAATTAAATAAGACAAATTTCATATTATCTGAATTATATACAAAATGTTCTTTAAAAATTTTCAATAAAAAAAAATTAAATTACTTGTATTTAATGGATATTATTAGAAATTTTTTTTATTTATTTCATCCCACCCCCCTTTAATTGGAAATTTTATTTATTTTTATTTATAATTGAAAACACTTTCAAAATAACACAATATTTAATGTTTGTTTATTTATTTATTTTAAATATTTTTCTGTTTTTCTGTTTTTTTCAAAATAATTTATTTATTATCTAATAATAAAAAAACTGGAATAAAATATAAAATTACCTTTTCAGAATTATTGGCAACAACATTTTTATTTTTATTTGGATCCTCAGCTTCTTCAATCTGATTTTCTTGTTGAGTTTCGCGGTTTGTACTTTGAATTTGCTGTTTATTCATCTCAAAATATACACCGTTAATCAATAAAATTTTTTTAAAGATATTCGAAAATTTATATATTATATATATATATGTATATATTATAATATATGTATATACATATGTATGAATTTATATGTTTTTTTTTGAATTTTTAAGAATAATTATTTATTAAAAAAAAAAAAAAAAAATTAAAATTTAATGTTTGAAAAAAAAAAAAAAATATATAAAATAAACATTAATTTAATTTCACTCTATTTTTAATATTTATTTACAGTTATTTTCACCGTTTATAATTTCATTTATTTCTTTTTTTTTTTTTTTTATTATTTTTTTTATTAAATTAAACTATAAATTATTTAATTTATATATTTATATATATATTTTTATAAATATATAATGTAATATATTTTATATATTTTATATATATATTATTTTGTAGGATTTGTGTACTGCGAGTGAAGTTCAATGTAAAATTGACTTTTCACTTCGCAAGTACATACAAATTCTTTTTTACTTTCGATATAAAAAAAAATTTCCTTAAATCATTTTTGAACTTTTTTTTTCTTATTTTAAAAAAAAGTTTTTTTTTTCAATATTTTCTATGTTGAATACATTTTTATTTTTCTTCTAATGTAAAGTATTTTCAAGAGAATTATAAAATTTATTTATTTTATATACACTTTGTTTGAAATATTAATTATTAATTAATTTTTAAATTTGCCTTTTTTTAAATTCTTTTATATAAATATATAAAATAAAAAATAAAATTTTTTTTCACACCAGAATTAGTAAATCAATCGAATCTGTCAACCCGAAAGGGATAAAAATTTTATTTGCCGTTTTTCTTTTTTCATATATAGTTTTTCTTTAATGCCAATTGTTCGCGCATGTTTATTTTTACCATTATTTTTTAAAACCCAGAAAACAAAATATTTGATTACCGTTGTTTTGACAGTTGTTGTGTCAGTACAAATGTTGCCATTGTTTATGAAGAAAATACTTTCAAAGTTGATTTAAACCAGAACCTACATTAATTCTTTCAGAAGGCCTGGACATCGAAAATATTTGAATTTTTTAGTACACAATGTTAAAATGTTTGAGAAAAAGCTCTTCCAAATCACGTTTCTTAAAAAATTTTTTGTACTTTTATGTTTATGTTTTTTTTTTAGGTAAAATCAAAATTTTCATCAATCTCCTTTTAGAGTTTTACCTATGAAATAATTGTCAAAATAATATAATTTTTATATTAAAATAAAAATTCAGCTTTCAACTCGAAATTTTTAATATATTTACAGAAAAATATATTCAATGATTTTTTTAGTATTAAAAATCACCGCCATTTTGACACTCTCAAGAAATATTTGAATAGAGACATTTATCATGTTTTTTAGTGAACATATCTTCAAATTAAAAGCTATAATTTTAAATTTTTTCAACGATTTCGGTAAGTAGTTCAAATTTAATCTAAGTTTTAATATATATAATTTAATAAATAATTATGAAATTTATATTTAAATAAAGCTTAAAGAATTCTCTTTTCACTAGTAAAAATTAGTGTAGGTTATGTTTAAACTCGAAAAGTGTATAGGATTAAGAGTATATATAAAGCACTTTATATAAACAAGATTTAACAAACTTTTAAAACTTGATTACCATAAAAATGTACAAAATAAAATTATAATTATTAATGTATACGTTTTACCCGGTCTTACGTTATTTATGTTTAGTATATTAATTATAAAATATTCGTCCAATCCAACGAGAGCCAATTGTGTTGAAATCGAATTGTCAAGTAACAAATGTCAAGTCTCATTTCAAAATATTAGGTTATGTTCCCGATTTGTTTTTTTTTCATAACTACACATTAAAATTCGTAACATAAATTCTGAAATATTATTATTTATTATTTAAACTTATTTTGGCAAGGATGAATTCCTTATGTCGTTCATTTAGAACAATACTTTTAACATCTAATTTAAAAAATGTAACTGCACCAGTGTTAACAGCTGCATTTCATATTTCTAATCCAAGTAATAACAAATGGAATCGTCAAAATGTTGGACCCAGAAAGTGGCTTGAATATAATAAAGTTGTACATCCACCACAAATGGATCCAAATGAAGAACCAAGACCAGCGGTAACATACCAGATCATACCATTTATATTACTATGGTTATATATAAAAATTAATATCTTTTTTTTTTTTTAGTACGTCTGTCACATGAAAACGAATATAAAATACAGTCCTGATAAGATGTGGTATGTGGCATCATTTATACGGGGAATGACAGTAGATGAAGCTTTAAAACAACTTCAATTTGTTTCAAAAAAGGGTGCTAAAGATGTTCGTGAAGTTATACTGGAAGCACAAGATATGGCAGTTAAACAACATAATGTTGAGTTCAGAAGTAATTTATGGATTGGTAAGTTAGTTCAAGTCATAGAGGTAAATCAATTTTTAATACGGCAATTATTTCAGCTGAATCATTTGTTGGTAAAGGTCGTTATTTTCGTGGTGTTAGAAGACATGCAAGAGGTCGTATAGGAAAAGTAGAATATAAACATTGTCACTACTTTTTACGTTTAGAAGAAGGTAAACCACCAAAACATTATTATTTGCCTTATCCTAAATCACCAGAGGAACAATTTGAAAGTTGGATGGAAGCAATGAGAAAACGTAAAATTATACACTCACTTTAATTTTAGAATAAAATTTGTTTTTATATTTAATATATTGAAAAATAAATATAAGTAATTATTAATAATTTTTTTTTTATTGTAATATCACAACATTTCCAGCTATTTTTTCATCATTCTCCGCTTCGGAAAAAGAAACATCACTATCCTTAGCAATTGATTCTGTTAATTCTACTTCATTATTCATTATTTTCTTTTGCATTGAATTATTTGTGATAACATTGGCCAACTGGCATGCTATTGATTTTTTGGATATTCCACAATCTTTACGAATTTTACGACTTTTCTTTTTAGTTGAATCTTTTTTGGGTTTATCTGAATTAGTTTTAGTTTCATGTATCTTTTTAATGTGTTGATTAAGTTTTTGTTTTGAAGCTAACTGTTTATGACATTCTTCAAATGGACAATCAAATCTTTTACATAAATGTTTAACTTTTATGTGATGTTTGAGATTTTTTTGAAAATTGTATGTACGATCACAATTTTCATATGGGCATTTAATTTTAAGGCCTTCATTTTCTTGTTTTCTTTTCATGCTTTTTTGATGATTTTCTATATCGATTTTACGTTGAAATTCTTTCCCGCAACAATTACATGTAAATGCTTTATTGTGCTGTATTCTTGTATGTTCCAATAATACTGACCATTTTACAAACGCTTCATTGCAAGTTTCACATTTATATTGTGGCTCTTTTACTAGACATTTATGATTTTTTAAATGAACCTCCTGTAGATACCCTTTTTCACAGATCTTGCATCTAAAATATTTGTATTAAATACATTAAGAATAAATTAAATATTTTGGTATTTGTAATGATTACTTATGTGGATATTCTGCTTTATGATCTTTAATCTCATGACGTTTTAATTCCAGTTTTCTTGAAAATTCTTTATTACATTCTTTACATATGTATGTTTTTATATTGTTATGTGCATTAGCAACATGACGTTCTACATTAAAAAGTGAATCAAAATATTTTTCGCAATTTCCAACATTACATTTAAATGTTTTGGGTTTCCGAAACTTTTCATGAAAAGTTTGAATATGTCGCTTTAGATGTGTTGAAATAATGTAAGATTTGTCGCAATCATCGTATAAGCAAATATGTTTTTTCTAAAAAATTTTAATTGAAAAAAAAACCGGATAATGTAAGATATATGTATAAAGTTACTTACTATTCCATCATGATGATATTCATGTCTATCTAGATGTGTTTGTCTTTTAAAAGATTTATCACAGTTCGTAAATTTACATTTATATTTAAAATTGGTAGAAAGTTTTGTAATTGGGGCTGCAATTAAACTTTCAAGATCACTATCTGATGTGTTAAATTTTTCAGTAAGCATACTTGATAAACAAATTTATTAAATTTTGTTTACAATTACAAAAGCTAAAACACCGTCACCTAAACACTTCAGAAATTAAATTAAATAATAAATATCAATTTTTAGGTTAGGTTTTTCAGTTTTGACAGCGAATGACAGCGAATGACAGTAAAATTATGTGAACTTTGATTATCAATATTTTATCAAGAATAGTCTTCATTATATTTAATTAAGGTATATGTACACCTTTTTTTCGTTTAATTTAACGAAGATTCAAAATAC
The DNA here is from genome assembly GCA_963082915.1 of Dolichopus griseipennis. Lineage (NCBI taxonomy): Eukaryota > Metazoa > Arthropoda > Insecta > Diptera > Dolichopodidae > Dolichopus > Dolichopus griseipennis. The sequence continues at coordinate 364,515,907 of OY720441.1, forward strand.
AATTGAAACTTCGAATTGATATGAAACTGAATGACGATTTAAAACTTTAAACTGATAAAATGACTTTTTAATTAGAAATATTAATATAATATAGTACATAGGTATATTCTTTCATTACCTACGTGTTTACGTGTTTCAAATAACCTGAAATTGTTTAAATGAAAAAATTAGAGCGAATACTGAATAGAACGAAACAAAGTCGAAATTGATATAACCAAAATTACGAGTTTCTAAAATTTAAAATATTGCAATTCAAAGTATGTAGTATGTACTGAAAATGGTCAAGGTTTCCTAGGTCTCTATGGGCTTTTTTATTTCTTCAAAAATAATCACTCAAAATTTTAAATCACGCTTCCATTTGTATAATTTCTGAAAGAAATATTGTATAACCCATCTATTTGTTTAAAAAAATTTATTTAACACAATATGTAGAACAACATAATTCATAAACTAAGACTATTCTTCTTCATCAAATTCAACTGTCGATGTGGAAGTTTGTGTTATTTTTAGAAGTTTTACTTTTTCACTTTTCTTATTGACCGGGAAATCTACATCTCCAAATTTCGCTAATCTAAAATATATATTTATTTAATCAATTTATTTAAAAATCGATTATTTATTCATTTTACCCAGTTCTGGAAAATTTATTTAACATTTCAAGAAATTTTTTAGAAAGTTCTATTTCATCATCTCTAAATGTTGTAGAATGAATACGATGTGGTACAGTAAACATTAAGAACACATCATCACCATGTGTACAACCTATTTACAAAAAACAAAACAAAATTAAAAACTTGCAAAAAAAAAATGGAGTGGTTAAAAAATCTTATACCAAAATCAATGTCATCTCTTTGCGAAATCAAATTTGCAACTCCTCGAATTGATGGATTATCATAAACATAACCATATACAGATGAATTTCCATAATCTTTTTGAAGTTTCATTGCTTTAATTGAACACTGGACAAATAATTCCCTTGTAAATATTTTTTGAATTTTAAAATATTTTTCCATTTTAGTATCTTCATCTTTTATATTGAATTTTTGTATTAAAAATTTTGAATAATTTTCAGTTTCTTTTTCATTAAATCTTTCACCATAAAATAATGCTTTAGATGCATATTCATTAAAATTTTTCCAAAATTCTTCCAAATAATCAATTGTTTCAGATTTTGCCATTAAATCACCAGCACTATAACCACCATCATCTTGAGTAAAAGCAATTAACCATGGAATACTTTTGATTTTATTTGATTTCATTAAAATTTCTGGATTTTCATTTAAAAATGCATTTTGTACAGTTTTTGGTTCAATGACGGGCCCAAAAACTCTAAATGGAAAATATTGTGAAAATTGAAAATTACCAACTGTACGTACAATATCTTCAGCAGGTTTTTCTTTTATACATTTTTTTAACAATTTTGTATCATTCCAGGGACAATCAACAATTGATGCTACCTTTTTTGTTTGTTCCATTGGATTATTAACTATAACCCATGGACAAAATACAGTCCCACTAAATGATATTGCATTTGTGATTAAATTTTCGATATTATTAGTTAATAAATGAAAATGTACACTAGCACCACCAGCTGAAAATCCAGTTAATGTAATATGATTTGGATCACCACCAAAATTTTGTATATTTTCTTTAATCCATTTCAAACCAAGTTGTTGATCTTTTAAACCTAAATTTCCGGAAATTTCTTCATCTTCAGTACTTAAAAATCCTAATGGTCCTAATCGATATGCTATTGTTACCATTATTGCATTTTCATTTTTCATTATCATTTCTGGACCGAAAATATTTCCACTACCATACTGGAATGCACCACCATGTATAAAAATAATAACCGGGAGAAGATCTTTATCAGAAGATTCAGTTGAAAGTTCACCCGAAACTGGTACATATATATTTAAATATAAACAATCTTCGTGGCCGGCCAGACGATCTTCTTGAAAAATAAAATGATTCCATTGCATACATTCATTTGCCATTTGTGTACCATCAAGAGTTTCGGTCCAATTTTTTTCTAATGGTTTTGGTAATTCAAAACGATTTTCATTTATTGGTGGCTGAGCAAAAGGCACTGCATGATATCCTATATAATTGTTATAAATTTTCCCTTGAATTTTTCCATATTTTGTTTCAACTATTGGTGATATCAAAGCATTTATTTGAATAAAAATGAAGTTTAAAATAAATATAATAAAAAAGATCTTCATTTTAGAAGCACAGAATTAGAAAAACCGTTTTGAGTAAGTAACAAAATCCGACTGATTATTTTTGAATAAAAAAAAATGGGATAATGATATCACTTTTAAAATGTTAAATTCTTAAAAAGTAATTATAAGTTGAGATTATATTTGTTTATTTATGATTATTAGCAATTAGAGATTATTTTGTTATCATCTAAAAATTAATATGGTACTCGTATGTACTCGTATTCATACATTTTGAAAAGTAAAATTACAAATTAAGAAAAAAATTTGATCTACATAACAGTATGCTGCCACATTAATTTATATATTACTAATTATCTTTGTTTTATTCAAATCTTTTAAATATTTGGAATTGATTTTGAGTTACATGATAATGGAAAGTACTTTTTTTTTTTTTTAGATAAGTTTGATCTGTCTTTCAACTAAGTTAAATTATATACATAGTTCCGGTCAATATTTGACTACCCATACAAGTTCACCCATCCGTCTGTGTGTTTTCAAAACTTTACCATCGTTTCAAATAAAGAAAATAGTTTTAGTTTATAGTTTAGCTGGGTGGCACAGTGGTTGAAGGCCGACCTTTTATATGAAAGCCCCGGTTTCGAATCCTGGTGAAAGTGAAAAATATAAACAAATAATTTAATTGAATAATATAACTCACAGATATAGAATACAATGTAACTCAAATACAAAATATTACAATAAAAATAAAATTAGAATTGTATCTATTGAAAATCTAAAACGTTTCTACATGTTAAAAGGCCTAGTACTATCTCATGTTTAAATTGCATGTGGAATTCATTAAGACCAATTCTAATAACACGAATATAAAATGACCCCCTGTTCCAACATGTACCTATGGTATAGACAGGCTTATTAGCCTAACAGTTGAACAGTTATCGATAAAAAAAAAACCATATGAACTTTTTTTTTTAATACCAACAATGAAATTTTTTAACTATAACACAAGAAGGCAAACCAATTGCGTATGAAATCAGGAAACACCACACACTTAACCAATCAATCCAGCTGTACAATATCGTCCCAAGTGACATTAAAATATTCACATACGTATAAAAACTTTAAAAGTTCAGTTAGAAATATATTATACTAATGCTCAAGTACAGTTATCAATAACAATAGCACTCACATTTAGTCTTAAATTTCAATTCTAGTTTATTTGAGCTCTTTTTTATTTTTTTATAATTTGCACTGAATTTGTCATTAGGTTGTAATCAAGTGAAATTTAATAATTAGTATTGTTGTTGTTTTGAAGGGGGTAAATCACGGATCTCCCTCACATCTGGGCCTTGCGGCTCGTTGTGCACCCCTGCTCTCAGAGTCGCTTGTATTACTACAGCGTCTCGTTAGACTATTAGTATTAGTATTAATTAATATCATAATATACTGTAATTTTATACACCCTATACAAGCTCTTCTGGGACATAGTTCTTATTAAATAAATATATATACATATATGCTCTGGTATCCACATTAGGTAAGCGAACTCTATGTATTTTTAATTAAATGGTTCCTAGTTTTATTCTTGATATAATCCTCCTTCTTGTATATATTATGAACTGCTCTGACGGAGTTCAAGCTACATATCTCTATATTATATATATTTTATTGAGGTATTAGGAACTTTGAATCAAAGTTAAAATAGGTGAAGGATTGGTGTATTAGTTAAATAATTGAGTTTAATTGTATAAAGTGTGATTCGAATGAAGAATTTAATTTCAAATGTTTTCCCCAAAATTGATAACTTTTTAGCCAAATTTAAAAAGAACATTAACATCTTTCTTCTAAATAACCCATCCAATTTCCCCATACCCCATAATTCAATTCTTCAAATAACCTCCACCATAATTCCAAAATCCTTCCAGATTCCCATCACTGCTATCAAACTGTACATTTGTATCACAGGTTCCCTCCAATTTGGTGTGGTTTTGATGTGTTGAAGAAACACCGCAATACCAAAAAAAACACTCCACAGTGTTAATGGATGGCATTCGAACTTCCCATTCCCTCATAAAAAATTATAATTTTTTTCATATATGTATAGCTTAATAGAAACAGAATTCAACATTTCAAAAACCTATCGATTAATAATAAATTTTATATTTCAATAAGTTACTTTTCATGAATAGGAGTTTCTATAGCACCATCTCGATTACCTTCATTGATGAATTATCCACATTAATGGATATTTTTCTACTGTTTGCTTCAATTCTAAAAAACACGTCCTTGAGCAATACTATAAGGCGATTCTTCATCTAAATGAGCTTAGAAATTTTTATCGAAAAATAAAATTTCATTTCCAAAATTTCTGGTACTCTTTCTGGAGCTACAACCGTCCAAAACGATATACAGAACAAAAATATACATCATTTTTAACTTTCAAAATACAAATTAAATTAAAGTTGTTATGCATATTATGTGCAGCCTTTTTTAAGCTTTCTATATTACATAATTTTCTAACATTTAAAATACTGCACAATATAAATCAATCAAAATTTATTATTATTACAAAACTGGGTACTTATTTTTATGAACAATATTGATAACAACTTATTAAATTTAATTAAGAACTAAAAACTATTTTTTACAGATAGGAATTTGAAATACATTTAAATTGACAAATTTATGTACTAAGATAAGATATTATTAAATAACATTAGGATATTATATACTTCCACAATTTCTTATACTTCCATTATTATATCATTTCTAGTTAAACTAAAGTTTGTACCCACATTTTGTTTAATATAATAATAATTTATATGCCAACTTTGAGCGTTTCATAATACTAGTTTATATTTGCAGCACGTGATCATAGTACAGAAATTATCATAAATCCGTTTTTATGCAAAAGTCGTCATCGCTATTGAAAGCCAGCCAATTTGCAAAACGAATTCGTGTGGTTACCATAAAACTTTTTTTTTATGTTTGGTACATCTAATGTAATTTCAGAACCTTTCGTGGCAAATTTGGGAGTTCCACCTTGGTCCTGTACTTTTTATCTTATCTGTAAATGATGTTTCTCTATTATATCTAATTGCGAGCTACAAGTTTATGCTGATGACATGAAACTTACCAAAAATATTACATCTTACAATGACGACATCAATGCAGAATGATCTTCAAAACTTTAACCAATTGTGGTGCGTTAATAATAAATAGTTTACTACTTAATGTTAATAAATGCGCATTAATATCTTATACACGTCAATCTAGTACTATTTTATGCAATTACAACTTAGATGGTATTATTTTACTTAAAGCTACCACAATTAAAGACCTAGGAGTGTATTTTGATTCCCAACTAACATTTTTAAACTCATTATCACAATATTATAAATAAAACTAGTTCATTGTTGGGATTTGTTGAACGTTCTGCAGATCCTTATGTTCTTAAATAATAGTTCACTTGTCTTGTAAGACCGAACCTGAAATATGCTAGTCAAATTTGGTCTCCGTTTTATATGGTACACATTGATAGGAGTACCACTAAAAAATGTTTTGCCTTACGCCATTTACCAAGGTCGAATCCCATTATCTTACCACCATGTGAACAAAGACTAAAGTTAATTCATTTGTGTACTTTCAATTTCTGACGCTAGGTTTCTGATGTCATTTTTATTACAGAAATTGTCAAGGGTAAAGTTAAATCTACTTTAATTTTTGGAAAAATTATTATTAGAAATCGTCAACACCTTAACTCTGACAATTAATTTAAAATTAACAATCATAGGACTAATTATGGTAAAATTGAAGCCATTGAAAAAGAAAGCGAACTATAGGTATTAAAGTTTGTGAAAAATTCGGTAAGTCTAGTTCAGTGGGTTCAACTAGCTGCCATACAACTTCTTTTTTTAATATGATAAAGAACTTCTATATTTAATGAAGTTGAGTACTAGAAATTTTGCCAAAAGTAGTTATCTGTAATAGTCAGCATTTGCACAAAATATAATTGGTAAGATGCTCAAATAGCTATCTTACAACTTTTAATCATAATGCAGCGTTTATTAAATTGTGTATTTGAAATTTTGCCCAAAAGTAATTAACCGGATTATAACGCAATAATGCTTATATTACATTCATGCGGATATCCTAGAGTTTTCATAGTTTACTCTTCAATTTTCCTCGTTTTATTTTCAAATATTCACAATAAAATTGTAATTTTACACTCTAATTTTATCGAAAATCGCATTATTTAAATGTAAAGCTATTAAAATTCATTAATATTATATTTATATATCGTACAACACTGACTTTAAAAGATGAATTGTTTAAGATTTAGTAAATTGATTAAATGGTTCAATACCAGAAAAATTTAAATTTAAATATTTACTATCGCATTTAGAAATATCAGAGCCTCAATAGAATTAAGTAATGACCAGAATTGGTTTTAGTGCTATAAATTTCTGTCTTTTACCAATAGAGTTTATTTATGCATGCATTTCTGGAAGGCAGAAGGAAGCTCATCCCATTTATAGAAACAAGGTCAAGTATTTCTAGAATATGATTTTATTTATTTATAATATGCTAAATTCTAGAGTCTAATTTGTCAACTTTTCAGTAAATTTAAACTTATATGAATTTTATTTTGGGCTAATTTGGGTTAAATAAAAAAAGGGTGGAAGAGTAGAATTTAAATTTTGGACCTCTCATTTATGATCAAAAAATTATAAATTATAAGATAATTATTATAGAATCCGAATTACATTAAAACACTTTAAAGCTTAATTTGAGAGACTCCTCTGCTTTATAAAAAATAAACTAAAGCGTCTTTATGATAACAGATGTTAACACTTTTACTTGTTTTGAAATTTTGATAAAGCGTTTAATAACGATTTTTCGTAACAAATTTTAAAATACAAAATATAACAAAACAATTTTTTTAAAAATTATTTTCTATTATCAAAATACTTCAACTCAGTAGCTTTATTAATTAATGCAATAATTGAATCTAATGTTTCTTGTCCAGTTGGAATAATTTTAGAAGCTGGTATCATAAAACGATAATAACTATCGCCTTTTGGACGTAATTCATAACAAAATGTTAATGTTTTATTTAGTTTGTCATGAACCCAATCCATTGATAAACCAGATACTGGATAAATTGTATGATATACATCACCAACAATATAACTAGTACCATAACGTTTCCTTAGAGCCGTTGCAGCAAAATCACCAATCATTTTCATTTCTTTATGTTTTGATGTAGGTGTTGATGTATAACCACGGGGAAAAAGTAAAAGTTGAGAGTATGCATGCAATGAAATATACATATCAAATTTATCACTAATTTTTTTCAAATATGCACTATATTGTTTTATTTCAATTTCCGATTCGGCATATTTTCCAGCATAAGAATTACTACAAGGACTTCTTTCCGCACCAACCGTATTCCATTTAATATCAAAATTACGATTTGGATCAGCACCATAACATATACCATTCTTTGATCTTGTTTTTCTCCACATACGATCTGTAGAATGAGTATATGCATAACCATCTGGATTAAGATGTGGAAAAATATACCAATCATAATTTTCAGCAACTTGTTGTATATTTGAATTATTGCTTGTTAACAATTGATTTAAAATATATGTAGCTGTAGCCGGTGTAATCCATTCCCTATTTAATATAAAAAAAATATATATATATATATATATTTATTTAATTATTTTCAAAATTCTATGTTCATAAAACGGAACTTACCTTGCATGAATACCAGCTTCTATAACAATACCTGGATTCCCTTCTTTGTAAGAAACTTTTACACCGAGAAAGTTACGCTTCTCATATGTTTTCCCAATCTTGATTAATTCAACCTCTTTATATTTATTTGCAGTTTCCCTTAGAAATTTATATGTTCTACCCAACTTAAAATAATTTATCCAATTGTATTTTTTAGGTTGTGGAGCAACACTGAAAAGTGATATGGTGTCCAAATTTTCTTGAAAATTCTCATGAATAAGTTCAACTGAAATTTTATATTCTTTTAAAAAATTTAAAAAGTCCGGAACTTTATGTGGAGCTACTATTATATGTATGCTTTCACTAACTTTATGAGGCTTTTGTAAAAATATTATACTGTCACTTATTTCCTCTAATTTTATTGATAAATTTACTTGTTCTTCAGTTATTGGGGTAACTTCATAAACTTGATAATTATCGTAACGGGCTTGAAGAGTTAAAACTGTCACAAACGATAAACAGAACAAAAATAATTCTTTTAAAATCATTTTTATTGTTTTTTTTTTTACTTTAAAAAATTTAAATTTAAATAAACTAGTTTTGCATTAATTTAGTCCTATATATACCTACACTTCATCTTATTTAATTTTCTAAAAAATTTTTTTATAATTTTATAAAAATATAAAATTATGCAGAACCTAAATAAATAAAATTTTATACCTGAACGAACGTAGTTCAAAGGGTATACTAAATTTTCCATTACGCTTGTAACGCTGTAAAGAAGAGAGTGTAAATATCAATTCGCTCGTCCGCACGATAATTAAAAAAATAAAGAATCTTGTAATTTTCATAAGATCATTTTTACACAAGAGCCGCCATTGCTGTTGAAATCCAGTGGGTTCACTTAGCTGGTTCAATGAGCTGCAATACAACTTCTTTCTTAATATGGGCATAACTTAATATCTAAGAAAGCTGAGAAACTTAAATATTTTCAAAAGTACTTAGCTTTTATGACCAACGTCTTCAAAAAATATAGTTTTTGTAGTGCAAGAGGTTCGAATAGCTGCTATACAACTTTTATTTTCTTTTATACAAAACTCAGAATCCAATAATAGGTTGTGTACTTTACATTTTGCCAAATGTAATTAGTTATTCGGTTAATTAATCTGACCAATGACGTAGATGGGTATATAGAGGTTAAGATCATATCCAATAAAAAAAATCTCGTAAAATTATATAATTATATAGTATAAGAGTGTATATCGTAAATATAAGATAAGAGTATATTAAAATTATATTATTACTCTTGTGTAAGATATTAGATGGCGCATCTTACAAACCGATTAATCAACGGCTTAGTCAAAATAATAGTTAAAGAAACTGAAGTCATGTTTAAATAACTTGGTGAATGCCCTATAATCCTTAAAGGAATGGAAAAGGTATATAAAAAATAAACCAGGTGATATGATGTATATTTTATGTTCATGCGTTTATCCTAGAGTTGACAAAGTCTATACTCTACACTCTTCCTAATTTTTGTTAATGTTAATTTGTTGCAATTTTTTTTTTATGAACTTTTAATATTTTATCATAAAAATTAAATTTTTTCTGGAACCTAAAACTCATTATAAATTATAAAAAATTAAATAGCTTTAAAAGCTAAGTGGAAAAAATGAATTATAAATTTTATCTGTGCAAAAATTAATCGTATATATATACTATACAGTATTTAAAGGGGGTTGGGTACAAAATCTCACGTTTCAAAATCTCTCTTGTCAAAATTTCGCGTTTCAAAATCTTGTGCTTCAAAATCTTGCGTTTCAAAATCTCGTCTTTCAAAATCTCTTGAGTCAAAATCTCCTTATTCCTTCTAAATGAGAATTTCACATATACATATATTTAAATATTTTGAAAAAGCGTATAATCCTGATTTTGTACCTAGTACAAAATCCCTTCTAATTATGTTCTTGCATATATATTTCAATATTAAGATATTAAAAAACATTTTAAAATAGTGGGGGATGCTGCGTCATCCCTCCGAATTATGTTTTTGCATACATATTTCAATTTTTAAACATTTAAAACCATTTTAAAATAGGGGGAGCTGCCGCCATCAAATTTCCACTAAAGAAATTGATAAGAGCGTAGAAAACTGAATAAATAGTTTTCTATGCTCTTATCAATTATCGCTGATCAAAGCGATCCTCCAATATAAACCCCTCTATTAAAATCACGCATACATTTTTCTACGCTATGCTCTTATCATTTATCGCAGCTCCAATATAAATTGCACCCTTAAAATTAATGAGTATAGCCATCGAATTTGCAAAATGTGAAAAAAACGTAGGTATCACATGTTTGCATCTTAAAAAACTTGGATGGTCACTTTCTTGTGTGCATTTGTATTGTTTTCCATGTGATTAATTTTGAAGTTGAATATCTGCTTTGATGGTAACGTCATTATGCTAAGAAGTTAAAAAAATTATGTTTAAACACGACCACACTTTTTTTTTTTAAATAATTCCGAATTTTCAATTGCGAAAATTATAAAAACAACAACGAAATTTCGGTAATTCATAACTAGGCTTACAATTCAAGTTAATATAAAATTATACAGAAATTAGACTTGATCTTAATTGACTGAAAACATAATAATAAACTAAATAGTTTAATATTTTTAGATTTACATATCTGATTTTAATTAATATTTTGCCTAAAATTATGCAATCTCTTCCAGATTCATATTAAATTTCTAGTTTGGTCATTTTAAATTACATATTTTCAAAAAATATAAAAAAGTAAATTAAAATATGCAACACAGTAGAATTCCCTTAAATTCATTGCTTCAAACCAATCTATTAACAAATTGTTCGTCAGTAAAATTGTCAAAAACATTAAATTTAAAAACTTTAAAAAATATTTTGTACAAATTATTCAAGAAACAGTGGTGTCTTAATACGATTTTATTGCCTATTCGTTGTTTAATAAATGTACATATGTACATAAATTAGACGAATGAAAAATTATGGTCAAAATAACTATTTTCTTCAGTAACTCCGAATGACCCATCCCATTGCTATTAGTACTATTATAAAAAAAAATTCAATAAATTATAAAAAGAATTTAATAGTATTTTAGGAAATTATTACACTTTTCTTTTATAAAACTATAAAAATTTATTAAAATATTATTTTTAATATAAGTACATTCAGGAGTAAGTGATCTATATCCATCCTTAATTAAGTTTATTAATTTTGGAAATACTTTAATTTAACGGCTTCTTGAATCATAGCTGCAATTGAATCTAAAGTTTCTTCACCAGTTGGAATAATTTGTGATGCTGGTAACATAAAACCATTGCTACCACCTGATTTTGGACGTAATTCATAACAATAAGCTAATGGTACATTTAGTACACCATGTACCCAATCAATTGATGAACCAGATGCTGGATAAATTGTATGATAAATATCACCAACAGTATATTTAGTATTATAACGTTTAGCTAAAGCAGCGGCAGCAACATCACCAATTTTTTTTAAATCATTAAAATTTGATGGAACCTCAGATTTGTAACCATTTGGGAAAAGTAAAAGTTGAGAGAATGAATGGAATGAAATATATAAATTGATTTTATCCTTGATAGATTTCAAATAAGTTGTGAATGTTTTAACTTCAATTTCAGATTCGGCATGTTTGCCAGCATATGTATCACTGCAAGAGATTGAACTTGAACCAACGGTATTCCAAGCAAGATTGAAATTACGATTTGGATCAGCACCATAACAAATACCATTCTTTGATCTTGTTTTTCTCCACATACGATTTTTCGAATGAGTATATACATAACCATCTGGATTTGTATGTGGAAAAATATACCAATCATAATTTTCAGCAATTTCACGTGTTACTGGATTTTCACTTGTTAATAATTGATTTAAAATATAAGTAGTTGTGGCTGGAGAAATCCATTCTCTAAAATAAAAAGAAAAAACATAATTACATTTTTGTAATTTTTTTTTTTTGTGCATTCAAATAAAATTTACCTTGCATGAATACCCGCTTCTAAAACAACACCTCTATTACCTTCTTTGAAAGAAACTTTAACACCAAGAATTTCACGACCCTCATAAGATTTACCGGCATGAATTAATTCAACTTGTGGATATTTTTCTGCTGTTTGTTTTAAAAACTCATAAGTACTATCCAAATCAAAATATTGATTCCAATTATAAGAACCACGTCCTCTAGCAATACTGGAACGTGATTCTTCATCTAAATGAGCTTGGAAATTCTTTTCGACAAGTTCAACTGAAACTTCATTTTGTCTTAAAGATTGTAAAAAATCTGGAACTTTATGTGGTGCTACAACAACATTTAAACTTTCACCAATTTTATGTGGTCTATGTAATAATATTATACTATCACTAACTTCTTCAAATTTAAATATTAATTTTGTTTGTTCTTCAGTGTTTGGTGTTACTTGGAAAACTGAATAGCTGTCATAACGAGCTTGATCAGCTAATGCAGCTACCACAAATAAACTGCACAAGAAAAACTCCTTGATAAACATTGTAATTGTACACTTTCTTTTCACTTTGCCAATGTAAATCAAAATAAAAGCATTAATTAAATTGCTATTTGTTTTTATATACACTTTAAGAACCATACGAACAACGAACAATAAAATTTTGAATATCGTCGTATCGTAATCAATCGAAAATCTATGTTTGTTTGTATATTGCGACAGATGTTAAGAACCGAAAAAATCTAAATTACAAAAAACAGCACTTGAAATTGAAGTGGAAATAATATTATAAGTAAATTGATTAAACAGTACATTGATAAAGGTGTGACTGAAAATGATTAAAGATAAAAAATTAAATAAATATAAGTTAACCGTTTGTTTTTTTTTTAACTGTTTTTGATTTACCTGTACTTAGTTTTAATAACTTTCTTATTATTAAGTACATAATTTAATTTAAAAATAATAATGGAAATTCCATAAGTCAACTTGTGCTTCATACTAATCTTGCAAACATTTTGAATTTAAATTTTATTATTTATTTAATATTTAAAAGTTTTTTAAAATTTAAGTGCGAATATATGAAATAGATTACATCAAATATTGCAACACAACTACTATTTTTTTCAAATATTAGTTTTACAATAATTTACTGTTACATAGTTAATTTATACAAATATATATATATATTGTATTAAAATAAAAGTAATGTTTAACATAAAAGGAATTGAAATAAGAAATTGAATGTCAGGGTTCTTCTTTTCGGATTTATCCTAGGTAACCACTAGTGTAAAATTATAAATTACCTAGAACTGAATTGATAATAAGAGGTGATAATAAATTAATCAAACATCAGATAGAACTAGATGCAATTCTATTTTATTATACATTGTAATAATTTTATTATTAACTTGTTTAAAGGCATTTAATGTACGTGTGTTATATTATATTTAATTGAATTAATTGTTTTTCATATTGATACCAAAAGAAATTATAAGTGATTGGTTCGAAATACCACATTGGTTCAAAATGAAATCAAATCGAAAATGCCGTTAATTTGAACCCAAAAGTTACTGAATCAAATCGAAAAGTTATTAATACTATAATTTAAACACAAATATTAAAACTAATTTGAACTCTAATATTAATATACTAATATGAACTTGATTAAGGAGGCCAAGTTTCGACAACGGACTGTAGCGCCATATAAGAATAAGAATATGAAATCTTAATTTTGAATTCTAGTCTCATGCTAATTCGTAATTTAAAACTATTTAGATAAACTTTGTTCGGAATAAGAAGAGACTTTTTGAAAAGAAGATTTTTCATACAAACTTACATTAGGGATGCCATCATTTCACAAAGCAAAAAAAAGGAAATGAAAAATTAGTAAAGCAAATTCAAATTTTTTTTTTCTTAATTTTTTAATTCGAAAGTTTTAAAATAACACATATATACTTTATACGTATATTTCGTTTAAAAATCAGACTTTTTTTTTCAAATTTATAAATATTTCATTTCTAAACAAAAATGTGTGACAATTTATTTTTAAATTTTAAAATTATGATGGGTTGTAATTATTTAAAATATAAGTTTTTATTAAAATAAAAATAAACAAATGCATTATATTAAAAAAATATTTTCAAAATGTCAAAATAATTACAAAAAAAAAAACAAACTTCACCATAAAGCATAAATTGAGTATAAATCTCTTTTTAAAGATTCTTTGATTAATTGAAAGTTAATTTTGGATTTGTGTAAATTAGAAAATAATTGACATAATTCTTTTAACCGATTCATATTTGTACCAATAAATTTGTACTGTAAAACTTCAGATTAAAGAAGTAAACCGATCTTAGCCTAATATTAGAGCAAAAGATTTAAAGAATATAAGTAATAACAGTAAAGAATGTGTGTAATATTTTTTAAGGGCCAAAACAAAATAATGTGGAAATTTTTTACAAGAATTGGTTCATATCTTTTTATATTAAATAGTTTTAATTTTTATATTGAGTTTAAATAAAATCATTCATTTTAATTGGAAATTTAATAAAAAAAAAATTATCCAGTTTTCGTCATTAAAAAGAATCAATTTGTTTTGTAATTGTATGTTTTACATTATTAACGTCTTACGTTTACCTGTAAATGATTTGTCAAAGCTTTTAAAAATAAGGAAGAGTGTAGTAGAGCAGACTGTGTCAACTCTAGGATATGCTTATCACCGTAATATAGACATTATATCATCCAGCTTATTACATTTGGCAAAATATTAAATAAACAACTTATTAGGCCTTTAGTTATGACTTATGAGCAAAAGAAAATATAAATTGAAAGGCAGCTCTTCGAACCTCTTCCACTAATTAATTATATTAAAGTTAACTACTATTAAACATCCAGCTTTATTAGATATAAAGAAATGCTCATGTGAAATTTTAAGTTGTATGAAAAATACTAGAACCCACTGCAGTAGACCAACCAAATTTTGCAGAAACAATGGCCATAAAACCAAACTACTTTTGACAAAATTTCAGACATCCAGCTTTATTAGGTATAGAGTAAATGCTTATGTAAAAGAAGAAGTTGTATAAAAGCTACTCGAACTTACTGCACAACTCCAAATAAATTTTGTAAAAACTTTGGCCATAAAACTAAACTACTTTTGGCAAATTTTCAAATATCCAGCTTTACCATAGAACTACTTTCATATAATAAAAGAAATTGTATGGCAGCTACTCGAACCTGCATTTTGGCAGCTACTCGAACCTGTGGAGCAAAATGATTGGATTTTAATAGCATAAAAACGAGTTTGGAAAAATTCAAAATCCTAGCTTCTTTATTTTTTTAGTTATCATGCAGACGGGTAAGCAGACGGACATACATACATAGTTAGATCGATTTATTTTTCGATTGGGTTTCAATCCATACCTTTCAATCTATATTTACACCTTCCACCCCCCACCCTCCTTCTTTGCGATCCAAACGTAATGGCAAATTTAGAATACCCTTTTGGGGAATAAAAATTTTTACATAATATGGGAACAATAAAACAAAAATAGCTTTTTACTCGTGTAATTTATACCAGCATATTTCTTCACTTATAAACTTTCCAAAAAGTCACTTATACTGAACGAACTATGTATAGTCGAAAATCGATCATGATAATGTCAATACCTATACAAATATAGATATTATTTATAATTTATTAAGAAATTAAAATTGATAATTGATTGCTGAACTAAAATAAATTGCGAAATCATCACAAGAAAAAAGATAAGAAAAAATTATAAAGAAATCGTTAGGACGGAATTAAACTGATTTTTAAATCTAGTACAAATTAAAAAGCAATTACCCAGCGTAAAATAATGTACTAAATGTAGTAAAATTATATATGATCTGAAAATTAAAAAAACAGTCCAAAAGGGTGGTCAAATTTTAATCTTGAACAGCAATCTTTAGTTTAGTGACTTTTTATTTTGTTGTTGGTTAAATGATTTCAACGGGAAGTTTATTCGATCACTCCAAATTCGATAATCGTACTTATTTGTATAGCAATTCAGATTCTTAATTTTTCAATAACTCATAAAACCCTTTCTCATCTCTTCAAGCTTATATAAAATGAAAAAAAGCTTGAAAATAGGGTCGATTCAATAATTCATTGAGTTTTAAGTTATCGCACCATAAACTTATCTTTGCCTTTAGCACCCCTAATATTCTATATTTTAAAATGGGTTTCGTAGCAACTGAACCTCCCTATATAAATTGCTAATTTCTAATAACTAATGACGTACATTTCAATAACAACTTTTTTAAAAAAAACCTCTGATACTTCTTGATATATCATCAATATTGACATCAAGTTCGTTAGAAAATTAATCTGAACTTAACTTTAAATAAAAATTTAAAACCATTCAATAAATAAAAAGAAAATAACTATTTTTCTATTGTTTTTTTTTTTATTTTTAATTATTTTAAATTATTACAGATAAATAGAATTTTTTTATATCAATTTGGTATTAATGTCTTTTTAAATATTTCAATTTAACAGCTTCATTGATCATAGCTGTGATTGAATCTAAAGTTTCTTCACCAGTTGGAATAATTTGTGAAGCTGGTAACATAAAACCATCCATACCACCTGATCTTGGACGTAATTCATAACAGTAAGCTAATGGAACATCTAAAACACCATGTACCCAATCAATTGATGAACCAGATGCTGGATAAATTGTATGATAAATATCACCAACAGTATATTTAGTATTATAACGTTTAGCTAAAGCAGCGGCAGCAACATCACCAATATTTTTCATGTCATTGTAATTTGGTGGAACTTGGGATTTGTAACCATATGGGAAAAGTAAAAGTTGTGAGAATGAATGGAATGAAATATATAAATCGATTTTATCCTTGATAGATTTCAAATAAGTTGTGAATGTTTTAATTTCAATTTCAGATTCAGCGTGTTTTCCAGCATATGTATCGGTACATGCGTTTGAGCTTGCACCAACGGTATTCCAAGCAAGATCGAAATTACGATTTGGATCAGCACCCCAGCAAATACCATTTGGTGACCGGGTTTTTCTCCACATACGATTTGTAGAATGAGTGTATGCATAACCATCTGGATTTGTGTGTGGGAAAATGTACCAATCATTATTTTCAGCGATTTCGCGTGTAACGGCATTGGTGCTTGTTAATAATTCATTTAAAATATATGCAGTTGTGGCTGAAGAAATCCATTCTCTATGTAAAGTTTTTTTTTATTAATTAATAATCCAATCATAAATTTATATGCATTAAACTCACCTTGAATGAATACCACCTTCTAAAACAATACCGGGATTTCCTGCTTTGAATGAAACTTTAACACCAAGAATTTCACGTCCTTCATAAGATTTACCGGCATGAATTAATTCGACTTGTGGATATTTTTGTGCTGTTTGTTTTAAGAATTCATAAGTTCCTTCTAGATCAAAATATTGTTTAAAGTTATAAAAGCTGCGTCCACGAGCAACACTGAAACGTGATTCTTCATCTAAATGAGCTTGGAAATTCTTATCAACAAGTTCAACTGAAACTTCGTTTTGTCTTAAAGATTGTAAAAAGTCTGGAACTTTATGTGGTGCTACAACAACATTTAAACTTTCCCCAACTTTATGTGGTCTATGTAATAAAATTATACTATCACTAATTTCTTCAAATTGGAATAATAATTTTGTTTGTTCTTCAGTAACTGGAGTTACTTTGTAAACTGGATAGCTGTCATAGCGAGCTTTGTCTGCTAAAGCAGCTACCACTAATAAACTGCACAAAAACACTTCCTTAAACATTCTATGTTCTTTTAAAATTTTATTCGAAATAAAATAATTGAAGCAAATGGAATTAGCTTTTATATACTTTATAAAATTTTTGAAATTCACATTCACTCTAACAAAATAACAAATTATTTAAATGTATTTGTAAATAACAATAGATTTTGATAACAACTAAATAAACTTTTATCAAAAGTACTTCATAATTAAGCTGAAGGTGATTAGAATCGTGATTAGAAACGTATTTGTTAATTACCAAACAGATAAAATTGGCATTAACTTTGATTTGAAGTATTCAATTTTTAAAAATTAACCTTTGCATTCCTCAAAGAACATAGAATGTATTTTTTAGGATATCATTTTACGTGTTAAAGGTCTGTTATACTTTAACATATTATGAATAATATAACTTTTCGTATAACGGTATAACCTCAACCTAATTTAGCTGGAGTAAATTGAAAATATTTAAAAATTTTAAAAGTCTAATAACATATTCTAAATATTCACTAAAATTCGGGCTATATAAACTTTTGGTATAACTTGGACTTTGCTATGAAAGCTTATTTCAAAGAAAAAGTTAATATATGAAAAACAGGTCATTGTCAGAATTTTTTAGAAGGTTCTTATTTCTTAAGAAATATTTTTATCGGAAAGTAGTAGGATTAATTTTATCAATTTATCTAATCATTCATATTTATTTCTTAATAAGATAAGTAAGTATTTATTGTTATTTAAAATTAATGAAAATTTAGCTATAATAACACGTCACACATAATTTGTCAATAAACCCAACTAAAAAATCACTGTCATGGGAATTACTTATAAAAACACAAAAAAAAAATTGGTTTGTCGACAAAGTTTTAATTAACTTAACAATAACAAAGAGTACTTATCTGAATAAAATCAATCAACTTGTTTGGAATAAATACAATTTTTGATATGTAATTATCGATAAATAAAATCCCATATGAGTCAAGTGTAGAGATCGCATAAAAATGATCACGTAGCACTTCACCTCCACGTCCAATCCAATGTTTTTTTTTTGTTCAAAGGGAGAATAAAACCTTTCGATAGTATGAGATTTTTTCTTACTAAAAGACCTCCTGCTCAAGCCAAAATAATGGGAAAGCACCCAACCAACCCGCTTGACGCGTTATAATGGCTAAAGACACATATATATGGTCATATATTTTTAAAACTTTAACTTATTCTTCCCAATTGAAAGTAAAGCATATTTAGCCTTCTTAAGAGAAAGGAACATTAGTAGATCTGTTTTCACAAATTAAAGGTAAGTTTTCCTCATAACATTTCAAAATATCGTTAGAGTTTTAAGAGTCTGTATATTTCAACCGCGTATAAACTATAAAGATATTAAAAGGGTTAGTATTATAGATAGAAAAGGAGTAGATACTTGTTTAAAAGTAAACTTTTTTAGTGTGGCAACGCAAAATTTATTAAGTCAAGAACAATTTAAAGAGCAGCTATATCTTGAAAACTAAAAAAACTACAGCTTAATTTGACATATCATGTCAGCCTACTCATTATAATTTATACAACGGTACACATCACGAACGTAATCATTTGGGAAATCCCCTGTATTCATTAATAATAAGTTCATTACCAATGCCAATCATTCTAACACTATGCCGATTCCATTAAATATATAGTTATATACTTATAATAGAAAATTTAATCTTTAAGATTTATTTTTTTACAAAAGTATATGCAATAAATTAAACTAGGCATATTTTAAGTTAATCTTTGAACAGTTTTTACTATAAATCCCATCAAAGCGGCAAGTAATTAAAAATTTTACATATATATATATATAACTAAATAAAACGTATATTCAATTATGAGCTATTGTTTCATAAAAATAAATCTAAAAAACTTTTAATATTTTTATAACCTATGATTTTAAATCCAGAATTTTTAAATTAACAACGCAACAAATCGATATCAGTATTTCAAGTGCTATTATTTTAAAATATTTAAAAAAAACTGATTTAAATTTAGACAAATTACCCATTACTCACATTTAAAAAATAAATTAATCTTATCAATAATGTGATATTTTTAGAAAGTTTTGATTTGTAAATATTAAATAATTAAAATAATAAAACTTTACACTTGCCTTTAAAAACATAATATTTGTTAAATATATTGGCCGTATCGTGAGTGTCAGTTATTAAATATGTGATAATTGATAAAATTTATCACAAACAGTATCGTGAACTGATTCTGTTTGATGTTTTGCACTCACGATAAGACTCAGTGTTCAAATGGCTATAATTTTAGATGCGTTCAGAAAAAATAATTTGAAAATGCACATTCAGCTCTTCAGTTTATTCTTTAAAAGCAAAGTCATTTGCTAAAACACCCAATAATTTGATAATCATCTATTGATGACTTTTGTTTTGATTTTAGAGTCATTGGTTTTTGCAATAATTTGCATTTGTCATTGACATTTTCAAAAACAATAAATTTGATTTTCCATGCAGTAATAATGAAATATTTGCGTAATTGCGTTTATGTTTGCAACATATTGACCATAAAACAGTTTACGAATTTATGATTGACGTGTCAAAAAAGTTAACAAACTTGTCATTTTAATCATCATTTTTTTACGTTTAAGAAAATAGCCAAATATATGTCGTTTTCGATTGGCAAAAAGAATTGTTTTATTTTCGATTGGCACAAAAATGGGTAAATCTTTTTTTTAGAATAAATCTAGATTTTTTCTCAGATTTACTCTTTTTTTTTATGTGTGTGTTTGACATTTGCCAGTTTTATTAAAATGTCATTAAATAAAAATATTAAAAAGTGATTCAAAGTACAAAGGAAGTGATTCAA
The DNA here is from genome assembly GCA_963082915.1 of Dolichopus griseipennis. NCBI lineage: Eukaryota > Metazoa > Arthropoda > Insecta > Diptera > Dolichopodidae > Dolichopus > Dolichopus griseipennis. The sequence goes on from OY720441.1 coordinate 364,536,525, forward strand.
AGTACGAAGAAAAGTAATGGAGAACATTATAGAATTTATGGATTCATCATCATCATTATCATCTACAACATCACCAGAAAACAAATATTTAGAGTTATGTTTTTTAATTATTACAATAATTGCTAGTATCCATTTTTAAGTTTTTTAAAATCAAATGAAAATATGAAACGTCAAACTTTATTTCTTTATACACTAATACAACTAATACAAACAAAAATAAGAGTAACTCTCGTTTCATTTTCGATTGGAACAAAAAAAGCACTCTGAATCTCAAAAAACCAATCGAAAAAGACATTAAATTTAATTCAAGGCTGTTGGCGAGATCTTATGGACGTCAAATTTCTTTATTTGTGTCAAATTTCACAGTCACTTAATATGATTTATGATAATTTTCATCAAATTTTAATTAACTTCATCGTTAATGTCAAATGCATGAAAAATTCCATATCTATTGTGAACTTAATCAAATGTTTTGTGATAATTTGGTATCAAGAATAATTTGGAATATAAATTAATATCATAATAAAACAAAGTACAAAACCAAACAAACAATCGGTTTTACAAACAATTTACAAAACCAAATTTTATTTAAATTTTTATTTGATTTCAGATTTTTGTTTAAAAATTAGACTGCAAATTAAGTTGTTCTTCTTTCTCCGATTATATATATAATATAACTCCACTCTATATATATATATAAATTTTTCTTTAAATTTAGCAAACTTTAAATTATTACAATTCACAATAGTAAAATTTTATCATAAAGCTTTTTAGTGGCTCTTCGTAATATGGTTTTTGATAAATTTTATCAGTTTCATATTTTGTGATAGTTGATACTCGTGATAGGCCTGTTATACAAATGTAAATCATATATATTTTAAATTGTCATGTTTTATTAAAATGTTAAAATTTACATGTACATTTTAATGACGTGTAATTTTTACAATTTTAAAAATTTTATAACAAAAACAGAAAAAAAAAAAAAAACAAACATTCTAGATTTAACTAATTTTGTGAATCTATTGAATTTTTATATAATTGATAAATTTACTCTTCTACATAATCATCTTCCTCATCTGAGTTTTGAAATATAATATCACGTTCAGTTTGATCATGTCCAAAAGTCATTCGAGTAAAAAGATCAACTGGACGTTGTGGACGTTGTAATGGTGTTGATGGTGGTAAAGAACTTTGTGATGAAAATGGGGTCATTTTTAATAAATGAGGAGGTATTCTTGCCTGTTGATTTTCCATTTCTGTATCAACCACCTAAAAAAATATAATTGGTATATAATAATTTAATTTCAGTGGTTTGGTATATGGAGTCATGGATGATGTGGAAAATTTTGAAAGTGGAAAAATAATCTCACCATGTTCTTTTGAAGATTTCTGAAATTTTTTCTACATTCATTGTTTTGCATTGAAGTTATAGCACTAGTAATAGTTGTTCTTTGTTTTTTAAAATAAATTTAAAATCATTTTTTTTTAATTTTTTGATTGATTCGATTCGAATACTTACATTTTAGGCATATTTTTATTATTAGTTTGTCTTTGTTTCACAATTTCAGTTGTGATTATAGACCTATTAAATTTTTAAAAAATTTTATTAAATACATTTAAATCTGGATCAAACTAAAAATTAAAATTTCGTTATACTTGCCCGATAAAATTAGGAGGTTTTCGAATATTAATTTCATCATCAACATCTTCATCATTGTGCGATTCTTTGCCAGCAATTTTTCGATTATTGGAATTGTTATCAAAATCCGGATCTTGTACTAAAATTCAATAATTTTTTTTTTAATTAAACGCAGAAACAAATGCATTAAAATAAAATGAATTACTGACCCTCTTGAACATCAGTTAAATCAAGATTATCATATTTCATATTATTATTTCCTTCAAATAATTGTGTTACAACATCATCAAAAAATCCACCTCTTGTTAATGGTCGTTCTGTTATTGCTTTATTACTTTTTTTAAGTGAATTATTAACTGACGGTGTATTTGATTTTGTAGCTTGTTTATATCTTAAAAAATGATCATGTATACTTTCACCGCCCGGTCTTGATGTATTTTTAAGCTATAAATATTTCAATATAAAAACGTATATATTAAATTAATTTGGTCTGATACAAAATCTCGTTCTTACAAAATCTTGCTCGGCAAATTCTTTTATAAAATGTCGTTTTTTTAATAAATTGGTTAAAAAATAATTTATTTTATTGTCGGGGGCTGCCAACCCCGAACAGCCCGTTAAATAAATTGTTTAAGCTACGTTTCGCATCCAACACTAAAATTAAAAGAATGGTAAGAATGGTGCATAAATTTTCTTGAAAAGTGAGCAATTCTGAATTTGAATCCAAATCTAAAATCAGTTGGGTACGAAATCCGTAATTGTAAAATCCGGAAAGTATGGATTTAGATTATGGATTTTGAAAAGTATGGATTTGTATGTATGAAAGTATGGATTTTTTTTGAAACTTAATGGATTTAATTGTTTATGGATTTTAAATATACGTATTTTGTAGGTAACCCCTCTAAAATACCTCCCAATAATATTTTTTACAAATATTTGTCTGCCAAAAAACAAGTCTCAAAAAAAATTCGATTTTCTAAAAACCATATTTTGTCCCCCAAGATTTTGGAAACCGAGGTTTTGAAAAAGATCTCAAATTATGTTTAAACGTTCAAATACCCATGGTGGTTTATTATCAGTTAAATTATGACGTTCATTATTAATTTTTAATCTTTCGGCTTGTTCTTTTTGCATTTCAGTGGTTGTATTTAATAAATCACGAATGAATTGTTGTCGTGCATCATTGCTAGTTAAACTTAAAACTTCCTCCTATATACAAATATTTATTTAAATTATTTTTTAATAAATTTTATAATTTTTTTTTTTTTTTAATTTACAAAAGCTTTGTAATCGGTTAAATCGGGCTCAACTTCATCTAAAGAATCATAGTCATTGTCATCTTCTTCATTGATCCCCCAAAATTCATCTCTGTAATAAAAAAAATTTAATATTTAGAAAATCTAAATTTAGAATTTAAATTAATTCTACAAATGTTTCGAAAAATATTTTTAAATAAAGAAAAAAGCTTTAACATAAGTTTTTCTTATAACAATGTCTGTTTTGCAAATTTTTCAAAAATTTTATTGAAACATTTATTGAAAAATTAAAAACACTTGCATTCAAATGTAATTCAATTTAGTGGCACACTGCTGGTATAAATTCTTAAATATATATATATATGTATGTATAAATATATCAGTTTAATTCAAGTTCAGATAAAACAATTATTAAATTAAATCAAGCAGACATAATATTATTAAATATAATATTGTTATAAAACTCAGTTACAATGTTTACTTACAATGTTCTAGCAGACATAATAAATTTTGAATAATATCTTAATTGGCAATGGAAAAATCAATAAAAATTTTGTTACTATTAAATTATTTAAAAAATATAAACAAAAAAAAAAGCTGATCCGAGTTCTTTAAAATTATTATTGAAATAAAACAAAAAAAAAATAAAAGTCAGTTTTTTTTTTGTTTTTAGAAACTGAATTTTATTGGAAGTTATTACTAAGTTTTTACAAAAATTAATTTAGCATTTTTTTAATATTAGTCACCAAATTTAATTTTTATTTATTTTAAGTTCTTCTGTTAATGTAAAAATAAGACAATTCTTGAATAATTAAAGTTAAAATAAAATTTAAACAAGTAGTTTAAAAAAATAATTTAAAATTTGAATTTTATTTTAAACGATATAGCATACTTTTAGGAGGTTTTTAATTACTCTTTGGAATTAAAGAAATCTTTACCATAATATTGCATAAATTTATTATTTAACTAACTTCACAATATTTTTGATTTTTTAATTAGTAGGGCACTTTTCAAAACGTCAACAATTTTATGATAATCAAGGTTAACGATTGATTACTTTTGTTTTGGATTTAAGCGTCATTGATAATTTGAATTTGGCATTGACGTTTGAAAATAAAAAATTTTACGTTCCTTACAATAGTAATAATTTTTTTTTTTTTTTAAATAAACTTTTATTTTGTTATAATCTTACATATGAGTATCTTAACCTACAAAACAAAGTTAACAAACAAGGTATAGCTCTTTTATTTTTAACATTTAATAATGTTTTAGCTCTTTTATTTTTAACATTTAATTAAAAATGCTGACCATCAAACAGTTTACGAATTTATGATTGACGCATCAAAATTGTTTAGCAATTTGTGATTTTGATCATCGTCGTGTTTTTGACGTTTTAGAAAAGTATCTGGTTGGGCCTGTCTAGTTGTTTAAAAAAATAATTTAAAATTTGAATTTTATTTTATACGATAAAGCATACTTTTAGGAGGTTTTATCTTACTCATTGAAATTAATTTATATAATCTTTTTTCAAGTGTTTTTAAAAAAGCACATTTTCAAAATAATATAATGTTTCATACTGAGCATGGGGAAGGTTGCCCAATTTCTCAAGGATCTAATCCTCACTGCTCCCCTCCCCCCAACTTTTTTAGGTTCTAGGAATTAAATTTTGAATTCCACCAAAATTTGGAATTTTACTTAGAATTTTATTATTTAAGCAAAAATGGTTAAAATTGAGAGACAATTTCTTCAATTTAAAGAACCGCTTTTAAATTTAAGAAAATATTTTAACATATGTTAAAGTATAATGTTGGACCTTCAAATTTTGTATATTAAGAAAAAAAAATTTGAACAAGTATTCAACTTACAGGTGTTTAAAAATAGCAAAATTTCAATTTTCGAGCCCTTATAGCTCCTAAACATGGGACTTGACAAAAAATTTTTGTTAACTGACTTCTACTTATTTGTAACTACTCCCAAAATTTGACCCTAGCTTGAGCCGTTTAGAAGATATGTGTGTCCAAAAATTTAGCAAAAATTGAGTTTTGTGTAATTTTAAATTTTAGTACCGCATAATTTTAGCAACCCTAAACATTTTCCTGTCAATTTATAAATTTTATGAAACCAGCTATCGTTTGCCGTTTGCAGATTGAAAATATATCTAACAGAACTCTTGTTATAACAATTTAAATATAAAATTCTTCTACGAAATTATTTTTTTTGCAGTACCTACTCGGGGTTAAAATTTCTTTTCTGTATTTCAAACGGTGTAAAAGTTTTTGTAAACATACGGACCGACAGAGTAAGCTATAGGCACATTTTTAACAAAATTTTTTGAAAATGTGCTAAAAACTAGCCCTCAAAAAATTAGGATCAATTTTTATCTTAATTTTTTTTCCTGTTTTTAGGTTTTGTTACAGAATTGAGGACTGGATTTTTTAAAAAATGTTATGATCCTAAGATACGGGGGTGTATTTTCAAATAAGGACATTTTTTTTTTTTTTTCAAAAAAATTCCTTTTTAAATGACAATTCTTACTCTATGTTAAACTCTGTCCGTCTGTATGTCTGTTAATACTTCCATATCGTTTGAAAAAAAAGAATGAAATTTTAACTACGATTAAGTATCCCAAAGAAAAACAAATTTGTGAAACAACGTTTTTTTTATAGTCAGCCATGAGAGCGTGTGAGAGCTTTTTTATTCAAACATATGAACATTAAATGAAAAAAAATTGAATTTAAAAAAAACAAAAAAAAATTATATTTGGGTTTTTTTATTTTTTAAAAAATTTTTTTAGATTGTCTATTTAGATATACTAGAATTTAAATGTATTAAATTGCCAAAATGATAATCAACTCTTTAATTCTTATTTTAATGGCGCAGTGGTAAAGACGCTGCCATTCATGTGGAAGGTCTCGGGTTCAAACCCCGGTCAGATCATGTCTAATAAAAAAATATCCAGAACCAATAAGTATTTTTTATTAGACAAATTTTACTTTGGGCTTGATTAATCGCTGGGCTAAAGAATTTATATGTCTATACATAAGCATCATTATATAGTTTTTGTAGGACTCAGAATTGCAAAGTTTATATATCGCGTATTGAATCAGTTCAGAAGCGATTGCTGCGTTTTGATTTAAAAGATATGCCATGGCCAGATCCCTTTCATTTTTATAATTCTAATTCTATCTAGTATATTTTTAAGCTGGGAAACCCCAAATGACACCTACTTCTACAAGCATTTCTAAAAACATGTAAAATGAATATTAATATAGTTTCATACACAGTATTTTAATTTATTTAAATTTTGAGAACTGTAACATGATATAAATTTTGGAATAAAACAAAATTATAAATTAAAAAATTTTTATAAAAATAAACCTTTAGTCACAACACAGTTAATAATTATTACGAACATTATAACTTAAATATAAAAAAAACCATTAATCTACAGATTATGGAAGACATTTTTATATTATTTTTTATTTCTAGACAAAATTTTGAATAAAAATGTTTCTTATGAGTTAAAAGGACACTTAATATAAAATAAGTTTATTTATGATTGTTTTAAAAAATATTTAACTTTTTTTTTTTATAAAATAATAAAATTTTGATTATATAATGAATAACTAATTTATAATTTTTTAAACTCTTTTAGGTCTTCCTTCTCTCCAAATTCTTATAATATTTTTTAATTTCGTATTATTTGTTGATCGAGGTTTCGTAGTGGATGTTCCTGATCGAGGAGTTTGTTGCATTGACTTCGGTGTTTTTTCCGATCGTACTGCATCTCTAATTTTTTTATTTTTAACTTTAAAAATTTGGATACCGTCAATTTCAATGCAAATGATTAATAAAACGAATATTAAAATAAAAAACAATTTCATTTCCTCTTTTTTTGCTTTTTTTTTTCAATTATAGTAACTATTAAGTCTGCAACTGATCCGTTATAATTAAAGACTAAATTATTTTGTTTAAAAAATTTTATAAACTATGTATTAAAATATTTGATACGCATTTTAATCAAAAATTGTGTAATTAAAATTAAAAATGATTATATATTAAGAATTTATATGTCACCTTCATTCTGTTAGAGAAATTATCTCTTCATTTTTGTTTTTTATTTTTTATACCCGTGCATACATATGTATATGATATCGGGTATATTAGATTTGCTCCTCCGTTTGTAACGCATCGATCTAGACGAGCTAGATATAGTGTCAAGGGTACGTATCGGCTCAGAATCGAAAAATGAGTCGATCTAGCTATGTGTGTCTGTCCGTCCGTCCGTCCGTCCGTCCGTCCGTCCGTCTGTGTGTCAGCACGATAACTCAAAAACTAAAAGAGCTACAGTTTTGAAATTTTCACAAAATATTTTTCAATCAATTTCTAGGTTCCCTATTTTTTTTGGTTAAGATCGGACCAAAACTTCGGGTAGCTCTCGAACAGCTAACTTTTTTAACTCCAACATTTTCATATAAAAATTTGAAAATTTGCTATGCACCGTGTATTTAATATGAAATTATATGAATTTTGTTTGTTTTTGTTTTTTTGTTTACTTTTTTTTTTGAATAGATAACGAGTTAGAATTTCATATTATTTAAATGATGCGTAGTTTTTTTAAGATAAGCAAAAAAGAACACAAAGATTTTTTTTAAGTAAATGGCTCCATAAATAATTTATATATGTATATTCATATAATATGTATATGTGTAATATTTTGAATGAATCATTTTATCAATATGATTATATGATGCTTACTTTGCTTAGGTTTAATATATTCGTGAATTAAAAATTAAGTAATTAAAAGAGATAGAATTGAAAAATTAGAGCTAGAGTTTTGAAATTCACACAAAACATTTTTTGGACATTTTTAAGGTTCCCTATTCTTTTTGGTTAAGACCAGACCAAGGTTTCGGGGAGCTGCCACACAACTTATTTAAACCAATATAAATTTCTTCAAAAGTAATTATTCTAGAAAGACGAAAATTACACACGGTTAGTTTTATAATGAATCAAGCACTTATATGAAGTTTCAAAATTTTACGGCTTCATTTGCGGGGGGTTGCCATACAACTTCTTTGCACCAATATGAATTTCTTGGAAACTGAGTATACTACGAGGATGAAAATTACACACTGTTAGTTATATAAAGAATCGAGCACTAATACGGAGTTTCAAAATGTTACGACCCCATATTCGGGCAGCTCCCATACAAAGTTGTCAATTCGATAACTGTGAATCTAATGAAGCTACGAGGTTAAAATTAAAACTGGGCAGGTAAAGTAATAGGGCAAGTTAGTTGGCAAAGTCGGACATCGCTCGACCAACTTTTGGGGTGGGCTATTTTTTTTTGTTTTTTTTTTTTTTTGTTTTTAACCAAAAATTATGGTACCTATAATGAATTAAAAATTTAATTTTTTTTTTAAGCAAAAATTATGGGATAATAAGTTAATTTTTTTTTTAACTATTTTACTTTTTTATATTTTTTTTTATACCTAATAGCATTTATGATATTTAAAAATTAACTTACCCGTTATATATTATAAATAAATAACGGTTAGTGGGTAAGCACGGGTATCTAAAAGTTGACAAGGGCAACTATAATCTTCCTCGTTTTTTTTACATTTTTCTTCAAAGAGCGAAAGTACCAAAAAAAAAAATGTATTAAGATTAAGTCGAATATAGACAAATTATATATACTGATTAAACAGCCCCTATAATTTATGGAAAAGATAAATTTTGAAATTTTCCAAAAAAAATAAAAGAATTCAAGATCTTTCAATATTGAATAACTGAATGTGTGTTCAAATAGTTTCAATGTGAAATATAAGAAAATCTTTATTCACAAAACATTTATACACAACTGGAATTTTCAATTATCTTAATTAACAAATGAGTTTAAAATTAATAGATTTGATCTTATTAAATGCTTAAAGTTAATAAATCATAATGTTGTGAAATTTTTGGGTGTATTAAAAAATAAATTTCCAAATATTTAAACTTTAATACTAAATTAAAAACTAATATCCTACTCCTATTATATTTCTCGAATAATTATAAATAATTCACGCACTAAATAATGATGGCAATACTAATGCCTTTAAATTCATTTTATTCATGATTGATGATCATGTCGAATATTCGCCGCTGTTAGAGAATTTCGCCATTGATTCACAATGATGACTTTGGCGGCTGGCGAAAACAATTGTTTTTAAAAGAAGAAATGACAGTCATTCAGTTTTAAAAATTTTCAAACGGTCGTGATTTTAAATTAAAAAAAAAAAAAAAATAGTGTAAGAAAAATAATTTAAAATTTGAATTTTATTTTAAACGATATAGCATACTTTTAGGAGGTTTTTAATTACTCTTTGGAATTAAAGAAATCTTTACCATTATAGTGCATAAATTTATTATTTAACTAACATCACAATAATTTTAATAATATTTTGCGATTTTTTAATTGGTAGGGCACTTTTCCAATACCTCAAAAATTTTACGATGATCAAGGTCAATGATTGATGACTTTGTTTTTGATTTAAGCGCCATTGATAATCTGAATTTAGAGTTGACGTTTTCGAAAATAAAAAATTTTACGTTCCTTACAGTAGTAATAAAATATTTGCATAATTGTTATGATGCTTGGAACATATTTACCATCAAACAGTTTACGAATTTATGATGATTTTGATAATCGTAGTGTTTTTGACGTTTTAAAAAAGAATCTGGTTGGATCTGTTTAGTTGTTTAAAAAAATAATTTAAAATTTGAATTTTATTTAAAAATACATTGCATACTTTTAGAAGGTTTTCTCTTACTCATTGGAATTAATTTATATACTCTTTTTTCATGAACTTCATCCTTTTTCAGAAGAAATTTGTGTATTTTCAAATAAATTTGACCTTTTTTCAAATACAGTTAATCCTAAAATTTAAACTAGAATTGATCTTTTTCAATCCGCTCCGTTTCGTGAGATTCAGCAGTCTGAACAACATACATAATTGAAAAAAGTTATTTACCAATTTTATATAAAATTCATCTATGAACAAGTAGAAAATGGAATAAGAATAACAATATAATTGAATTTGAAATTTATCACAAATCGAGAAGTATCTCGAGATATATAAGCAGTTATTTTCCCACTACGTCAATTCAACACAAATTAGTGGGATTTAATTCAATAGTTCATAAATCATAGATGATGATCAACATATATTGGATAATATCCATAAAACTTCAATTAATAATTTAAAATAAAAAAAATCACAATCACATAAGACGCGTGTGAGGAGTTTTTTATTCAATCATATCAACATTAAATAAATAATGATAATGAACCAATAAAACTTAAAAAAAAATGTATTTTTTTTTTTGGGTTTTTTTATATTTTAAATAATTTTTTTAGATTGTCTATTTAGATGTACTTACGTTTTTATACCAGTTTGACTATAGGTCAAAAGGGTATACTAAATTTGCCATTTCGTTTATAACGCAAAGAAAGAGGGGGTAGAAAAAAGACTCAAAGGTATGGATCGAACCGAAATCGAAAAATAATTCTCCGTCCGTCCGTCGCCACGAAAAAATAAAGGAGCCAGGATTTTGAAGTTCCTACAAATTCGTTTTAATGCAATAGCCGCCTCCGTTATTGAAATCCAGCCGGTTTGCTCGACGGGTTCGAGAACCTGCTACATAACAATTTTTTTTAAATGAGCAAATTTCTGTACCTATCTGAAATTTTGTCAAAAATACTTTAGATTTATGGCCAAAGTTTGTGCAAAATTTGGTTGGTCTACTGCCGTGGACCATTCAAGTACCGACATACAACTTCTTCTTTTAATAGAGCATTACTCTAAAACTAATGAGTTGGGTGTCTGAAATTTCGTCAAAAGTACTTTAGTTATAGGGCCAAAGTTTGTACAAAATTTGGTTGGTTTACTGCAGTGGGTTCGAGTAGATATCTGAAATGGTGGATATCTGAAATTTTGTCAATAATAGTTAACTTTAATGGTCAACGTTTGAAAAATACTGTCATACGGGTATCCCACAGTTGACACAGTCTACTCTACTACACTCTTCCTTGTTTTAGATTGTCTATTTTTTGCTAAACTGGTGTTTTTTTTGTAAAATTAATTTTTTTTTTTTGGGTTTTTTTATTTTTTAAAGAATTTTTTTTCGAATTGTTTATTTGGATGTACTTAAAGAATTTTCAAACCTATACATAAGCATCTTTATATGGTTTTGATTTAAGAGATATGCCATGGCCAGATCCCTTTCATTTACCTCCTTATAAGAAAAGATTACTGTTAATCGATCTCCATTCTCTTGCTGCATTCGCATATTAGTTGCCAATATCATTTTTATTCACCAAATAATCACTGAGAGCATATTATACCCTAATATCTATTTGCGAATATTATTTTGAGTGAATTTGAATAATCTTACTGTTTTACATCCGCAGTCTGAGAACTGATTATGATCGAAGCGAAACGAACTAATTACGAAAATGTTACATAAGTTACATGAAATTAACTGCAATTCTACTAACTTCAATCTCCTCAACCATTAACGTGCCTGTAATAAAAATGATTGAGTAATCAGGCTTTCAGGAAAAGTTATAATACAAATATTGGCTCGGTAGAATGTTTTTTACTTCCATATTTCAGTTCTTTGAATAAATAATGAGTGTTTGTAGCTTAAATTAAAGTTTGGGCTTATATACCTAAATTTGTTATAATCAGTTTTATCTCTGCTAATCATGTTAGTATTAACATTACTTAATTCAGTAATATTTTAGTCTACTTATTATTGTTAATTAGTTTATATTCTATCTTAAAATTGATAGCTTTCTATTAACCAGCTAATTTATTAAAATGATGACGGTTTAATGTTTGGTTAGTCGACTTGGTTTAAAACATGCTCAGTATAATACGGATAGTCATGACTCACTATGAGTTTCGACTGCGTGACGTTTTAAATTAAATTTAAAAATAAGCTAAATGCTTGATATAAGCAATCGTCTGCCAATACTATTTAAATTTTTATAATTCTAATTCTATATATAGTATATTTTTAAGCTGGAAACCCCAAAGGACACCTGCTTCTAAAAGCATTTCTAAAAACATGTAAAATGAATATTAATATAGTTCAATGCACAGTATTTTAATTTATTTAAATTTTGAGAACTGTAACATGATATAAATTTTGGAATAAAACAAAATTATAAATTAAAAAATTTTATAAAAATAAACCTTTAGCCACAACACAATTAATAATTACGAACGTTTTGCAGTTTAAATTTCATTTTAATTAATAACTTAAATATAAAAAAATCATTAATCTATAGATTAGGGAAGACATTTTATATTTCTTTTTTATTTCTAGACAAAAAATTTTGAATAAAAATGTTTCTTATGAGTAAAAAGGACACTTAAAATAAAATAAATTTATTTATGATTGTTTTAAAAAATATTTATTTGTTTTTTTTTTATAAAATAATAAAATTTTGATTAAATAATGAATAACTAATTTATTATTTTTTAAACTCTTTTAGGTCTTTCATCTTTCCAAATTTTTTTGATATTTTCTCCCCAATTATTTTTTGGTTTCTTAGTGAATTTTCCAGAACAGATACGAGGACGATTTTGATATAACTGTGATCGTTTTATGTTTGCATTTGGAACTGAATATGTCCTACCTTCAATTTCAATGCAAAGGATTAATAAAACGAATATTAAAATAAAAAATAATTTCATTTCTTCTTATTTTTTTCTTTTTTTTTAATTATAATAATTATTAAGTCTGCGACTGATCCGCTATAATTAAAGACTAAATTATTTTGTTTAAAAAAAGTTTTTATAAACTATGTACTAAATTTTTGATACGTATTTTAAAAATTGTATAGTTAAAATTTAAAATGATTACATATAAAAAATTTATATGTCATCTTAATTCTGTTAAAGAAATTATCTGTTCATTTTTGTTTCTTATTTATATTCGCGGCTATTTGCGAATTTTCGCCATTGACCTACAATTACGACGGCGGCGGCTGACGAAAACAGCTGTTTTTAAAAGAAGAAATGATCAATCATTCAGTTTTCAAAATTTCAAACGGTTCGGTTCTGATTTTAAATTTAAAAAAAAAAATTGTAATTATAAATTTTGATGAAAACTTATTGAGGAAATTCGGAATTATACGTTTTTATTTAATTTAAAGGATCCTCAATACAAAATTACAAAAACAATTAATGTGTTTAGATCAAATAGCTGAAAAACTTGGAAGCACAAGTAAGAATTTTGAAACCTACATAGAAAAATAAATTCAAAAATCAAAAAAATTTTTTAATTTAAGATGTAATATGCAAAAAGAGGTGGAAAATTTAATAGATACCTACAAAAAACATATGCGCAATATTTCCTTGCCATCTGGATCGGAGGCAGAAGATTTAAAGGAAAAAAAAGGGAAATATTTTGAAATGCTTTGTTTTTTTATTTAGTAATCATCTAATCGAATCGATTGTAATTGAATGTAGAATTAATGTTAAATATATTTTATTTATAATTTTTAGTTTTGCTTGGCAATGAAACTGCGGTGGATTTCCTTTCTATATTGGTGGAAACCGGAACAAGTATGACAGGTACGTAATTTTAATAAAATATAATTTTAAACTTTTGTTTTATTTTTTGTTGTTTTAAATTCGGAAAACCTACCCACCAATAATTTAGATGACGCATTACAAGGACCAACTTCATCGGAGAGGCCAGCAGATCGGGAGGGATCTCGGCCATACAAAAATTACAAAAAAAAACAATGAGTACTTCGAAAAGTTTTTAGAAGGAGCTAGCGAGGCAATTATTAAAATTGCCTGCAGCTCCTCCTGCTCCTCCAAGAAACAATTTAAAGATGTGATTTTTTATTTTAGTCCCGTTGCGTCTAAAAAATTAAATTTATCATTAAACAAAAAATTTGTTAATTTTATAAAATATTTAGCAATATTAAAAAACGTAAACGTATAAGAAGAATCACAAATACCCAGTAAAATAATACTATAACATTTTTTATAATTATAATACTTCGAACCGCTATTCCTTGGGCAAATAACTCTAATATGTTTATCATAAATTGGCCCAATACAATTTGGCAAATTGGTTTTGTTAAAAAATTTTTACTCATCTTTATTCGGAATAGGTAAATATATTTCACGCAACTCCGAATATATTACCTCGCAAGTTTCATAAGCAATTTCTCTATCGGTTGATACACCTTTTTTAAAACTCCACGCCAAAATTTGTGAACTGCAACCATGTCCCAAATACCTAATAAAAAGTTTTTATATTAAAGCATGAATTAAAACAAAGTCAAAATTACATTAAAGTTATGGTTAAACGTGTTTCCGAAACTATTGGCTTACGCTGTGAACATTTCTCCAATTAGCTTTATGCTAATGGCAGAAGGAGATTAAATGATGAAACAATCATCCTGGTTAATTTAAAATAGTGCTCCTCGCCTTTTTAATTAATATCTATGAAGCTTTTGTTAAAAAAGTCATCTTCTTGGCTATTCAAGTTCACTTCTCTTATCCACCAATTTGTTCTAAATATTATTTTCGTTTCTACCTCAATGGCAATTATCGAAATAATTTTAACAATTTTTAATACTTTTTCCATTGTAATTTTTAAAAAATCTAAATTCACTTTGACTTGGTTTTTTATTTTAATTTTGATTGATTTTGATTGTCATGTTATGTTGATTTAATTGATTTTGATTGATTTTATTCTTATGTCAAAAAAATTCATGGCGTCAAAATTAAAAATTTATGCTAGTTTCTCCGCCAACGAATAAATCGCCGCGAATATTCGCCATCATTATGTGCAGTCCCATTTAAATAAATGAATGGCGAAAAAAATTCTGACAGCCGCGGCGAATATTCGACATGATTCTGGTTTCGTCTTAAGTTCTAGAAGAGATAAAATACTTTAGCAAAAATGCCTAAAAAAACTCTGCAATTGCATAGGGGTTTTATTAATTTAAAATTAATTTAAGTAAAATTTTCCAGAAAAAAGTGGCAAACAAATATATGTTCTAAATCACAAAATTTGTTTATAAAGTTAGGGCATATCTATAAATTCAAATAAATGCTTTTAAAATATAGTTCGATTAAATCTGGTTTTAAATTTGTGCAGCTCAGAGCAGCTTCATACAATGTGACTTAACACGATTATTTGGTATATCCTATAGAAGCCTCATTTTGAAGAATCAATTTAACAAAAACTAGTATTTTCAATAGGGCTGTGCAGATACCTAGAATGCGATACCACTAAACATATATTATGTAAGAAATTATTGATTGTGCATACTCTAATAAAAATTGAAATAAAAAAAAATAAATATTAATTGATTTATTTATTATTAGTACCAGACAATAGTAAAACCTGTCTGTTATTATAATAGTCCTTCGCCTATTTGACATTTGGACTTCGTACATTACTTCTTATACTTTCTACTATAATTCATAATTACAAAAAATTTTAAAAATTCTAATGATTTACATATTAATAATTTGTAAAAAATTCAATTTAATTTTTTAACTTTTTGTACAATTTTTATTTAAATTTTTAATTATCATCACTGTAAAACAATTAAGTGTTATTCAAATTAAACAATTCAAAGGATTCACTAAAATATTTTTTAATTATTAGGAATACACCTTCCAAATCGATCGTATTTCATACATGGAGTACGTGAAATTCCACTGGAAAATCTCACTTGTTCACTATTTGTTGTCATTGTAGGTTCTTGAGAATTGATTTCAATGCAATTAATTAGCAATAATAGAACAAATGCATTTAATAGTTTTGATATATTAAATATTTTCATTTTTATGAATTTTGTATTTTAATTTTTAAATGTAAGTATTTAATTCTGTAATTTTAATAATTAATTTCTACAAAAATTTTGTAAATTAAAGATAGGAATTAAATATAATTGTTTCAGTTGCTAGCAACTTAAAAAGTGAAATATTTTATTTAAATTATATTTTCAATTTAATTTTTTAAATTAATTAATCAGTTTCTTTTATTCTGAAACTTGGAAATTAAAGGTTATCTGCATATTTTTGATTTATTACCACAATATTTTCATTTCTTTATAATAAATTCTTCAAAATATGAGATTTATACACGACTAAATTATATACACATTATATATACTCATAATATACTATGGCAAAAAATAAACTTTAATTAAAAACAGACTTACAATACTTGCTATTGCAGCTTAAGTTGTACTTCAATCATTTTTCCAAATCAAAAAAATCACTGAAATATAAATTGCACGAAATTTGTCCAAAATATTCTTAAATAATGTACCGTTGCGGTAAAGAAGAATTTTAAAGCTTAAAGCCTTATAGCTCAAAAATTTGGGATTTATGTGTAAAAACACACCTCGACCTCGAGTAGTACAAATTAAACAAAATAAGACTAAAAAATTATTTTTAGACAAATCATTATTTTTTTTCTACTACAAAACTTCTATTGGTAATGCCGTAAAATCGTAGACATCATAATAAATCGAAAGATATCATTTATTATTAAGAGAAATCATTATCTAACTCATCAATAAAAAATTTATTGTATCCTACACTTGAAATAGGTGTAAAGCAATTTCGTAATTGCTAAAATTGGGGGTCAATTTAAGTGATGGTTTGGGTACCTCCCACTCACCTCTTAAAATCTAAGAAGCATATTTTTTAAATAAATAACACTATAAACCTGAAATATAGTGCAAGATACACCTTTGTTCTATCCTGTTTTAATTATATTCTTGAATTTTAAAAATAAATTAAAGTGGTGGTTTGGGTACCTAACACACGCCTTCCATGACCTAAAAAGCAATCTTCGTAATTAATACAGTTAGAAAATTGAAATTTGGCTCAAGAGTGTTTTGTCCTGTTTCTTTTTGTTTCTGAAATTTGAAAGGAATAAACGTAGAGGCTCGGTTAACTGCTTTACGCCTCCTTAGATCTAATCAAACCAGAATATCTTGGGAATTGATTAAGTTAGAAAATTGAAATTTGATACAAGATAATTCAGTCTTCTTTGTTGTATTCAAATATTATTGAAATATGTGGTAAGTTTAAGTAGGGCTTTATGTAAGCGTCTTTTGAATTTCTCAAGTGTAGGATATTACTAAGTCGGTTGCATTGACTTACTGTTGTTAACTAATAAGAAAATGAAGTTAAGAAAAAATTAATTTCAATTAATAGTAACTTTAATTTTAATTACAAATCAATTAATAACAATTTTTTAAATTTAAAAAACAAAATAACAAATTTACATCATAGTTTATTTTAGATTATTTTAAATGAAATCATTCTGCGGCAACTGCTGCTGATTAAAAAGCCATCACTTTATAAAATATTTTTTTTATTGAATAGGAATACAATTTCCAAATCGATCGTATTTCATACATGGTGTATATGACATTCTGGAACCTCTTCTTGGCTTTGTTGTTGTCGGTTCTTGAGAATTAATTTCAATGCAATTAATTAACAATAATAGAACAAATGTATAAAATAGTTTTGATGTATTAAAAATTTTCATTTCTATGAATTTTGTATTTGAATTTTTAATTGAAATTTTATTCTGCAATTTTAATAAATAATTTTTCCACGAATTTGTAAATTATAGATGCGAACTAAATCACAAATAGATTCGATGAAGTTATTAATAAATAACTAATAATATAATAATCACAAATATTTTGATTTGTTAAATTAAATAATCAGTTTATAATTTTCTATACTTAAAGTATAGTTTATTCGCTGTGTAGTAAAAGGTTATCTGACTATTTTTGATTTATCATCACAAGCCTCTCATTTCTTGATAATAAAATTATTTAAAGAAATATTTACTTATGTACTCGTATATGATCAAATAGTAATTGATATTGTCACTTTAGGTATAGTTGATGATATTAATCATTTAAAGTTGTAAATATTAATAATAGATTGAAAATCTGAATATATTTACTATATGTAATCTATTTACATTTTATTTGCTAACAACTATAAACTTTAGTTGAGTTAAAATCGATTTCAATTCGAATTCGAATTCGTTTACAATTTTTCACAACAAAAACAATGCGCAAAATAATTCAATGTATCAAGGTTTAAAATAATATAATGACTAATGATTTATCTGTGAATATTAAAACTGTCAAATTAAAAGAAAAATACTAAAAAATAATATAATAAATCAAATTGATTAAGCAAAAGCTGTCAAATGTATATTACTCTAATAAAATGTACTTGAATGATGAATGAAATTTAGAAAATGTGATTACTCTGTTAGTAATAGTTTTTATAAGACAATACAAATATCGAATTATTATTTTTACAAACAACTGAGGATATCCTTTTTTTTATCCAAATCGAGCTTTAATACAAATAAAAAAATTTAATCGATTTGCAAGAGTAATAATCGATTTTTATGTTATTTATATGGTTGAATGTAAGTAAATTCAGTTTTATTTTCAACGAACCGCCTAATTTTATGCAATTTTTTCTCCCTTTGATTATTTGAATTTTTTTTCTTCTCAATGTTTTAAATATAGAGGAGTACATCAAAAAGGCAATGCTCAAGGATTTGATAGAGCTTCTGAGAGTTTCATCTTTTTAAATATGGGTGAAATGGCTTACCCATATAATAGATGGGTAAAGAATATAAAGAATATAGTCCGAGCAATAATCGGAGAAAATTTAAAATACTACATGTCTATATCTTATAAAAACCAATTAAAAACGAGGAAGAGTGTAGTAGAGTAGACTGTGTCAACTCTGGGATACCCGTATGACCGTTATATAAACATTATATCATTATTATTATAAACATAAATTACTTTTGGCAAAATATCAAACAAACCAGCTTTATTAGGTGTAATGCAATGCTCATATAAAAGATGGAGTTGTATGGCATTTACTCGAACCCTCTGCAGTAGACCAACCAAATTTTGCAGTAACTTTGGCCATAATACTAAACTATTTTTGGCAAAATTTCAGACACCCAGCTTCAATAGGTATAGAGGAATGCTCATTTAAAAAAAAAGAAGTTGTATGGCAGCTACCCGAATCCATGGACCAAAATGTCTGGATTTTAATAGATGACGGCTATTGCAAAAAAACGAATTTGCCAAAATTTCAAGATCCTAGCTTATTTAGTTTTTGAGTTATCGTGCAGACGGATGGACGGACATACATAGCTAAATCTATTTTTTTTTTCGATTCTGAACCGATCCATACACTTGAGTCTATATTCCCCTCCCCATTTCTGTCATAACGTCATAAACTTTTTAGATTAGTATAACGATTACATTAAAAGTATTTTAAGTTTTTTAAGTTATAATAAGTAGGATAGTGAAGGTTGAGTCAATTTACAAATATATTTATTTAAAACAATAAAATAGTTGAAAATAGTTGATATAAAAATAGTTGATATAAAAACAATAAAATAGTTGAAATGGTAGAATTAAATCGATCGACTCAGATCAGTTAAGATTGGCCAAGTTATTGTATATTAATATAAAAAATTGTATCAATGCAAAATCAGTTGAATTTTAAGCGCCTTGCGAAACTAGTTAAAAATGAAATTTAAGGGCTGCCGAAATATTTCTATACGTACTTTACCTACCTATGCGTAATTCAAGAAGAAAAAATATAAATAGCTATAGTATTCATTGAATATTTCGGCATTGAAAGCTCATAATATATATTTTACCATAAAATAAATTTATATAGTTATTATATATACAGTATAATGCATCTTGAAAAAAAATATAACAAAAAAAATTCAAGAAGAAAAAATATAAAATAGCTTTTGATACGGTATAATATTGAATTTTTTGTATAATTGATATTAAAGAAAGGTATATATTATATTAATCAACATAAAATTCAAGTAAAAAAGTAAAAGGAGCAGAACATAGGCTCATATAAATTTCCCCAAAAAGTTTATTAAAAAAAAATTTTTAAAGTATATTAAAAACTTTTTGTAAGATTTACATCTTGTCCCAGGGGTAGAAAATAAAATTATTACCTGTGTATAATTAAATGATTTAAATTTTTTTATAATCAGTTTTATCTCTGCTTACCAGCATACTACCATATTTTTATTCTGTAATATTATAGTCTACTTATTATTGTTAATTAGTGTATATTCTATCGTGTAATCAATAGTTTCCTAATCACCAGCTTTCTAATTCATTTAAATGAAGATGATAAAATGCTTTGTTTAACCGATAGTCTTTGGGCTAGGTGATGTTTTAAATTTAAATTTTAAAATAAGCTCAATCCTTGACCTAAGCAATAGTATATAAATATATATCTAAATTTTTATAATTCTAATTCTAATATAGTATATTTTTAAGCTTGAAACCCCAAAGAACTCCTGCATCTACAAGCATTTTTAAATACATGTAAAATGAATATTGATATAGTTTTATACACAGTATTTTAATTTATTTAAATTTTGAGAATTGTAACATGATATAAATTTTGGAATAAAATAAAATTATAAATTCAATTTTAGTTTCATTAAATTATAAATTAAAAAATTTTTATAAAAATAAACCTTAAATCACAACACAGTTAAAAATTACGAACGTTTTGCAATTTAAATTTCATTTAAATCAATAACTTAAATATAAAAAAAAACCATTAATCTGTAGATTAAGGAAGACATTTAAAATTAAATCCGTTCCTTTTCTATTTTTATACAAAAAAGATACTTAAAATAAAATAAATTTATAAGTTTGTTTTAAAAAAGTATTTAATTTTTTTTTTATAAAATAATAATATTTTAATTAAATAATTGATTAGTTAATAATGAATTTAAAAAGAATTTTGAGAATTGATTTTTTTTTTCTTCAAATATTTAAAACTATATTTTTTCAAATTATTAATTTTTGATTTAGGTTTTCTAGTGGATTTGTTTTTACATGCATGAGGACGATATTGACATCTTGGTGAAACAATAGCAGGTGTTCTATTCGTCATTGCCTTGCCCGATCGTCTATCAATTTTTGATATTGGTAGTACTTCATCACTTATTTTTTTATTTTTAACTCTTTTTTTACCTTCAATTTCAATGCAAATGATTAACAAAACGAATATTAAAATTAAAAATAATTTCATTTCTTCTTTTTTTTTTAATTATAGTAATTATTAAGTCTGAAACTGATCCGTTATAATTAAAGACTAAATTATTTTGTTTAAAAAATATTTTATAACCTAATTACTAAAATATTTGATATGTTTGTTAATCAAAAAATTTTGTAGTTAAAATTTAAAATGTTTATAAATAATTTATATGTTATCTTTGTTCTGTTAAAGAAATAATCTCTCCATTTTGTTTCTTTTCTTTTCTACATTTTTCTTTTGGTTCAATTTTTTAAAAGAAATTATTTTTGATAAGAGCGCGAGTACAAAAAAGAATGTGTTCAGATTAAGTAATAGACAAATAGTATTGAATGTCAATCCACTTCTCCATTTTAAACAACATGAACGCGTTAGATTTCCTATCTACATTCTACAGATAAAAATATTTCAAAAATACATTATTTTTGAAGCTATGAAGAAGCTATGAATTAATATAAAAAAAAAAATTTGAAAATAAAAATTGTAAATATGTAATTGAATAAAAATGTAAAAATACTAAATTAATTAAGATTATAAACACAATAATATTAAAAATTTAGGCTTATAGCTCTGGCTGGTTGCTTATAAATTTAAAGATTGATAGTAGTTTTAACTAAAATTAAAAAAAAAATAGTAACCAATTCTAAGGAGGGATTTTAGAGTTGATTTTAAAACCAAGTAAAGTTGGAGAGATTAAAGATTTGTATAAATGTGAGGTTCTAAAATAGAAAGGATTTTATAGTTGAATTCGAAATCAGTGTATTCCCTCCATCCACCGAATTTTGATAATTTCAAAAACAAATAATTTTAATTTAAGATTTTAGCTTGAAATAATTTTTATTTTAATCCTACTTTAGTTTCAGCTCATCAAGTTGAGAGATTACGCTTACTTGAAAGAAAGATAATTCGTCGTGCTGGAGGCTTTCATAGACAGCGTGGCTGTTACTTATATATTAATAATAGTCTACTATATGAACAATCTGGAATCAATAGAATCGATAGATTCTTAACTAAAATGAATCTTAAATTTTTCGCTAATTGTTTTAATCACGAAAATCGTTTTATTCGTGGCTTGATCGAACCTTTTTCTGAAAACGTTAAATATTTTTCGCCTTCATTTATTTTCACTTGTCTAATAATAATTCACTGTTTTCTGATGGTGAACTTTTGTTATACCACCATGGTAGTCACAATCCTGACTTGCTGGGTTACAACACTAACCAGTGATCATTAGTATGTAAGTTAGTTTTAGTTTTGTTCTTGTTTTTTTCTATTTCATTACATGTTTTTTTATTATTTTTTTCATTAATTTCATTACTAATATTGTTGATAATTGTTATCTAAATAATTGTTGATAGTGTTAAGTTTTTGTTCTGCTTATTTGTTAAATTAAAAAAGAACTATAAATTAAAAAAAAAAAAAAAAAATTTGAATCATCTATTTTAATTTTCTGGAAAAAGGGAATTTCCCGATTTCTCTCTAAAAAAACTTTTTATTTCAGAACATCACGTATAAGTATACTAATAAGTATATGTATACTAATATTCTGGAAAAAGCGGCAAACTTGATTTTGAATTCAGAATCTGACGTATACATAATATATATAAATGATCTGGAAAAAGAATACAACCCTGCTTTTGAACACAACCTTTTCCAAAACCTTTTCCAAAAAAACAACCATTTTCAAAACACACTAAAAACGGAGGAGCAATTTTAATATACCCGATGTCATATATGTATGCACGGATATAACAATTAGAAATTTGAAATAAACTCAAATTAATTTTATGTCAGTTTTTTTCATATTGAAATAAGATCAAAAATTAAAAACTCGCTTTTTAAATAGAACAATGAAATAAAGTCAATTGTTTAAGGGAGACGCTATGTTTCAGGGAGACCTTTTTTAATCGGATTAAAGCTTTCAAACAAATAAAAAATTTAATCAATTAGAAGCACTAGCTGCCAAGGGCTATCGGCTTAATTTCCACATTATTTACATGGACGAATATTAATTATGTAAATTTTTCAACCAGCCGCCTAATTTTATGCAATTTATTTTCCTTTGATTATTTTAATTTTATAATTTGATTCTTTTTTTATTCTTAAAAACAACTAAATTAAAAAAAATATTTTCTTATCAATTTTAATAGTAATTTAAATTATAAATCACTTAATAAAAAATTTTTCAAAATTTTAAAAACACAAAATAATAATTTAATAATTTTTAAAATAAATGCATTATGTGTTATCACTGTAAAACAATTAAATGTTAAAAACTAATCAATTTAAATATTGCATCATAATATTTTTAATTATTATAATATGTTACTTCTGCATCCTCCAAATCGATCGTATTTCATACATGGAGTTCGTAAAGCACTTGAAATTTCATTTGGGATTTTATAAGTTGCCTTTGTCATCGTCAACGTAGGCTCTTCAGAACTACTATTTATAGAATTAATTGACAATAAAAGAACAAATATATAAAATATGTTTGATAAATTTAAAAAATTCATTATTTGTAGTAGTTGAATTAGTTTAAATATTAGGTATATTAAAAATCAAAAACATAAAATGATTATCATTGAAAAAAAATTATACCCTATAGTAAATTAACTATAGTATTTTTGCCTAATCAAAACTTACAGTACAGTAAAACTTGTCAGAGCCGGAACTTGAACAAGTCGCAAAATTGTCAGAATCTAGATAAGCCGAAATTTTTACACAAAATTTAAATTTCTATATGCATTATGAGCTTGCGTAAGGCGTAAAACCTGTGATAAAAATATGTAATATTAGTATGTTTATAGTATGTACGTAAAGATCCATATTTATTTATGTCAAAAATTTAATATACATACATACTTACTATGTATATAACATATAAATATTCTCAACTCAAAGATCAACTTATTTGTTAAGCTAGCTCATAGTTTGAATTATACTCGTTAGCTCAAATATTAATTTAACTCATAGTTTGAGCTATACACATAAGCTCACACGACAAATTTTTAATTGAGCGCAAGTCAAATCAGCTCAAATTCATTGAATTTGTATTAAATAAACATATTTATGATCAATCTTGATTATTTGGAGCTCTAATACTTGATTCTCCAATTCTCAATTTTTGGTAATGACATACATATATGTAATAAAATAATTTTAATGCACTATTATTTTCCATTAATATTGAATTTTTCAGCAATTATGCAAATTTTTAATTAAATAATAGTGCGTGATTATTTGTGTGATTATTTTCCATATCTAATAAACTAAATAAATTTGAGCTGATTTGAGTCGCATAGCTTAAACTATGACCTAAATCATAATTTAAGCTAACTCAAAATTTGAGTTGAAATTTGAGCTTTTTACAGCACTGTTAGAAATGCATACAATATAATCTTACAATTTTTCTCATTATATTTTTCAATTCAAAAATTTCATTAAATAGTGCTTCGCGTTTTGACATTTAATTTCAATTCTTTTATAAATATTTTATTATAAAATTTAAAATACTTAATCAAATCAGTCATAATTCCTTATATAAATAATAATATAATTTATATGAAATTAAAATTTATTAATTTTAAATAGGTCCTTTCTTGCTCAAAAAGATGTTTAACATAATCTTCCATTTATAAATTTTATTCGAATTCACCATAGATTAAAACTTGTTCTTACAAAAGTTTTAATCGATTATTAAGAGTTAACAATCGATTTTTTACATTTTTTTCACTAGATGAATATTAATTCAGTAGCTGTTAAATGAGTCGCCTAATGCTATGCAATATATTTTTCATTTGATAATTTTAATTTAATTCTTATCAACATTTTTAAAATTGAAAAATAAATATATTCTTATCAAAGATTTAAAATAAAATATAAATTAAAAACTTTTTTGTGAAAGTGAAAATGCTTTTCTGATTTTCGACTAGACTCAGATACCATTCGTTATTGGGTTCAAATTAATGTCTTAATCAATAATTAATAATTATATATCTTTAGTAAAAAATACATTAATATAACAATAAAAACAAAGGGGTTCGCCACAAGTGCTAAGCACTTTTTAGAACCTATAAATAATAAATAAATAAAAAAAAAACATGGTACAGAAAAAGATGAAAGTTTATGAATTAATAAACTTTTAAACAAAAAAAAATCCCGAATATTCTTTTATAACAGTCCAGATGTTTCAGATATTTTGATTAATCAGAAATAACTAATTAAAAATTCACAAATTTGGACTGATTTTCGTACGATTTTTTCAAATCGG
Source organism: Dolichopus griseipennis (assembly GCA_963082915.1). Taxonomy (NCBI): domain Eukaryota; kingdom Metazoa; phylum Arthropoda; class Insecta; order Diptera; family Dolichopodidae; genus Dolichopus; species Dolichopus griseipennis. The sequence continues at coordinate 364,561,878 of OY720441.1, forward strand.
CAAATGAACTCGAAAGTTTGTATGGTTGTTTAAATTTAAAAGTAGCATACTACTCGTAATAAAAGAGTTACCTTAAAAGATAACATTAAATTCATTGAACTCTACAAAAATCAATCTAAATTACTACTAAGATGACACTTTAAATTTATTACATTTAAATTTTAAGAAAAACCAATTCGATTTATCAAAACGATTTCCTAATAAAACTGAAATGATACAAAGTCACAATTATATACCAAGTCGGCATTTTACTATTTCTATTTTAAATATAGAAGATCATATATGTTATGTACATTGTATTTTTTTGTATCTTTTTTAATCACATGTTCAAAAAATTATGAAAAAATGTATGCTATATAGTTTTACCCTGTCCGTCTGTTTGATTTTCCGCCCATGTGATGACAAAACTTTTACACCTTATGAAATAAAGAACAGAAATTTTGACTGCGGGTAATTTCTACCTATATAGAAAAAATATTAATTTTATGAAACGTTTTTCTGGAGCCGCACTCCTTACGGAGTTGCAGCCTCAAAAAGTTCAGAAAAGCTTCATATTTAAATAATTATAACAAGAATTCTTTAAGATATATTTTTAATCTAGAAACTGTAGAAGACTTAATAAATGCTTAATAAATGTATATATATGTTATGCGAAACTCAATTTATGCAAAATTTTCGATTTCTCAAATCATCGACCTTTAAAATTAGTAAAAGTCATTTAAGAAAAATTGTAAAAAAGCTATAGGGAGTCAAAATTTGAATTTTTCTATTTTTAAACAACTGTCCGAATTTTTTAGAAGTAATATTTGAAAAATTAAAGCTCCAATGTTATATTCAAACATATCTTAATAGTTTTTTTTTAATTTTAAAGGGATCCTATTAAAATTAATGAAAACGTCTGTACTTTTAACCATTAAAAATTTTTAACCATTTGTGCTTTTATAATAAAATTCTAAGAAAATATCAAAATTTTAATGCAAGTCACAATTTAATTCTTTAAACCTGAAAATTTTGGGTAGTTGGAGGGTTATTAGACCCTTTAGAATCAACATAAGTTTATTCCGAAAAAAATTTGGAACCTTCCCTATTCAAGGGATATTTAGACTTAAAAATTTTAAATTTCCTATTTTTAAGAACCTACATCTTGACGATTTATATTTCAGACGTTAAACGTTATCATTGAAGCTCTAACAGTATATTTCGTAAAATGTTACCAGGTTTTTTTGATTGCAAGGGTATGGGTTTATATTTTAAATATGAATTTTATTATTATTCATAATTAATAATAAATTGATGAAATAATTAAATTATAATATTGTCAATTTATTTATATATATATTTTTATACCCGTGCATATATATATGACATCGGGTATATTAGATTTGCTCCTCCGTTTGTAACGCATCAATCTAGACGAGCTAGATATAGTGTCAAGGGTACGTATCGGCTCAGAATCGAAAAATTAGTCGATCTAGCTATGTGTGTCTGTCCGTCCGTCCGTCCGTCCGTCCGTCCGTCCGTCCGTCCGTCCGTCCGTCCGTCCGTCTGTGTGTCAGCACGATAACTCAAAAACTAAAAGAGCTACAGTTTTGAAATTTTCACAAAATATTTTTCAATCAATTTCTAGGTTCCCTATTTTTTTTGGTTAAGATCGGACCAAAACTTCGGGTAGCTCTCGAACAGCTAACTTTTTTAACTCCAATATTTTCATACAAAAATTTGAAATATAGCTATGCACCTTGTAACATGAAATTATATGAATTTTGTTTGTTTTTGTTTTTTTGTTTCTTTGTTTATTTTTTTTTTTGTATTTTTTTTTGTACGATTTCGAGTTAGAATTTCATATAATTTAAATGATGCGTAGTTTATTTAAGATAAGCAAAAAAGAAGACAAAGATTTTTTTAAGTAAATGGCTTCATAAATAATTTATATATGTATATTCATATAATATGTATATGTGTAATATTTTGAATGAATCATTTTATCAATATGATTATATGATGCTTACTTTGCTTAGGTTTAATATATTCGTGAATTAAAAATTAAGTAATTAAAAGAGATAGAATTGAAAAATTAGAGCTAGAGTTTTGAAATTCACACAAAACATTTTTTGGACATTTTTAAGGTTCCCTATTCTTTTTGGTTAAGACCAGACCAAGGTTTCGGGGAGCTGTCACACAACTTATTTAAACCAATATAAATTTCTTCAAAAGTAATTATACTAGAAAGACGAAAATTACACACGGTTAGTTTTATAATGAATCAAGCACTTATATGAAGTTTCAAAATTTTACGGCTTCATTTGCGGGGGGCTGCCATACAACTTCTTTGCACCAATATGAATTTCTTGGAAACTGAGTATACTACGAGGATGAAAATTACACACTGTTAGTTATATAATGAATCGAGCACTAATATGGAGTTTCAAAATGTTGCGACCCCATTTTCGGGCAGCTGCCATACAAAGTTGTCAATTCGATAACTGTGAATCTAATGAAGCTACGAGATTAAAATTAAAACTGGGCAGGTAAAGTAATAGGGCAAGTTAGTTGGCAAAGTTGGACATCGCTCGGGCCAACTTTTGGGGTGGGCTATTTTTTTTTTATGGTTATTTTTTTTTATGGTTTTTTTTTTTTGTTTTTAAGCAAAAATTATGGTATAATGATTAAAAATTTAATATTTTTTTTTTTTTATTTAATTTTTTTTAAGCAAAAATTATGGGATAATAGGTACCTAAGCTAAATTTTTTTTTAATTATTTTACTTTCTTATATTTTTTTTGTAATATTTATAATAGCATGTGGAAAATAAATAACGGTTAGTGGGTAAGCACGGGTATCTAAAAGTTGACAAGGGCAACTATAATCTTCCTCGTTTTTTACCCAAAACACAATTACAATGTGAGCGACATTGTATCATTTTGGAAATGTGTTGAGTGCTTTTTTAAAAACCCTTGATTTTTTTTCATTACTTGCTTTTAATTTCTTTTTTTGATTTATTTTGAAAAAAAAAAACAAATAAAATTTAAACTTAAATTACTTTTTTTAACCATTGCTAAACTTACTTTGAACTTAATTTTATCTGATTTAAATTTATATTTGTAAGGAATACCTTTCTTACAAAAATGTGGGATGCTTTGATTTATATTTCTGTTTTTCAAAAAAAGAAATATAAAAAAATATTATTTACAGTTATTTATTTTGAAGTTTGCAAAAAAAAAAAATAAATACCAATATAGTTTTTATGTCGTTATTCTAATAATAATCGTTAACTTGTTTTTACATTTTAAAGTAAACAAAAGTGATGTTATTGAGAATGATTTTTGAATTGTGAGTCAATATCTATAACACACGTTCTCTTTTTCTTGCCCACCACTCCCCTTTCCTATAATAATAAATTTATATTTTAACCCACTTCCTGTTCTTTGATTTTTCTAATTTAAGCTTTTCAATATAGTCTTTCTTTAAAATGCATGAATATGGGTTAAAATTATCGGAGCCTTTTTTTTGAAAAGGTTGGGAAACGTCAAAAGTCATAGAGTGTTGCAGCAGTTCTTGACTTTTGTAACAAGATTTGTCGGGGAAGTTGGACTAAAGCAAACCAGGCCCGATTTTAAAGCAACTTACTTCAGGATTGGAAATATAAATTAATGTTAGAGAATTTCCTTAAACTCAAGCATTAGGCAGGTGGGACTGAAAAGCCACCTAAGTAGAATTAAAGGGCAGTTTTGGGAGGCTGTTGTAAAGCAGGATGATAGTTTTCTTCCTAAATTAGAATATAGGAAACATATATATGAAGTTCTGTAATGATGTGCGTGACGTCATCTTAACAATAGAAAAGTAAATTATTAAATGTGAAATTAAAAAACATATATTGAAAAATATCAAGTTGGCCCTTTCAACATTGATTAATGGATATTAAATTAGTTAATGTTGGAGAATTACATTACACCCAACCATTTTTTATGGAGAGTTAGGAAACCTTAAAGGGAAGCTGGTCGAATCGTATTACCTTACTAATAATTGTTTACCTATTTAAAAATCAGACATTAAGTTCAGGTTTTAATTGTTATATTTAAGATAAAGATTTAAGCTGTAGTGAAACAATAAGGTGTTTTTATAACCATTCCATAAAGCTCTTAATAACGGTTTTTTAAGGTTTAAAATTATTGAATTTGAATTTATGCTTTTTGACTTTGGTGGCTTTTTTCAAAATTGAGTCAATATCAAATATTCATGGTTATTTTTTTAAAAATAGATTGAAAAATCGATTCTCTAAAAATCGATTTTATACTCAAAAAAAAATGAAACGTCAGACAGCCAAAACTAAATTATATATGAATTTTTTTTTTAATTCAAAATAATCATCTAATGCATTAATTATAAATGAAAACAAAATAAAATTTTAAACAAAGCTTAAAAAATTTTATTTTTTTAAACTAGTTTTAGATTAGGAAATTTAATTCCCACTCTTTTAAAAAAGTTTAATATTTTGTAAATAAAAGCCAGTTTTATTTCATGTAAGTAAATTCGATCTCCATTTTTTTTATACAAAAGTACAATTGAAATTGCAATTCTTATAGTATTTCCAGTAACATTGAATTACTCATATATGTATGTATGTATATATAAAGGTATAAACGTGTACAACATAACTTCATCATAAATTATGATTTTTTAATTAATGGTTTTTTTTTGTACAATACTGTTGAATACTTGTATACAAGTTTTAACTGAACATTAAAAATATATCTTTTAAATTTAAAACAATAGTAATAAAACATATATATATATATACAAAGCTTATTTTTAAGTTTTTGTAAATTTGTTTTTTTTTATTATTGTTATTTTGTTTTTTTATTTTTTTAAAGAAATCATAAAAGCAATCAAAAAGTTAACAATAACTGTAGATATCTAAAGAAAATATGGTAAAACACGAATTGGATTCGATTGTCTCATACTGAATAAGTTTTATATATTATGATTAATGCGAACACTGTACAGTCTACAAAGTGGAGGGAGAAATAAATATTTTGGGTGATATTTTCTTTGGTTATTTTAATGTGTTCAGCCACATGGTTTGACTTTATAAACTAATCTACTGTCAGTTATTCGAGCGAAAAAAACAGCTGAGTACAAATAGAATATGCGTAAAGGGCGTCTTTTTTAGATAATAATATCAACTGAAAATAACTTTTAAGTTTCGGAATATGTTTTTAGAATTCCAATATGTATTTTCGGATTTAACTACCCTCTAAAAATAATATAAAAGTTAATCTATATTTCAATTTTAGTTAAAAATTTTAAAAATATTTCGGTAATAACCAAAATTTGATTGATTGGCGGCTATATGACAAACCTTCACCAAAATCGTATATATTGAAATAAAAATCGAAGACTTTGGTAATTTAAACTTAAATCTAATATTTAAAAAAATAAAACACAAAATTTACCGTATCTTAGAGATTTTCTATAACGAAATACGACTTTAATCCATTATAATTGCCTTCCAATTATTCAGCCATTAATTCAGCAAGTCATAGCCATTAAAAATGAAAGCCATGACAGACAATGGGTAAAGCAAGAAACCGTTGTATGGTATAATACCTGCGTTTATGAATTTTATTTTAAAATAGAATTATTTTGAAGGAATGAAAACTTTAATTTTTAATTAAAATATGATATAAAATTATTAATTTTGGATTTTGAGTTCCCAATAAGAAATGGTTTGTCAAATTTTAAAAGATTGTGTATACAATCTTGTAAATTGTATGTTATAAATCAAAAAATAAAATAAAACTGTCGAATTCCAATTTAGGTGTTAGGTTTACAATATAGTAATTTATTATGAAATTATTAATTCAATTTTTTAGGAGATTATGGAGAATTTCACCAAAAACCTTATCGAGACATTACATTGGCAAAAGCAAATGTATATTGTATATTCGTAGCAATAAAAGAAATTTAAATTATTTTAGATTGGAGAAATATATAATTGGTTAGAGATATTAAAAAAAATGCTTAAAAACCGAATACAGATGCAAATATTTTAGAGATTATTTGAACATCTATCTATATACATATACATTTAAAGATAATTTGATTCACTAAGATAGCTATAAGAACATCAAGATTGAAGCCAATGAAGAAACTTTTTGCATTCCGAAGTGTTATCACATTTTTTATGAGAATACATCGGAAACCTGCTAATATTTTACAGAGGCATCCGGAACAAATGGCATTTAAACACTGAAAAATATTATCATGGTTTACCAAATCTAACGTTTCTAACAAATCTTACCGTAGAACTGCTGTTTATAAGATTACAATCTTCGTAAGAGGACATGGCACCTTAAGATGAAGAAGTACGGGAACATCAAATGTAAATAGTGTATCAGATATATAAAATTAGCTATAGTATTAGACTTAAACAAGCCAACTCAATCCTCATTTTAAATCAAATTAAAGACTAGTTTGTTTGTGGGAAAAGAAAAGCTTTTTAAATGGGAATTGGGTGAATATCTTTATTTTAAATTTATTACTCTAGATTATGGAAAAAGTTCCCAAAAGCTAAACTCCACCGACTTGTCTTGTAATTTTTAGAGCTAAGATTAGACAAAAAATAAATAACTTCTCAATCCCATTCAGCCATTCGAAAATTTTTTAACTACGGTTTATTTAATACTGTTATACAAGCGTTATACAATCGTTACATAGTCAATAAAATTACCTTTAATCGTGAAATGGGACCCATTCAGAAGTTATTTATTTTTCGCCTAGTTTTAGCTCTAAAAATTACAAGCTTATCGCGCGGTTGATCTTTTCAAAACTTCAACTTATATTATTAAGGGTAAATACAGAAATTCGGAGACGTGGGGATGAGGTAAGTAAGATTTTAAGATTCTTTTAAATTTAAATAGGTATATGTAGTAAAAATTATGAAGTCATTCATAAATTATATTATAGATACATCCAACCTCTTGGATTTTCTTTAAATTTACCATCTTAAGAAACGCGAGTGTTTAAAATAAAAAAAGCTCATTATTATCCCACCTTTTTCTAAATATAAACAAACAACAATAACTAAAAAAAACTCTTATTTTTTTGTTATATTTCATACTCATATATACGTATATATGCATGTATATATATATGCACAAATATATACATACACATATATACATTATATTTTTAACATTATTTTTTAAATTAAGGAAAAAATATATATTAAGTAGGTATTACATATTGTGAGTATCATGTATATATATATATAATATATATAATTATAATATATTTTCGATTTTAACACTTTTCTTTGTATCTTGTTTATTTTGTTTTTGTTGTTGTTTTTGTTTTTGCAAATATGTAATTTAAAAAAAAAAAAAAAAAACTTTTAATACAAAAAAAAAGCAAACAAAGTTTAGTTTGCAAATAATACTTGAACTGAAAAAATCACGGTATAAAAATTTTTACAATAATTTTTTTTAAGATTTAAATTGTGTGAACTTGAAAAAAAAAAAAAAAGAAAAAAAAAATTTTGATTGGTTTCAAGTATTCGAAATATTTATTTACTTTTCATTTTTAAAAAAACTAACTATTCAAGTGAATACCAGTTATTATTATAATAATATTAACAACAACAACAACAAAAGAATAATAACAATTTATTGAAATTGATTGAGTTAAAAAAGATACAAAAACATCACGATGAGATCACAATTGTTATTTATGGTATTATTGAGTTTATTATGTTTGGGTCTAGGATCAAATATGATTTATAAAAAAAATGGAGAAGATATCTATGAACCTGGTATTTATAATATATTTATTTATTTTAAAATTTTTTTTATTATTTAATTAAATTTATTTTATTTATTTTTGTATTTAGTATATATACTATTGTAATATAGATATAATCGTACTATATATCTATAAAATCTTATACAAAATCTATAAAAAATCTTAAGATTACTCATTCCTCATTCATTGATTAGGTAGTTAAAATAAATTTTAATTTATTCATAGTAGGTAAGGTACCCATTTACTTTATTCGTATTCATTAATTTTGTCAAATTCTTAATTTAAATAAAGTCTACTGACCTATTATATATATGTATATATTATTTATAAAATTTATTAGAATACAAAATAACTATTATGAATATGACTAATATAGAGAACTTATATATGTATGTATTAATAAACATAAATTTAATTTGAATTTTAATGTGTGGTCATACTCATATTATATGATTATTATAATACGAATTGAATTTGACTATAAATATTTTATATGTGGGTTTAAAATCAATGTTTTTTTTTATAATGGAAGGGGGTTAGTAAACTTTGAAACACTAAATAGCTACATATTTGTATAATAAAAATACTTGAGAGTTGCTTGGGAGCTCAAAACTCTATTTATTACTTAATTAGAATATAATACAAATAATAAATTTGCTAATATTTTTTTAAAAAATGTAATTAGGGGATATAGTTATAATTTTTGATTTGAGGGAGTTCGATTTTTTGAGACAAATTGTAAATGAAGAATTTAAAAAAAACTTGATGGAATTATAAACCTAATTCATTAAACCAATTTAATATTTTGAAAAAAAGAAAACAATGAGTATAATCATGTATAACCTATATATAAATATAAGAAATAGAGATATGTACTCATATTGCTGTTGGATATTCATTAAAAAAAAAACATAATCAGAGTTCCAGAATTCTGAAGGTCACTACAAATGAAGATAATTGAGGAAGTAGAAGTAAGTCAATAATTATACGGGAGGGATAGTATTTCTGCAATGATTTCCATGATGATATTAGTGCTTAAAAGTTTCAGATTTGAAATATCGTTTCTTTTTGTCTTAACTTAAGTTTTTGTTTTAAATAATATAAACTTAAATAACTTTGATATCAAAATATTAAAAAAAAAGTTCGCACTTTAAGTCTTTTGTTATTTTCGTTATTATTATTGTATTTTTTTTTTAAACTTTTCTACTCTATATTTTCCACAAAATTTTAATTAATTTTGTTTTTTTCTCTAATATATATGTATTGTTATACATTATATTTTTATTAGAAATGTAAGAGTGTCAGCAATTTGTTCTTAAGAAACTTCTATGGTCTAGTTTATATACGAGTCTAAGAATCTAGAGTCATATATATTAATATTTAATGTAATTTCAATTATTTAGTAACTCGTAAATGGCATTACCTAAAAAGTTCTATTAATTTTTATATAATATTTATTTTAATAATTCGAATTCTTAGATACATATTGATTATAAAACAAACATACAAGTACATATAATTATTAAACTTTATATTAATTCAGTTTTAAATACTAAAACTATTTAATCAATATTAAAACTACCGTATAACATTATATTCAAAATTCAATATTTTTCTATATTGATATAGAGCTATATTTAATTATATAAGCTTATATTATATTAATAAGCTTCTAAATTTTTAAAGCTGAGAGTTGTTTGAGATCGAAAAGAACCGCAAAAGAAGAAGAGGTTAATAATTGAACAAAGTATTGAAAAATCTCAAAGTATTGGATTGCAGCCTAATTAACGCCTTGGCTAAATTAGTATAATTAAAGAAACTAGAAGTCGTTTTAAAAAATACTAAAAAAACAAAAGACTAAATGCAGGACTATACTCTATTTTAAAAGAAACTAGTCAAAAAAAGAAAGTAGATTTTACAATTTTTATACTGCAATCACTTTAAAAATTTGTATAACTTATAATTTCAAAAAACCTGTTAAAGTTTTTCGTTATTATGATATAAAAGCAAATCCGTTAATGAAATTTAAGTTGCACTTTTAAATTTTAAATAATATAAAAAAAACCTGTAAAATTTTAATGAAGACATTTTTTAACCCACAGAACCTGATCGGCCTACTAATTATAATATACAATTTATTACATATGCGTTAATTTATATTGTAATTATGTATTTTTTTAAATTTAAAATTTGATTTTTTTAAATAACTTATGTTACAATTAAATAATTAATCCATTTTACTTAACTTATTTCAATAATATACTCGTTTTAAAATTAATAACCATTTTGGAATAATTGAATTGATAACCTTGTGTTAAAGAAAATAAAAGTAATTTATTAATTTATAATTTAATAAAATTCATAAATCTTATCATTTAATACATTTTTCATTTCACCTTTAAAATTTTGTTTTAAAATTTGAATTTCTATATACTTATTATAATTATAGTTGATTATTTTTATAAAAAAATATATTTATATTTAAATTTTAATAATTGTTTTTTTAGAATTGGTAGCAATTTCATCAACTGTTATACCATTAAGTGTATTAGAAGCAAGTTATGGTCCCGGTGGTAAACCAAGTGAAGAATATAAAATGGCATATTTAAAGAAATTAATTAAAAAAGTTAAACATGAAGATGATGAAGATATTCAAGATCCAGATACATTAATTACAGGTACAAAATATTATATAACATTTAATAAAAATATTTACTAAATTAAGATAAAAATTAAAATATGAATACCTAATGGGAGTAGTGTTACCATAGTGTTGTAAAAGTTTTAAATAATTAGTAAATTTTCTTAAGTTATTGGAAAAATTTATTAATTCCATTTTTTTTAACCTATTCTTAAATTAATAAAAACTTTATTTTTCGAAAAGAAAAAACTTTGGTTAAAATTAATATTTGTACTGTCATTTAAAAAAAAAGGCTTTGATTTACATACTAAAGCAAATTTATTAAAAAAGAGAAATGGAGTTTAACATTTTTAACCTAAATGAAAGTTTTTTAAAAAAAATTAATTAAGGCTTTTTTATGTAAATTTCGATAAATAAGAAATTTTTTAAGATTTATTGAAAATTGTCAAATTTAAGTTAAAATATTCCATTTTTTATTTAATTAAATTTCGTATAACTTTTGAAAAGTATATCCAACATAGTGATTATACAATATTGGGAATATTCATATACACTAAAAAAATTCTTAATAAGTTTAAATTAAAATTTTCTAATTTTAATTAAACGTTTCCAAAATTAGTTTAAAAATAAAATATTTTTTAATTTTAATTATTTTAACATTAGAGATAATTTAGTCAAGCAATTTAGAAAAATACTGAAATTGAAAAATTGTTAAATCTGGTAAAACGTTTATAATGTAATTTTTGGAACAAGTTTTCCATTTTATAGGGTCTTTTATATGTATTGTATGGTACCTATTATCTTTAAATTAATTAAATTACGTACAATATGTATATATGTATATAGGTTACTTTATAAAGTAAAGTGATATGATTTCTAGAATCAACGGATCGTTCTTCCTATAGTTTGATGGGAAATGTAGACCATCAGTTTTTGTTAAACTAGAGAAAGAATTAAAGAAAAAAATAATGTTTGAATTATTAAAAAAATGACCGGCCCTTTTCCTTTCGGATTTTATATAAGTAATATTATTTATTTTATTTATATCATATATTTACATTTTGCTATATATATTTTGATCACCATGGAGATTAATTATTTTTCAATAATTTTTTTTAATTCAATTAAGCATTTCATGACCCGTACGGGAATCAAACCCCGACCCCCTCGGTTAATAAGCCAAATGCTTATCCACTACACCACCCTCCGATGATGTTTTCAATCATTAATCTCTGACCATTTCCGTTTAGAATTATTTAAATTTTAGCATAATTTAATAATGGACTTCTTCTATAGATTTTTGAACAAGATGAAATCGTTGGCTGGAACATTATTATTTTTAAAGGAAAATTTTTAAAGACACCTAAGCAAATAATGAAATTGAATTTACACTTTTAACCCCTATATTAAATTTTATTACACATTAATTTAAATTTACTAAAATTTTCACTTAAATCTACTTAGGCCATTCTTCGACTTTTTTATATTAATATTTTTTATTATATAATTTATATATAAAATTTTAAATTAATAAATTATATATTTTTTTTCTCTTTCTAGCTAAAAAGAAGTATCATGTTAAAAAAGAAAAAACTGTTCAAATTAAAGAATCATTATAGTATGTAAATTCTCAATAAAATTATTGTGCAATGTGATTCGCTTTTGAAAAAATTGAAATTTTTAATTAATTTTTTTTGTAAAATTAAATTATTTAATATTTATAATGCTTTTTTTTTAATTTAACACTGTTATTAATAAATAAAATTGTTGATAATAAAATTTTTAACAAATTATATGATTTTGTTTTATTTAATTTAGTAATATAGATACAAATTTTCATAAATGTATATAGAGTTCTTTTGATCTTTGAATTATTTTAAATAAAAAGAATTGTTAGCAGATTCCCGTTCTGATGGCTAAGTATATACATAGTTCGAGAAAGTTGAGTTTCTTTTCGAGTTGGAAGGAACTATCCTCTTTTCGCAACTTGTTTTAAGTTTATTTTTAAATTGTCTAATTGGTTAATCATTAGTGGTCTAAATGGTGGAATCTATTATATTACCATTATATGCATAACTATATTTTTTAGTATAGTAAAATATTAAAGTTTTAAAAAATCTAATTTCAATTATTAAAAATCTAATAAATAAATTTAAAAAAAACAAATTACATAGGTGTTCAATAAATTTGAGTTCATATAAAAAATTTATTTACCTAATAGGTGCTTCTGTTTTAGAAGCCTCTTAATTTAGTAATTGGTGTAACTAAAAGTAAATATTAAATGCACGTAACCTTTTTCAAAATTCTTTATACTGTAAATCAGGTATCATTTAATCCAGATAAATTTAATATGAATATTTTAACTTTTTTATCTGAACAAATACATAATAAAATTTTATTTATTTAGTTAATGAAGTAAATATGCAAAATTATAATCGATTTAGTTTAAAATAAAAATCTATCAGAAACAAAAATACCTTAAAGTTCCAAAGTTTCCATTAATTACAAAACTATAATGAATAATTAAAATTATCTTAAAATTCCTTGTACAACCCTTCTAAATTAGTATTTCAAAACTAATTTGGTAATTTTTAATTGTTTAAAAAAAAATTGAACTATGACAATTCGTTTTACAAATTCACTAGTTCGTATAAGACCTTATACCAACTATTTAACTTAAGGTTTTATTTTAAATTTTTTAATATATTTCACATTTAAAAATATTTTAACAGACTTGTATTGTACGTACGGCATTTTCTCTTGTATTGTACGTACGGCATGACTTATTTCTACAATTGGACTTCTTAAAATAAATATTTTGTTTATATTATAAAATTCAAATTATATTTTTGATGACCTGTACGGGAATTGAATTGAGCCCTCACAATAAAAAAAAAAACATTTAAAAATAATGAATATAATAATAGAAAACCAAAAAATAACGAAATTATTTCACTATTAAATAAATAAACGGTTGTAAGAACAAATATATTTAATATTCAATCCCATAAAGAGTATTTTGTGTTTATTTCATGATGCAGGAACAGCTGAAATGAAACACATTCAAAAACCATGAAATGTCATTATTTTGACATTTTCCTGAATGCCAAAACAAATCAAACTAATAAATTCAGTTTATTTTTTTAATTTAAATAAAAGTAAAAAAAAAGTAAATAGAAATATTTTTTAACATTATCACTTGCATTCTTCATATTTAATTTATTTTTACATCATCATATTAAAAATATGGATGATGATTTTGATGATGCTTTAGCTAATATTAGCATTCCAACAGAACCAAAAGTTTTAAAGTTATCCGAACCAAAACCAAGTACCTCTTCATCTGGTGTACCATCTGTAACGATTAATCCAGCCAATTCAGAAAAAAAGGAAGATGTTGAATCAACTTCTAATGTCAAACCAAAAAGTGTTTCAAGCTCATTTTCCATACTAGTCCATTCAAAACAAAAAGGAAATCCAATATTAAAAACAATAACTAATTGTCCAATTGAATTTCGTGATGATATTCCGGCTGATTATATTGTGGGTCGAACTACATGTATTTTGTATTTATCATTACAATATTATAATTTGCATCCTGATTATATCTGTGAAAGGTTAAAAATTTTAGGAAAGCAGTATGAATTGAGAGTTTTATTAATCCAAGTAGATATTCCGGTTGGTATTTTTATAAATATCTAAATTGAAATATATTCCATATTCCATTAAATTTTTTTAAAGGAACCTTATAAATGTTTAAAAAATCTAACAAGAATTAGCTTATTAGCTGATCTTACACTTATGTTAGCATGGAATACTGATGAAGCAGGTAAAATAATAGAAAGTTATAAATTGTTAGAAAAGAAACCACCAGATATGATAATGGAAAGGATTGATTCAAATCCTCATCAAAAATTAGTGTCAGCTTTAACAAATATTAAACCAATTAATAAAACTGATGGCATTACATTATTACAGAATTTTGGTAATTTAGAAAATATAATAACGGCATCTGAAGAACGTTTATCTTTAGTAACTGGTTTAGGACCAAGAAAAGCTAAAAAGTTATTTAAAACTTTAAATGAACCGTTTTTAAAAAGTTGAAATTATATTAATAAATCATTTTCAATAATTAAAGTATTTTTGTTTTATTTTAACGCAAATTTAATTTAGAGTATATATTCAGAATAGGGTATTAAAGTAACGGCTCTTAAAAGTTAAATATTAACTTCATGAAAAGGGAATTGTGTGTTGAGCTGGGTTACCTATAGAGAAAATGCTACCTTCAATTTTTTTTTTAAATCTACTAAAGAAAAATTGTTTTTTTGATGAATTCTTGACAAAAAATTCTCTTTATTTTTCTTTCCCTTATTATAATAAATTTTAACAAATATTTAAGTATTTAATTTTTTTATTTTTAATTTATTTTGTAATATTTCTTTTTTTTATGCAAAAGTACAAAACCCATAATACTAGCATCATCTTTTTTTATTTAAATACTGAAAAAATTTTAAAAATAACTAAAAATTATTTAAATTCTTTTCCATTTTTCTGAAAATTTCTTTTTCTCTTAATAAAAATTTTATTACATTTTTTCTTAATAATTATTTTTATTTATTTTCAAGCATTTTTCTTTTATATTTTTATTAATTGTCGGATGCAAATATGTGTAAAATTAGCAGTGAGCTATCAAAATTTAATTTTTTTATTTTTTTTTATTTTTAATTTAATCTAAAATATGAGGCTTTTTTTTTTATTTCAATTCTTTTTATCAAAATTTTTAACGTTCAACTTCGAAATTTTTTTTTTAATTTTTAAAGGCGCTGCATTTTTTATTTTAAATACATATATTTTCCTTAAGTCTTCTATTTTTCTATTTCTTTTGTTATTAAAGGTGCATAAAAAGTGCAAAATAAAATAATAAAAGTTGGAAATTACATTTCGGTTTTATTCTTTATATAATAAAATATTTAATTAAAAATTCGAAAATAATGTTAAAAAAGTTATTTAATTATAATAATAATAAATAAAGTCACAAAATCCAAATTTTTTCAATAAGTATGACTTATATGCCTTCTTAAAAACTGCATCTACAAATATTCCTAATTATAATTTCTTTAAAAAATTCGAAATTAAAATTTAATTATTTGTTTGTTGCTTGTTTTTGAACTGTTATATAAATAAATATGTAGTAATGTTACTAATTTAACATATTCTTATGTTATTACGTTCTGAATCTAAATATAAAACTCATTTTATTAAATGATAGAATTTAAAAAATACTTGTTTATACAACTTTTTTTTGGACAAAATTATTGATTTGTTCAATTTTTAATACAAAAAATATATTAGCATCGATATATTTAATAGATTCCCAATTCTATTTCAGAATATCATATTATTCAGATGTGCAACATCCATTTAGCAATATTAAATTATTGAACGAATCATAATTAAAAAATGGAACACTAGAAACATATTCAAAAATAAAATGTAAATTAAATTTTTTTCTATATTCATTTGTTAACTGAAGAATTTTTTAAATTTAATGAAATAAAAAATAAAATTAAACAAAATAATACGATTTTTTTATTTTTATATTTATTTATTTTTTAATAAAACTATTATTTATTAATATAAAATAGCATAAATCTACTTCTTTATTTTTTATCAAATTAATTAATAATAGTTTAATAAATTTTAAATAGTTAAAAAAAACACATTTTCTTAATTCGGAAATAATGAATAAAAATTTTCTTACTTATAAACCAGAACTCATGAATCAAAAGTCTGAAAACAACAGTATTACTGATGCAACATTTTGTGCTCAATTTGAAGATATGCAGCAGAGGTAAATTTTTGTTTTTTTTTATATTTAGATTTAATATATCTACATTTTTTTTAAAGATACGATCAATTTACCACAAAACAACTTGAGATTAATAGTGAAATTCGTAAAATTAATCGCGAATTAGCTCTAAAAGAATCTCATCATCAAAAGGTTTCCACTAATTTAACTAAATTTTGTGATTATGAGGCAATAAGTCAAAATCTTATTAGAGATTCTGAACTCAAAATTCAAGCTCTTGAAGTTGAGAAGAGTGATCTTATAGAAAAATTAAAATCCATGAAAGAAAATGTTTCAGCAAAAATAGCTGAAGAAAGACGTAAACGATTGCATCAATTAGAGATTGAAATAATTGATTTAAGAAAAAAAATAATACAGCAGGAAAAACTATTAAAGGTTCGGGAAAAAGAAGCCCAAAAAATTTTAAATCTAAATAACGAAATTCAACAAATGAAAGCTGCAAAAGTAAATTTAGTTAAAGCAATGAAGAAGTAAGCAGAATCAGAAGCAGAAGGAAGCATGAAAGAAAATGTTTCAGCAAAAATAGCTGAAGAAAGACGTAAACGATTGCATCAATTAGAGATTGAAATAATTGATTTAAGAAAAAAAATAATACAGCAGGATAAACTATTAAAGGTTCGGGAAAAAGAAGCCCAAACGATTTTAAATCTAAATAACGAAATTCAACAAATGAAAGCTGCAAAAGTAAATTTAGTTAAAGCAATGAAGAAGGAAGCAGAATCATTTAGACAATGGAAGCTAAATAGAGAGAAACAGTTAACTCAGTTAAAAGAAAGAGATCGTAAACGCCAAAATGAAATGGCAAGAATGGAAGCTTTACATAATAAACAAAAAAATGTTTTGAAAAGAAAGGTTGAGGAAGCGATGTCTATAAATAGAAGGTATTAAATAATAATTTGTAATATTTAATATTTTTAATACTCATGATTTATTTTTATTATACAAGGTTGAAAGAAATTCTTGATAGGCAGAAACAAGTGCAAATTAAACGGAATGCAACAAACAATTTTCAATCTGGAAAAATGGATCATATATATATATGGATCATAGTTTTCATGCTGAAATTTTTAATGTTTATGAACATACTTGTTTCGCAACATTTGTATATGAACGTTAGCTTTTGAATATTGGCAGTATTGCTGAGCATGATTTGTTTATGAAAATCCCTATTATTAACATTGATTGATCATGAACTTGAATTAATATTATCTGTTGTTGATGCTCAAAATTCACTAGATCAACTAATGGATGATCGAGCTTCAATAAATGAGCGTCTTAAAGAACTAAAAACGGAAAAACCTATCAATAATTTGGAAATTCGTAATATTGAAAATGATTTATCTTTACGTAATGCGCAAATTGCTGATTTACAACAGAAAATCTTGTCTTCAGATATAACAAGTAAAATCAAAATGATTTGTGAAGGAGTTTCCAGTTTGCCGGAAGCCAGAGGAGCATTAAAACATTTATTTAATGCTTTACTTGATTTAAGAAGGGAATATGCTGCTAAAGATAATAAAATTGAAGAATATAAATCGGCTTGTGAAACAGTTGAAGAAAAACTAACTAAACTGAAAGAAGTTGTTGAAGAGAACGAAAATAAATATCGAGAAGAAATGATAAATACTGAAAAAAATTATGAAGAAAAAATTACAGTTCTATTACGTGAACTTAATAAACAGTCAGAAGTATCAAATGTTAATGATGATCCAGAATTTAAGCAAAGACTGCAAATCCAACAAGAAACTTTTGATAAAATTGATTCGTTAAGGGAAGAATTAGATTATTTAAAAGCCAAATGCAAAAAATATGAACAAGTCTTTCAAGTTGAACACAAAAAGAAAAATAACAGTCTTCATTTAAACTTAAAAATATTATTAAAGAAGAATCAAACAAAGAAGATGAAATAGATAACTATAAATTTGAAAAATCCGCAACTAAACAAAAAAATTTTGAGGTAAATTTTTTAAAATTAAAATAATTAAAATTTTTTTTATATAAAATTAATGTAGCAAACATCATTTTCTAAAATGGCTGGTATTAAAAGAAATTTAGATGGAACTGTTAAATGTAATTGCAGTAGAGGCAATTGTATAACGCAACATTGTGGTTGCCATACCAATAGCTTAGAATGTTCAGAACGTTGTTCATGTAATACCAATTTATGTGAAAATATGAATTCAGGTACCAGAAATTCTGAATTGGAAAGAACATTCATAAAAGATATAAAAGAAAATATTGCTTTAAACAAAAATTGTACTGATGGTAATAAGGTTGTCTTTAATGAAACAATAGACATCTTTCATGATAACGATGAAAAAGATTTTATAAATACCCCTAAAAAATTCAAGTTAGTAATTCTAGTATACCTTTAATATATAATTAATAATTTTTATAAATAATAAATTTTAGACGTTCGTTGGATGACGAAGAAAATAAATTAGATGTAACAACCCCTATTTATCCATTTAAAATGAAAAAGAGAACGCCGTTCTATGAATAAAATTAAAGATTTTTCAAATTCAATTGTATTTTTTTAAGATTAACATATTTTAAAATTATTTTTTTTTAGATATTACATACATATTATATATATATTTAAAACTATAAAACTATAAAACTATATATTCTCTAAACCAGAAAAAAAGATATGATAAAGTTTAAATGAAAATAATATATTTAACTTTTTCATTACTTTTAATTGTTTTATTTTTTTTGCATAATAATTATTAAAAAAAAAAATTAATTTAAATTCATCATCTCTATTTCAAATTTTGTTAATGTAAATTTATTTAACTTTTGCAATTCATCAAGTTTTTTCTTTTTTTTTTTCTTGTATTTTAAAGAGTTTATTTTATTTTAAACATAATTATTTTGTATTTGCATATAAATTACCATTTTAAAGCATAAATAGTCACAATGAATGCTAATCATTAAAGAAAAATTAAAAAATTATAAATATGATGAATATTAAAAAAACGATATATTAAACGTTTTAACAATTCAAAAATTAAACATTTAGTAATCAAAGAATTTAATGGTATTAATGGTATATTGAAATGAAAATTTAAAAAAATTTCCGAATATTTTTAAACTTAAACTTTGTTTTATAAATTTAAACATTCACTATAATTACTAAAATGCTTTAAAAATGTAATATGAATTTAATTAACTTAATTTTATATTCGTAATGTAAGTTTAATGTTTATTTGTTTGTGTATTTATATATAATAATTTTTTTTTTATAATATTTTTATTAATATTTTAAAGAAAATTTGTAGAATATATATGTATATATCCTATATAAATATAAATATATATAATGTATTTAACCAATATATAATAAAAAAAAATGTACATGACTAGACTAGAAATTCTAAATTTATCATAAGTAATTCTTAGTTTATAATCATTTTTTTTCTAATTTTTTTTGTTATTTTATATAATTATTATTTGAATAACTATATTTAATTAATAATTAAAATTGAAATTGTATTTTTAATAGATATTATTTATTTTAAAATTATATTAAAAGTTTTAAAAAGTTAATGGAAAAAATTTTTATCAAATAATATAAGTTTTGTGGAAATATTTTTAAACGTTTTTTTTTTTTAAATTTAAAATCAAAAAAATTAATCAGAAAACTTAAGTAGAAAAAAAAATATTTCAATGATTTTATAATATAAATAAGGCAAACACAATTGAAACAATAAAACCATTGAATTATGTGCAGAGTTTCTCATTTACAAATAAATAATTTGAGTAATATTTTTTTTTAATTGTAGCTTTTTATCAAGTTTCACTGGCGCGTAGGCAGTTTTCTTTTTCTTTATGCTCAGTAAAATTGCATAATTTCTAAATTATAATAAAATAAAATTTATTGTAAATTATTAACTCTAAATGTTATTAAATATGAATTAATAAAATAAGGAAGATTATAATTTGTAATTTTTAATTTAAACGATTCCAAATAATTGAAACCATTCTTCCAAATTCTTAATACCAAACAAGGTGAATACGTAATCACAAAAACAAAAACTAGTACAAAAGTATTTATTTTTGTTTAATGTTTTGTATTAAGTTTTGTGCAATGGAGTAGTTGGCAGTATTACATTTGGCTTCTTTAAAAATTCTTAATCCATTCTTTGTAAATGAGTTTTAATACACATTAAAATCATAATAATGTCAACCATTATAGTTTTACTTTGGTTTTTAAACAACATACTTTAAAATTAATTATTTTGGAAATTTTTAATTTGAATAAGTGATAGAACACTGTATTAAAAAGTACTTAAATAAACTTAAGTAAGCTTAAAATAAGAAAATTTAATTAATATGAAGATAAATATTAAAAGTTTAAAAAGCTTTGAAATATAGAAAAAAAGAAAATCATTTATTAAAAAATACTGGAATATTTTTAAATTATTTGTTTTTAGTTTTTATTAATTTCTGTTTTTTGTTTAATGTTATAATATTTTAAATTTAATAAATTTATAATTATATTTTCTTAAGTATATATTAAAAAAAAAATTTATAAAAATTAAAAATAAATTATTTACAAAAAAAAAAAAATGAAAAGAACTTTAATAAAATTCACATATATTCACTTAGCTGAACCCACTATCAATTTCAAGACTTACAGTAACTCAATAACAATTATGAATTTTAGTGGTTTCTTTTCTTCTTATTTTTTTTAAATTATTAAAATTCAATTTCATACATTATATAACATTTATAAAAAAAAAACAAAAGTATATTAATATAAATTAAAATTTAAAACATAATTACAAAAAAAAAAAAATTAAAAAATTCAACAACTTATTTTTACTTTAATTTAATAATCTAATAAAAGTTAAAGGTTTCTTTTTTACTTTTTATTTAATTTCATTTTATCATGTAACTTTTATTCTTCTAAAAAACGGAATATATAATTAAATATATAAAAAATATAGACTTAAATACATATTAAATGTAAGATAATATAAGAACAAATCAATTTTGGAATATAAAAAAGAATAAAGAAAACTTAAAATAAAAATAATTTTGAATAAAATTATTGGGCAAAATTATTAAATGCTAAATTCCTATGTAACTGGAACCACTAGTCTTTTTTTAATCTTGCCTGTAAGAAACTGTAAAGAATTCCAGCTTGTGCCATTACATCTACTGTACTTGATGCTAATAAATCTTTTTGTTTACTTTGTGTTTGACCAGGTCTTAATAATGTTGGACCAAATACCATTGCTAAATTATGTAAGGACATTTTATTTTCACCTTCTTGCTGATGTACTCTGTAAAATTTTAAAGATAAAATCATGATTATAAGGTGTTTTGTAAAAAAATAAATATTTTATATAAATTATATATTATGGATTCATATATGGAATATAAATAAATTTTACATTAAAATAGTTAAGTATAGACTATATTACATACCGAATTAAATGATCCAAAATATGCAAAATAGAAGCTTTATTTGCTTGTGGTAATTGTTCAAATACTCCCATTAATGCTTGCATACGATTTGCTTCACTACCACCACTGAACTGATTAAAAGTTTCAAATAACTTAGGATATAATAAATCTGTAAATAATGCTTCCGGTAATTCTCTTAAGTACGATTTTAAAATTCCAGTAACTGAATGAATATCGACTTCTTTTAAAAGTTGTTCAGCTTCATAGGCATCTAAAATTTTTTTATTATTTATTTATAATTATTATGTTGGGTCATTTTATTTAAATATTTTTTAATATTTACTTGTTTCAAACAATTTTTTTAGCCGTGCTAAATCCGAAACTGATCCACTAACTCGATAAATACCAACTTCAGCCATACCACGTCTTTCAACTTCACGAATACACGCACTAATAATAAATGGAATGTCACGTTTTTCTCGTCTACATTAATGAAAAAATAATCATAATAAAAATCAAAAGTTTTAATCTACTGTTTTAAAAACTCACTTTCTAACTAGATCTAATTTGGCTCCGAATAAAGCACCTGGTTTAGATGTTGGCACTCTTCTTAATGTCACCTCACCTGGGACAAAACGAATATTCGTATTCAGCACAATTGTATCAGACATTTTTATTGTCTTATTTTGTGGAATCTCTGTTAGCCAATTTCGACTTAACTAAAAATTATATAACGTTATTAGAAATAAAAATAAAATTATTATTAACAACTCTTACTTTTAAAATATTTTTTGCCCTTAATAATGATCCACGTTCTTGTGCTTCATACAATAAAATTCTTACATTTTGGCTGCCTTCCAACTCTAATACAAAACTTTCATTCCATAATGGACTTGTACTACGACAAACCATTTTCGTTTTAGCTTTCCTAAAATAATGTCCATATGAATCAACTTCCAAACATATAAACATATCAGCAGGTTGGTCTAATCCTGTTAATCCTTGTACTGTTATATGTAAATCACCAACTAAAAGACTTTCATCATTTCTATTCCTCATTAGATATGATCCCATATCTGGTTTAATACGAGATTGAGTTGCTAATACAAAAGCTTGAATTTCTAATGCATTTATTGTATTTACACCAGGCATATTACATGATTTCTAAAAATAAATTAAAAAATTTAATTAAAATTTATTTGTGATTATTTTTTTGATTGTTTATTACTTGTAAATTTTCAATTTGATCAATCCACTGTGTCCTCTCAAAATCTGAACTTAAAAAGAATGTCATCGTTTTATGTGTAACCCTATTTTTAATTTTAAATACTAAATTTGGGGATGCCAAAACTAACTGAGCTTCTAAATCAGCTAATTTACGTTTTTGCTTATCACCAGATCTCAAACCATTTAATTTGACTTTTTTATCATCTTTTTCTTCCAATAAAATTTGATCACGCACATTACAGGCTTGTGATTTCAATTGTAATATATTTGCCGGACTTGATTCTTTAAAATTATCAGTATTAGCTTCTTCACCAGGTATTTCAACTTCTTTCAATGGTATATACCATTTTAATTCAAATTCAAAACGTTCACGTCCAGCTGCTTTATATTTAGCACAAGCAATCACATCATTAAATAAAAATAAATGCCTTAATTTACGATGACCATCAACTAATTCAACAATAAATGAATTTTTTACCATACGACGTAAATTTTTATTTGATTCAGTTGGTAGACGTTGATTTACAACATTAAATTGTTTTAAAAATACATGAATTGTTTTTTGAGCTTGTCTTAATTGTTGATGATCTGGATGTGTTGGTGGTGTTTCATTTAATATATCGTTAAATAATAAAGAATTTATTTGAACTCTTGCTACCGGTTTATGTAATAAATCTTCCAATGGTAACGATTGTTCATTTTGTAAATTCAATGCTATTTTTGATGAAATTTCTTTAAATTGTGGATTATTGGCACAACATTTTTTTACTGTTTCAATTGCTTGTCCATAATTATGTAAAAATGCACTATATAAGTCTATGTGATCTGACAATCTTTTAAATGCATCACCAACTAATATATCACCTCCAACTTCTGTTGTTGAATTTAATTTTTGTTTTAAATCATTTAAAAATTCCGTATGAGCTGAATGAATTTCATCAATTTTAAAGAATATTGTTCTTTCTTCTTCTTCTTTAATAACTGGTTGTGATGTTCCTAATGTTGCATGAATTGCTCTTTTATACTAAAAGTAAAGAGTAAAATGATTAAAAATCATATTATCCATTTATGTGAATTTAAATTAACACACCTGAATCATTTTGTTTAAACATTGAACGTAAATGGTTTCACTCTGGATAATACTGTTGAGAATTGAACGAATTCTGGTCCCGCGTGCATTTCCGGATATCTAAAAAAAAAACATATAGGTAATATTAAAATTTTGATATTGTTCATTATTAAAAAAAAAAATTTACAAGTTGAGGGGTATTTTGAATTTGCATAGCAATTTACTGCAAATGATAATATTAAAAAAAAACTTTCTTTAAGTTTTTAATCGCTATAAGCTCAATCAATGATTTGTAGAAAATTTTAATTTTATATATTTTGTATTTTATGTCTCTCTAAGAACTCATTATTTAGGTAATTAAAAACCTTTTACTAAAAATATAAACTAAGTTTGAGTTTTTTAATTCGATTATTGAAACTTTTACACTAAAAGTTCAGAACTTATATATGCTTCTTGGCCCAACATAATTTTTAGAATTTGGGCAAAACTACAGTTTCTTAGTAGACGTATTTAATAGACTAACTACAATCAAACTTAGCAGTTAGGTAAATCAATTGATATAAAAGTTCTCAATTAATTTTGAAGCATTCAAAAATATGAAGAAGCTAAAATAAAAAAGAAGATTAATAATACTGTACTAACTAATACTGGCTAACTAAACATAAATAATTTATAACATATTTAAATAGCTTTAATCTAGCTAGGAAGAGAGCATGTAAAGAGAGATTAAGATTAAGCATAATCGAAAACTAAAAAGCACAGAAAAGTAACTAACTAAATTTTTTAAAATATGTTAATTTAATTTTTGTTGTTGTTTTTTAGTACTTACAAGTAATGATGACAGTAAACTCTGATTTAAGTTAAAAATGGAAAAAAAATATAAAAAAAAAAACACATTTTAGAGTTAGTTGAAATTATTAAAAAAATGTTTTTTTTTTTTTTAATTAAATCAATTGCACAAACAAATGTTTTTATATTTATGAACAAAAAAATGAGAAAATATGGGAATGTTTTATGAAATTATTCCAAGATGAAAGTGAAATATGAAAATAAAAGTTATTAAAACACTTTGATTCTAGATTTAATATAAAGCAATTGTAATACTAAACATACTAAATCAATGGTGGAATTTCGTTAATTCCCAAAATTAATAATTTTTTAAAGATTATTAAACCTAAAACCCTCAAAGATATCAAATTTTTATGGAAATTGTAAGAAGGGGACATTAAATTCATTTAAGAAAAATAAATCGCCCAACACATTAATGAATTTAAGGAATTAGAAGTGAAAACAAATTACTACTTACAAAATCTATAAAGAGTGAACTATGGCAACCTAATACATTCCAAGGAGAGACAAAGGTTCTATCAAACGACTCTATTTAAATTGACTTTTTTTTTCATTTTACTCTGTTATCATTTGACTCCATTCAATCAAACTGAATTTCATTTGTCTCTACTTTATAGGTACTATGCTTTTAAATTCAGCTTGCACCAAATACTGCTAAATAACATTACAGAGTACAGACAAATTAAATACAGGTATATGATATAACACTCTTTCAAGTGAGATCATACAAGGAAATGACAAATTATGGTAGAACCTATGATATGATTTCCAAGTGTTTAATTAGAGTCGACCTTGAAAAGAAATTTCAAACCGGATTTTCAGATACTGAACAACACCATAAGATATCTGAAAATATTATGACTTAAAAATTTATTCATTTAAATCAAACTTATGGAAAATTACATATAATTATCGTTATCACTATACATAAGGGATTCTCTACAGAGACCAAACAAACTTTTCATTTATTTATATTAACAAATATTTATGCGGTAATCAATATCAAATTAGTCATTTGAATACACAAATTTATCTGATGTTGCATTTTTATTTATTTATATGACCAAGTAAAGCTGGTGTGTACGTATGTTTTTATTGAACCAATTTAATACTGCTTGGTTTGAATAAACAAAATCAATACCCAGGTTTTTAATTAATTGAAAAATGAAATTGTTTGTAACTTAAAATGTTGTAATATGATTCCACTTAAAATATTTCAATATGATTCTACTTGCATTAAATAAACATTTGGTTTTTATTTATGAACGATAAGATAAGCGATAGAAATGTGTGATCTGGTAATATAAACAAAAAGGAGATAGAAGTTGAAAAAATGTAAACATTAATATTGATGGGGTGATCATAAAAATATATATGTAAACATTAAAGAATTTTTTTAAAAGTTGAAATGAAACTATTTAAAATTTAATATGAGCTTAAAGAATTCAGATCTATCAACCTTTAATTCGAAATCAGAGTTATGTTTCAAATCACACTACTACTCCCACATATAAATGACTTTTAGTTCTGATTTGGTTGAAGTGAAAAACTCTTCGATAATTTGAGAATTTGGAAAATTTGGAAAGTTGAAAAATAAATTGTACTCCCTTGAAAGTCAGAGGTTGGTTATAATAGCTATTAGATTCGTAAGTTCATTTGTAACGAGCTTGTTGTCAGTTCAGATTATATTCTCACTCTTTTTGTCACCAAAATTACTTTTGTTTTTAGCCTTGATTGTGTCAAAATTTTTGATTAAATTTAAAAAATTAAATTTAAAGGTTTTATAATCGACGATGATGACGTTCCTGCGATACTTTGATAAACTAAAAGCGAACCGAATATGAAATGAATCTATTTTTTCTCCGTCAAAGTATGATTCGGAGTAATTGGTTGCATATATTGGCCTAATAATTTAATATTAATTTAACATTTGATAGCGTCTCTGAAACTTTGTAAATGTTGAATAAAATGTTAAGATTACAATTTAAATATAATTTATAACTTAAGAATAAAAAAATTAAAATAAAAGATTAATTTAAGAATATGAATCACAAAATTTCTTTTATCAGTTGGTCAATAAGTATTTTCATTTAAAAATGAAACCCTATTTTTATCCCACTTTCTCTAACAGTTGGTATGAAAAACAATTAATTTTCAGATGCTAATTATGAATCGTTGTTATAAATTTATTAAAAAAAAAATTAAAATTGTTTCTTATTTAAACCACCAAGTGTTACAGTTGTTTGTGATTTATGATCGCAAAAACTATTAAAATTAATAGTTAAATGTAAATAGGAATGTATTCGTTTTATTTGTATGTACGTTAAGTATAAAAGCCTTCTAAATCTGTTTAAATTATGTAAAGTTTAAGCTATTTACATCTTTCACAGTCGAAAATAATTTTTATATAAAATTACTCAAACCACTTTAGAATGAGGCATATAGGCCGCCCCACACTTAAAAGTCAGTGAAAAAAAATTTATAAACCATGTTGCATACTTATAGGTTTTTTTAAAATAATTTAAACTAAAGTAAAACTAAAATACTTATTAGTTATTTCTTTGAATCATTTATTTTAATTAAACCGATTTAATTAATAAATATAAGTTATGTCATACGTATTCATATTTTTTATGAATTTAAAGTTATAACTTTAAAAATGTATTTTGCTTTCGATACATTATGAATACTAATTTCCAATTTACTCACTAAACATTAAGAACTCTTCATAAGAATTAAATAGACATAGTCAAAAGTGATAAGTTTAATTAAAAAATGGGTAATTTTAATTAATTCGTTATAAGAATATTAATTTGAAATATGATTAAGTAAGAAAACTTTGACATTGAAAGTATATAAGAATTGTTATTTGATACAATTAGTTATTAAACTTCAACCAAAATTAAACGTTAACATAAGTTTAGATTTAAATTAAATTATGACAGAACTTAAAAAAAATAAGACAAGAACAAACTGACAATATTCGATTAAATATTAAAAGTTAAATAAAGCCAATAATGAATGATATTAAATGATTTTGATATTTAAAACAAAAAAACAAAAATTGTTAACATGTCTTCCATAACCATTTCAAAATTGTGGAACAAAACATTTAAATTTTAGAAAATGATTACAAAATTAAAAAAAAAATAAATTTTACCTTTCTTAAAGCACCTGGAGTTTGTGATGTCTGTTCATCATGTGATATTGTACGCATTAATGGTGGTGCATCTAATTCACCATCACTATCAATTGAACTTGAACGTGTTTCATTACTTTGGCTAGAATAAAATAAAATAATTTTAATTAACATAAATTCATATACGAGTAAAATATTTTAATTATTAACTTATTTATAAAAATGATAACTGATAACTAATTTAAAAGGTAATGGACAACAAAATATTTAATTTGAGATCTGACTTGATTAATTGCCCTGCGGCAAGTCCCTAAAACATTATATAGAACCTCTAATAAGTTTTTTAAACGAGTTTAAAATAGATTGACGTGTCAAATATTTAATTAGCATTATTTTGATTACCATTCGGTCATTAATTTACTAATAAATCTATAAGTATATTTATTTTAAAAAAACATTTGTAACTTAGATTGTTAATACAGTGACTCAAATTTAAATAAATATGCTGAGACAATTTATATTCTCAATACATTTTACACTTTTTAGTTAAGAAATTTCTGATGGTATTCCAAATTAATATTCAATATTTAAATTAATATTCAAACTTGTATAAAATATTAATAAAAATGTTTACAATTTTTATATTAGAATTAAGTCACGTACTTTACATTAGATATGATCGAGACAAAAAAAAAGTTAATAAAAAATTTTGCTTTGACTATTAATTTTACGTTAGTGTAAACATTTTTAAATGGTTATTAAGTGAATAATTTTAACAAGTAATATTTCAGTGATCAGATAATTTGAGTGATTGTTTTATTTAAAAAAATGAATGTTTAATTTGACGATATCATCGTTTCCTTTTGTCTTTTTGAATCTTCTTAATATTTTACACAATCTTTATTTTACTTACTGCAAGAAATAATCGATATTGACATAATTTGAATTACGTCCTGGAGATTCCGGTTCTATAACACTTGGCTGTGATTGTAATTGATGTGGGTGTTGATGACTATTACTTGTTCTTGGATTTGCTGGCATTGGCAATGTACTACCGGCTGTTGATAAATCATCTCGACTAGATGTTGAACCATTACCACCTGGTTTTATATAAACATATTCACCTTCACCATTATCAATTGGCACAGTATCATAATATGGTTCATTTTCATTATTGGGATGATTTGTTTTATGACCAGCTCCATCTGAACTAATCGATGATATTGATTCGTAACTTTTAATCTAAAAAAAAATACATTTTTTTTTTTACTTTTTATTTATATTTCAATAATTTTTAATATTACTTACAATTTCTGATATATTACCCTGTGAAGCTAATGATTCTTTTGAACCAACATCTAATTTTTTATTACCACTACCGCTACCACTTTTTTCTAAACTTCCAGTTGGACTGTCAATATTATGTCGAGCGTTTGCAAATTTACTTAAACTATTTGTGGGTGATGCTTTAATAAGATGTGAATCAATTGCACCACCAGATTTTCCTAAACTACCAGTTGGACTTTGATTAATAACCTTCATTCCACCACCAGATTCAGTTCCATTAATTTTTCTCTTTTCTAAACTTTCAGATTTATTAATTTTACGACCAAATTCTTCAGCTAAATCTGATGATTTTGTAAAACGACCCAATTCTGGTGTTGTACGACGATTTGCTGATAAAGCTTTGGCATCTAAGGAATCAGATTTTTGTCTCAAAATATCAGATGGTTTTATATTACGTTCCAAGGAACTTGATGGACTATCATTTGATGAACCAGATCCAGATGTATCAGCTGTAGTACGTTTTGGTGATGCTGGTCCTAAACCAGCAGAACCGGGTACTGTTGGTGGTTCAACACGTTTCATAAATTTGGGAGGCGGTCTGAAAATTATATTAAAAATAAAGTGTAATTAATTTTATGTTTTACATTTTTTAAAATTTTTTTTGATAATTTAAATTAAAAAAGTTTTTTTGCATAAATTCTAAAAAAAAAAACAAACTTTTGTTAGAATCCTTGAAACTTAAAAGGACGAACAATATACAAAGAATACAAAAAAAGCAGAAATTATAAATTTTCATGACAATGGAAAATCTTCACCCACCCATTATTTTATGGTAGAGAGAAAAATCGATGCCAAAAATATTTCCTCACTATTTGCGGAAAACAACAACAACAATAAAAAAGAATAAAAATATAAGATCAAGGTTAAAAAAGTAATTTTGTTTTGAAGGGCGAGGAAATATTAATGGGTCCTTCAAAAAATTTTATAATATATTCCGATACATTTACAAATACATATTATATATTATATTATAGTATATATGTTGAAGTATATATATATATATATATATAACTAAAATTTAGTTTTTTAGAAATTTTTGAAATTTTAAGTCGTTATGTTGAATAAAACAAATTATGCTAGAACATGGAATTAATGGGTGGGTGTTGACACTATAAAATTTTGTTCATTAACAAGATTCAATGTATTTACACTGACACTATAAAATTTTGTTCATTAACAAGATTCAATGTATTTACAGAGGAGGTTTGTAAGAAATTCAAAAACATTGCATTATGATCAAATAATTTTAATTTTCAAAGTTTATAATTTTTCACCAAAAATAGCTGAGTTGCAAATATTAGGTATTTTTAAATTATTACTTATCATAATATGGCTTGCTTTGTCTATACCCAGTACTTTGTAAGCTCAGTGGACTTTTCTACAATTAAACGTTTATAAGTACCACAACAGGAGCGTATCTAAATCTTGCGAATTAAAATTTCGTATTTCAAAATCTCATGCTTTTATCTAAATCTTGTTTAAAATCTCTCACATTTCAAAATTTTGGAAGCCCCAATTATTTTTAATACTTTTTCGATAATTCGTTTTGCATCTTATGTAGAAATTTTTTACTTTATTAATAAATCAAGATTGTACGCATTTTACAGAATATGTATATTTATAAATTTATATACGAGATTCTTAAGTAGAATTTTTGAGTTGATTACGAAATTAAGGTATTCTAGGCCTTTTTACACAATATTTATATAATTTGCAAGGTTCTGAATTTGTTCTATAGATTTTTTGGAGATTCGTATCCACCCAATATTATTAATTAATACAAAAAATGTGTAGTTACAAAATGCGAGATTTCAGAGCCAACCCTACCAACCCCACCAACACAATTTCCAGAAAGTTTGTTTAAGATGTAAAAATGTTTTTTGGAAAATTTGGAAAATTCCAAGAGCAAATAAACATTCAAAAATCTAAAAAATCTCAAGATATCACTAAAAAAAGAGTATAAAGAACGCATTAATATAAAACATGTTAAGATTTTTTTTAAAATTCATTCCTCATGTGTGTAGACTGTAGATATGAAGATGTTCTAAATATATATATAGCACCAATTTGTTAGAATTCTTTTCATTCTTCCCTTCACGCAAATTAAAAAAAAAACTGAATAACAAAAATTGGGTCAATTTGATGTTTTTGAAGATATTTCGTTTATTATACTTAAGATACATTTTTAACAACAACAATATATACATAATGACAGTGTAATTATTATACAAAATAATATTGAATCTTATCTTTCCTTTAGTTTTTTATTACAAGGGCAAAATGTTTTTATCTTTTTTTATTTTAAATGGAACTAAACATTACTTAGCACGTCAACTAACATTAATAGAGTATATGTTGAATACATGCAATAAGGCCAAATGAAATAAGTCAATTGACTTTATTTCATTATCATATTTGAAATAATGCCAAAAAACGAATTTTTAAATTTTGGTCTTATTTCCATATGAAATAAAGTCAATTTTATATTCAAAAGCAGCGTTGGACGCTTTTTCCAGGATACTTATATTTATGTGTTCATGAGATTCTGAATTAGGATAGATTTTTGAGTTGGATTTAAAATCAGGATATTCCCCTTTTACAGAATATTTATGACATGTGATATTTTGGATTAAGAGAGATTTTAGACTTGGATTCAAAATCAGGATTGCCGCTTTTCCCAGAATATTTATATATATATATATATATGTATACTCGTATGTGGCATTCTAAATTAAGAGAGGTTTTAGAGTTGGGTGTGTGATATATATATCAAATCATCTTGATTTAAATATTCTGGAAAAAGTGGCAATACCAATTTTGATTTATCTCATGCTTAAAATATTTTTGGCTTTACTTCTTAATAATATTGGCATTATTTCTTTTTGAAAAATTTTTAAAAATGAAATAAAGCCGAAAATTAAGAAATTATGATTTTGGTTTTATTTCAAATGTGGTATTGAAATAAAGTCAAAAAAGTGCAATTTGGCTTTATTTCATTTGGCCTTATTGCATGTACCCTATATGTTTTGTAAAACAAAGCTATAATAAGTATACGTTTAAGGCAACCTTATAGGTATGATGGGGTAGATTTTTTGAAATTTGTTTCTTATAAATGCTTATACAAATTTTAGTACTTTTTCCTGCCAAACATTCATTTTATACTACAATTTCTTGTAATTTTTGTGTTCATATATACATAAGTATGTAATATGTACATAGGTATTAACTTGTAATTGTACTTTTTAATGTACGTATACATAGCTTTTGCTTTCCTTAAAAAAAAACCAAAAATTAGTTTATAATTTAGAAGGCACGTATTATAATGTAATGAAAGTTGAATTATTTAATAACAAAAAAGTTGAAAAAGAATTTTTATTATTTTAGTAAAACAAAAATTTTTTATTACATAAGTACTTATATAAAATCTTATTGTATATAAGAAAAGTACATTAAAAAACAATATATTTTGTGAAAATTAAATTATAACTAAGTATGTAAAATTCAAAACTTATCATATAGAATTTACAACTTTATTTGGAATTTGTAATGTATTAAAATCAAAAAGTATACATAAAGTATCTTTACCTTCAAAAATCCTCGAATTCTTTTCCCCATTTTCCTTATCATAAACTTCGGGAAACTTTTAATATTTCAAAAGTGCATTAGGATCAAGAAGTTTATTTCACTTTATTATGCAATTTTTATTTATTTGTATAAGTTTAAATTTAAGTTTTTAATTATTATATTACATTAAATTACATTACCTTTTGAAAAAAACAGTTATGTCAGCCTACAAGTATGCTACAACTATAAAATTTAAATTTCAATAAAATTTTGAATTTAATTTTAGATGAGGATTCGATTGTTTAGAGCACATGGCTTATTATCTGAGAGAATGTGAGTGCTGTGCACAGATCACAAATTTTTAATTGAGTGGAAAATTAATGAAAGTGGTATTTCTTAAGAAATTCTTCTATAAATAAAAAAAATATTATAGAATAAACAAAATAAATGCTATTATTTATAGTTTAATACTTTTGTAACAAAATCGATCCTATAATAATCCGAAATAATTTAAATTGAATGTGATTTATAATATTAAATATAATTAAATAAACTTAAGGTCTATCCAAAATTTAAAATTTTAAAAGAAAGTTTAGTGCTATCCTATGACTGCTATTTAATGCATTTTTAAGATCAAGAACCGCTGACTTCAAAATGGCCATATGTATGCGATATAATTGCAGAATTACTGCTTTATACTGCAATAAAGTTATAACCAGCCTTCTAGATTATATTAAATGCAGAACTTGCTAGACATTTGTGCATATGAACATGTCCAGTATTAAACTGAAGTTTTAGAATTTATAGTAAATCGATAATCTTGAAGTCAGAGCATGTATATAAAAAAACCAATAATAATAAAAAAATAAATTATGTAAATAGGTCCTTATAGGTTTTAGGTCCTTTAAAGAACTTGTAACGGGAAATAAAATGAATTAATATATTATCTTGAATCAATCTGTAAATATATAGGAACAACTCTGTTGTTTGAATTATTTTTTGAATTTAATGTTTTAATTATCTAAAAATTTTAATATTAGTCTAAGTGTTTAGAATTAATTAGTCTATTAATTAGTATCACCCACATAACAGATTTCTAGTTTTTCTAATATAAATTCTAAGTAATTTTCTTTCAACACAACCTACAAAATACAATTGAAAGGAAAATATTAGAGGACTAATTTACTATTTAAGTTCTTCAGTTAGTCAATCTTTTATATCTATTTAACAAAAGGTTAAAAGTTTGTCACTGGTCAATTTTTGTCTTATACTTGTGATTACTTTTTTATTTATTTATTTATTTATTTGGTTCATGCTAAACTCAAACACGTTACAAAATGTTTCTGATTTTTAAAATACAACCTTTTCCTTTACAACTCATTACTGTCATACATATAGTTAAAATTTTAAATTCTAATAAAATTTCATTTTGTCAGGATCCTTTTTATTTCTTCCTTCTGTTGTTCTCCTTTGCATAAAATTTTTTTTTATCAGATCTTAAATAATTTTAATTATAATATTGAATAATTAATCAATTACTATGCATGGGCTTTATACTATATTACTTCGTGTTTCAATGCATTCAATAAATTGCAGATTTTTTTAAACCCATATACTAAAGAAGACCCTTTATAAAATTCAAAATATAAATTGCAATAAATTAAATTATATTGCAACTTAAATAGTATAAAATAAAAAAGGAATTAAATTATAAAAAAATTTAAATTTAATTGTGTCCATCAAAGTCAGTTAATTAACTCAATTATTCTGATAGAAGGAAATAATGCAAAAAAAAACTTTTTTCCTTCTCTTTCTTATTACTTAATATTATGTATATACACATCTATATATATTCTTACATTAGTTGTGTAGGATTGTCATGAAATTAAATACATTCCAAAAAAATATATTCCAAAAAAAAAATACTGGACATAAAATTTAAAATTTTCAGTAAAAAGAAAGAAACCATATAGAAATGCCAAGTCAAATAAAACATTGGCATAGTTCTTACTTAAATTTTTTTTCTTATTATTTTGACATTTAAAACAAGTACTTATAGTCTTTTATATAATTTGTGTATGTATAAAATATAATATATATGCAGTAATCTTATATAAAAAAAAATAATTTTTATTAATCTAATTAAACAGTTACTTAGAATTGACATTTAATGAAGGGTATAATTTTATTGCTGTCATAGCAAAAGGCAGACGCGATAAAAATAATAAAAAAGTATAAAAAACAATTCCCATGTGTTCTAAAAATGAAGTACACGCATTTTATATTACATCAAATAGGACAATGACATATTAAATTTAATGTATGTAATTAAAAATATTATAAGTTTTTTGAATAAAATTTAAAAAAAAATGTTAGTATTTAACAAATGATCAACAATAGTAATTTCTTTAAACGCGGCCTCGATGTTGTATTGCTTATAGGCACAAATCGTTTTGATTGTTGAAAAGCGAGGTCGAGTACCTCTGATGTATTCCTAGTTTTATATTTTAAATATTACCAAAGTAATACTCAAAACATGACCAAAAACAATTAATATTACTTATAAATTAATAAAAGTATTGGAAAATGGAATGCACAACAGGTCTAAGGACACCGTATTCTATTAAAAAAAATTATTTTATATTATGTTATGGAAATCTACAATTTTAATAAAATATACAAAGGTGGTCCTATGAAAAAAATTAATGTTAAATTCTTAGATAAAAAAGAGTGGGTCAAAAATATTTTGAGCTCGTACTATTCCTAATCGAGGCTCTAGAAAATTCGAGGCTTTAGAGAATTGATTAGGAAAATTCCTAATCGAGGCTTTAGAGAATTGATTTAAAAAAATCGACCGATTACAAAAGAAGTACTTAGTTAAATAAATGAAATTAAATTTTCATAATTATTATATTTTTATTACTTTTAAAGTAACAGTTAATTAAATCAATTGTTTGAGTCATTAGTTTAAAATACTTAAAATATTTTGAATAATAAAATATATACAAAGGGAAAATTAGTTTGATGAGAAAGATATGAACAATAGACCTAACTATAATTATATTTCAAAAACTTAAAACGATTTAAAATTTTTTACATAATTATGTATATAAGCTTAAGTATATAAAACTCTTAATTAACCTTTAGTTTCTTCGAATTTTCAGTAAATCTTAAGCTGTAACTATACGGTCTTAATTGTGTAAGTCTCAAGAAATGCTCAAAAAATGAAAATGCTCAAACCCATCAAATGATCTAGTCATTTTATGGTTAAAATAAATAAATTCTAATTTTAATTTATAGCAAACATTAGAAAATATTTACTTTTAGGTTGGTTACAGATGCCTGCTACATGTAAGAAATTCGCATCGCATCGAAATTCAAACTTGAGTTACTGAGGGTACAACAAATGATTTCATCTAGTAATTCGCATATTAATTCAAATATTTGATTAATAATTATAATTATAATATGAGCGTCGCAATTACCAAGTATTTGCGATGCGAATTCGATAGATGCGTTGCGAATTTCTTACATAGTTAGGCCACAGCCGACTTAATAAATCTTAAAAAGGTGCTAGAACTAATGATGTAAGATAAAATCTCTTAAAACAAACAAATGAAAAATATATATACACTTTAATTAAAAGCATTAAAATAAAATTCCAACTAAAACTTTAAATAATAATATATTAAAATATTTATTTTTTTATCACTTTTAATAAATTTTCAACTTTAAAAATCAAATTACAAAAACGTAAGCCCTAAATAAATTACAGTGAAATAATTTGTGGGCATGACATTTATAGTGGACACAAAAAAAATATTAACCTGTTATTTTATTTTTTTTTCATGTAATTTGATCCCTATACAAGTTACAACTAATGGTATATTATTCAAAAGTCATTTAAAAAAATTTAATACAACAACAAAAGCTTAAACACAAATACACAAACCATATAAAAAACAAAAATAACATTGTATTTAAAATAAAACAGGGTTGACAGACAGATGACAGGTTCGCTTTTAGGATATCGTATTTTATATTGTCCATTGTAAATATTTAACATTTCGTGTTTTTTATTTTTTTTTAAATGTTTGCATAACTAAAATGTTTTCAGTTCCTCTATTTCACGCCTTCTTCTACAAATTACACTCACACAGACAAACAAATTGCACAATAAGTTTTTAATTTGTCAGGAGGTTTGTTGTTTGTGTTGTCTCTTGTGTTTTATATGGATTGAAAAGTTATTCAAAAAAAAAATAAAAAAACAGGAACGATATTTTCATTTGACTTTTGTGACTTTTGGATCGGAGCTGGAAAAAAAAATAGGGAAAAAAGAGGTTTGATTCTAGTGGTGATAGGATACTGCTACGGTATATTTATTTAAATTTTTTATTTTTAATTTATTTGTTTCTATACATATATATATATAATATATATATATATATATATATTGTCACAAAACAACATTGTTTAAGTTGACCTAGTTGAAGTCATTGTTGACAGGAATAAAAGAATTACAATCAAAGAAAAACTATGGATAAATATCCAGGAAAAAAAAAATGAATTTTAATTTAAGTTGAATATTTTTTTTTTATTTTGCAACGGAATGCAAAAGACCCAAATGCATGATTATTTGTCCGGATGAAGTAGTTTTTTTGATGCAAAATTTGAATAAATATTAAAGTTTGTTGGTTGCAAAATAAAAACCTGAAAATTTTTTAAATGTTTTCAGTTAAATGAGTTGCTTAAATTAGTGTCGGATTAAATAAAATTTTTACATTTGAAGTCTTATTTACCAAACCTTGCTATTTTTATCAATATTTTACATAAAAGCTTTATTGATATCTAGTAGGTAATGTAATGACACTTGCCCTATTGAACTAAAGTCAATTATGCCTCCACTTAAACAATGTCAACGTAACATCTGAGGAAGTGCAAGTGCTTATTCGCCTACACTGTGAAAACAGAATGATGGTTTAAAACTGGTTATGGGAATTCATTTGTTGCGAAGATTACTAAGATATGATACATGCATTAATGTATTGTCATCAATAATGTTCCATACTACAATTTGCAAAAATTCAAAATGAATATTTCTAGTTTAATTTCTAACCTGACCTTTCCTACCTTTTAATATTCTACTTTTCTAAATAACTAAAAGTACATATGTATGTATAAAAAAAATCTGTTCTTATCATCAAAGGCGATGACCCTATACTCGCGTCACTTCTAGCTTCGCTTGTGACGTTTCAGTTAAATATATTGAAGCTTGACTAAATAGGAGAGCGACGCTAGAGGCGACGCTAGAGTGAAACAGCTTTGTACTTTTGCTCGCTTTGACATTAAATTCTCTTGTTTTATAAAAATTTTTTACTTTTTATCACTTTGACATTAATTTCTCCTTTTTTTTAACTTTTGTTCAATAGTAATAACTTTATGTTTATTTTATAATTTATACAATTTGAAAGATTAATAATTCAAAAACAACGCTAACATTTGGTTTTTCTTTTGTTTAGAACGCGACGCTAAATACGACGCTAGAAACAACGCTTGAAGCGAAGCGACATTTGGGTTATCACTTTTAGTTACCGTGTAAAATAAAAGGCAATGATCTTTTGTGTTACAATTTAATCTTCTCTATGCTGATATACTGATGTATAGAGAAGGTTAAAGTTAATATGTAAATGGATTCATTAGTAAAAATTTCAAGACTTCCTTTTAATTAAACTATTCGAGCTTTTGAACTAAATGTATTTTTAGTTTAAACTGGTTTGTATCTTAGTGTAGGATATAAGAAGGAATTCTAATCCTCCTTTTACATAGATTATAATTTTTTAATACAACATTGGATTTAAAAAAAATAAAGGATTTAATCTATATTTAATTATTAGTTTAGCGAAATTTAAATTAGCTTCGAACCTTAGATTAAATCTCAAATTACAAGTGGTAACTATAGTAACCAGAACAAAATAATAATTTTTCAGGAAAATTACAAGGAGGAACAATTGCAGAATCGGAGCACAGTATTTTCTGGAACTATATATATTAAAATTGTTCTGGTTACCTCACATTAAAAGTTTGTTTTATAAACCTTAAATTATATACACTATTCAATTAATTAAAATTCCCCTTTCTTTTAAATGTTAAGATTTATAGCCCAATTAAATTGATTAATTAAATAATTGATTGTTATCAAATAAACTTTAATTAAACAACTTACAACCAAAAATTTCCAATTAATTTATTTCCTCAACAAACTACACTATAGATTTGTATAAAAACTACACTATAGATACTCTTATTCAACACTTTTCTCAAAATACCACAAATTTATGTGAAACTGCAAGAGTGCCAACAAAACCCCATTAAATATTTATGCAGTTTTTTATTAAAATTAAAAAAAAAAAAATATTTATTTATACAAATAGAACTAAACAATCGTTTAAATATCATTAATTTAACTTGTACTGACCCACAATATCTAAAAAAACCAACATACAGAAAAAACTCATCTTTGATTAATGCACATATGTATCTAATAGATACAGAAAAGCAAACATTTAGATAAAAATATTAAAACAATCAACTATTTTTCAAAAAAAAAAAAAATTCTAAAACAATCAGAAAAAACAAAAAAATTCATTTCCTTCCATTTAATCAAGTCAAAATCCGATTTAATATACAAGTATTATAAAATCTGGAACAAATTTTATTTATACAAAATAAAACAAAAAAAAACTGAATTTATCGACACATGACTAGATACTACCAATAAATGGATCAACAATTCTAATTTGAACAAAACTTTTCTCTTTTTTCCTCAATAGTTGCATATTATATTGGAATGAAATGTTAACTCACAGTTTCCTCCTGTCATCCTAAATTTATAACAATTACATTTTTTTTTTTTTAATGTAAATAAAGTTGAACAATCCAACATTGTAATTCATATTATTTATATAAACACTAAAAAAAATTCAGCTTTTCCTTGTCTTTTCACCAACGTGGTGATATCAGATGGCCTATATTTGAATCTTGATTTAGAATTATATAACAATGAACAATAAAAAAGTAATTAGCATCTATAGATAATTACAGTAGAATACAGAAAGATAGTTCCAGAAAGGAATTTCAATACTCCCACTACAATCAGCTTCGAAGTTCAACTTTGTCACTTAAAAGCCTAGCCTAAGATTGAACTGAACTTAGCTAAGAGCTCCTAACATATTTGCTTTATATGGAACATTTGATCACAAAAAGAAAAATGTCTATTCATATATTTTAGGGCGCCCACACATAAATGTCTGGGCTGGGCAATTTAGTCAGCAATTTAAATTCTGAGCGTTTCTTTTTTAACACGAACTGCCAGAGTTCAGGTAAAACTTTGCTATGAGTACTCTGAAATTTGCTCTATATGGAACATTTGATCACAAAAAGACAAACGTCTGCATACATTCACCGTGGTGCGTTCACATATGGTTTTCTATGCTGGGATTACCGAGGCAGTTTGAACTCAAATTTTAAGCTCAAATAAAGTTTTTAACTCAAACCGTCCTAATTTGGACAATATTTTGCTTTGAATGTTTTATATCTCCGTTTAACATAAACCTGATAATAAAACTAAAAAGTTCATTCATTGATGTTTGTGCTGGAATTATCCAGACAAATCAAGCCATGAGCTGTTGTTTTTAAGCTTGATTGGCAAGAATTTAGACAAAACTTTATTCTGAGTACTGGAAATTCTGCTCTACATGCAGCATTTGATCATAAAAGTGAAAAACACTCAAACACTAATAACTTTGAGTATTAACTAATACGTCCTACACTATTCTCATATCTTGTCTTCTCACCTTTAGTTCTTATAATGGCGCTAATGAATTATTTTATATTTTTATGAACAGTTTGTCTACAATCATTCCAATTTTTGTTTTTCAAAATGTGGAGTGGGTAAGAAAAATAATACCAATCGTGTAATATCATACAACTTACCAATGATACTAGTTAAAATTGTATTCAACTAACTATGTATCCAGAAGGAGCAATAAACCCAAAATTAAATTGGAACGGAATAACTAAAGACAAGAAATAAAATAAAATAAAATTAAATATAATAAAAAAGATAAAAGGAAACATCAAGTCTAGCAAAAACTGTATTTATTTTTTATCAAGAAAAGGAATCATGTTTGGCAATATTGCAAAAGTATAGAAAAGATACTTAGATATTTTTAAAATTTAAATTCTGAATGAAATAGAGAAATTAAATTTAGGTAACATCCAAATACACAGGTGTTCTTATGTTCTTTATTTAATAAATTTATGTATTAAAAAAAATTTTTAAATTTTTATTACACAGAACTAGGATTTTGTGGAATAATTTCACAATTTTTTAAAAATTATTGAAAATGCTTAAGTATTTAATGAGAAATTATTGGATCCAAAAATATTAATTTTATATCTTTAAAACCATATCATGAGTCAATGTCCAGTGATTTTATTAAGGTAATGATCTTTTTATTACCTTAATAAAAAATAACAGATTTTACTCGAGGAATTCAAAATGTTTGTAAAAAACATTTTCTAATTTTTTTTATCTTGAACTCACAACATTTAAGTTATTTATAAAAAAAACTTCTTGAACAAACGGTTTTCTGATATTTCTAAGGTGGTTGGATTTATTTGTTATGTCGAACCAGATTCAGAGCTTATATAATATTGGAATAAGATATATTTTCTCTATTAGTTTCTTCCATGGTTCTAAATAGACACTTTAGTAAAGTTTTTATAATTCTAATTTGAGTTGATATCACAAAACATTCATTCGGCTGACTTGAACCTACCAATATAGGTATAATTTGATGACACAAAACAATACAAGATTATATAAAGTAAAGCGATCGAAATGTTCATAATTTCGATGACTAATAGAATTATGTAAGTATTTTGATTTCTAGCTTAAAGATTTTGTGAAAAATTGTTCAACTTTATTTAAAAAGTTACTTAAGATAAATGTGTTATATGATCTGTAATTATTTTTAGCCTAGAGTTTAGAGTTATTCTTAGAAAACTACATTTAAAAAGTTTCCAAATTTGTAAAAAGGTTCATCGCAACCAACATCGCTTTTAAAAAGAAGTTTCCATGTGCCTAGACTTGATGATACTTGGTTAACTTGTCTAAAATATTTAGAATTTTTTTATAATGTCCGGAAGACTAACGTGGAATTCTTGATTTATATTATTTAAAATAATTTATTTTTTTATTATTTAATTCACTTAATTAACTCATTAAAATAAATTCTATACCTGACGTTTACATACTGTCGCTATCCACTGTCACTATCTAATAAAAAACCGTAATGCCTTGTCATTTGATCACAAAAAGAAAAATGTCTATACATTTATCTTGGGGCGCCCGCACATGATTGTCTGTGCTGCGCAATTTATTCAGACAATTTAAGCTCTGAGCGTTCATTTTTAACTCAAACGATCAGAGTTCAAATAAAACTTTGCTCTGAGTACTCGACACCCTCGTCTATATAGAGCAAAATACAAACGTTTATACTGGGAGGCAGTTTGAACTCAAATTTTTTAAACTCAAACTTAATTAACTCATTAAAATAAATTCTATACCTGACGTTTACATAATGTCGCTATCCACTGTCACTATCTAATAAAAACCGTAATGTCTTGTCAGCGGTCACAAGGCAAAATCTAAAACAGCCCTGTCTAAACTATGTAACTTCAAAATCATATTTTAATTGTCAAAAAAAAACAAAAACTAAAAAAAAAACAAAAACATAGTTAAGTTTTT
The DNA here is from genome assembly GCA_963082915.1 of Dolichopus griseipennis. Lineage (NCBI taxonomy): Eukaryota > Metazoa > Arthropoda > Insecta > Diptera > Dolichopodidae > Dolichopus > Dolichopus griseipennis. The sequence goes on from OY720441.1 coordinate 364,604,608, forward strand.
TTTTAGTAAATTGATATTTAAAACTAGTGATAGCGACAGTATGCAAATGTCAGATACCTAACCATATCAGAAATTCGCATCGCTTTGATATTTCCAAACTAGCTAAAATATATGTATAAATATTAACTTTTAAACATTTTTTATCAAATAAAATATGTTTTGTTATTTCTTTGACCATTTGCAATCTAACCGGGTCCGCCTGTACTATTTATGCGGGGTACTACAACTTATAACAATGCCGAAATTAATATTTTAGAAATTGTTATACAAAACTCTGCCAAAATATCATTTAAACGTATGTAAACTAAGCCATCAGAATTATCAAGTATTTTGATAGTATTTATCTATAAAAAATTTTTATCATTAGAAATTGCAAATACTGTTCTTAATATGACGGTGAAATGATTATTTTTTTTGGAATGTTCTTAATTGACAGTATTTTTAGGCATACCCCAAATTCCATTTTAAAAAAATTAAAGTGCTCTAAAAATATGTTTTTTTTTTTTTTATTTTGAAAAAATTTATTACAGATTAAATATTTATAAATAGAAAATTTGATACTTTGAACTGGACGCTCATCGCTGCAAATGTTTAATGCATATAATAATAAAATAGTTTTAAATTCTATAAATTCCAATGAGATTAAATGAGATAGATATATATATTTATAAAAAAGTGAAAAAAAAAAAAAATAATTTTATATTCATTAATTTATAGTGCAAAAAATATTAAAAAAAAGTTAATTAGAGGATGCTGTTTAATACAGTTGTTAATTGCGCACCCAAAGCCACTATAAGAAAATAAATTAATAAATATTTGTAATAAACACTTAATGTGATTCTTTGAACTTTTATATAATAAATGCAGAAAAAAAACAAAATTTGAGAGTAAAAGAGAAGAAGAATATTAGAAAAAAAAAATTTAGATAAATATAAATTTGCTTTAGCAAAAAAAAAAGAAAGTTTCTAATTAAAATTTTTCATTCACTTGAGCTGAAAATTAAAAATTCTATTAAAAAACTAAAATATGGAACCTATAATTGAAAAATTTTTGTATTAAAAATTAAATGATTGCATGTGTTGGGAGGGGAACGAAATTAGTTTTTAAAAAGAGATCATGAGCATACTACAAAATTAATAAAGGTGGTTAAGTGGTCATTGTTTCGATTTAAATAAAATTTATAATAAATAATTTGTTAATTATGCATAAGATAAGATATTTTTGAAAAAATTTCTTAAAGAAAACAATTTAGTTAATCTCTTAAAAATTTCTTGAGAGGTTTATTCTACTTTTACAAACTAGTACCTTCTGTATAGGTTTTAATATAATATCATTTCAGAAAAGGAGGAGCATGAGGAGCTTTCGAAAAACACCTCATTGAATTTAATGCATTCTATGAAATACATTTTAAAAAGAAAAATCGATAACGATCTGCGATCTCTGAAACGCTCCTGCCCTTATAATAAAATTTAAGGGCAGAAAACGCATGCAGAAATTGTTGTAGGATGCATACAGAATAAATTTTTAAACTGCACTTGAAATGCATTTACATAATATTTTTAAAATTGATTACACAATATTATTTTTGTAACTTCATAATCCAATGGTTTTATAGTTAGTAATAACAAACCTTAATTTTCTGCCCGCAATTGTTATGTAAGCATAAGTGGTAAAAGAACGCATGCAACATTTTTAGGATGCATGCAGAATAAATTTTGAAACTGCACTTTAAATGCATTTACGGAATATATTTCGAATGGAATCACACAATATTATTTTAGTAACTTTATAAACCAATGGTTTTATAAAGTAATATCTAAACTTAATTTTCGCAATAGATCGCAATAGTTGTGTAATCATAAGTGGTAGAAAAACGCATGCTTCATTTTTAGGATGCATGCAGAATAAATTTGCGAAATAAACCTAGAATGACTTCCTAGAATATATACTAAGCATGAATTGACACCATGTTAAATATTAGAAAAATCTTCATGAAATACTTATATTATTATGATATCTAAAATCAATTTTGTGTACGCAGAGATTCTTTAACTCAATTTTTAAAGAAAAGAGAGTGTCCATGGTTCAATGAATATATTAAAAAACATTTTACAAGTTCACACGCACTGTATTTATAAAGAATATATTTTTTTCAATATTTATTAGAAATTGCTATCTTCAACGTATAAGTAAAGTTAAGCAAAATAAAGTTCAAATGAAAAGTTAATTTGCATTTAAAATGTATTTAATATTATTTTTCAACGTTCATTCTTTGTTTTTTTGGGAAACTCCTTAAATTATGCTTTGAGATTATCATTTCAAAAAAGATTCCAATCTATGTTAGTATTTTATTTATCCACCCACCACCATTCAAATTCAAATTAAAAAAAAAAATTGCCAACTAAAACAAACAAACCTAAAAACAAATTTATTAAAAAAAGATGACTAATTGAATATCCTGCAAAAACAGCTTTACAACGGTATTATAAGGTAAAAAATTAAAAAATATCAAACTGATAGCAAGCGTATAAACATTAAAAGAGAACATTTTCATTTAATTTTGCGATAGGAAAATTAATGGTTTCGCATATTTTATTTAAGTGGAAAATATTTTTTGGAAAATAACCACATAAAAGAATAAAGTTTTAAAAAAAATTTAAAGGTGTGGTAAAAATCATCATTATATATATATATAAATATATATGTATATGTATAAGTAAATATAGTGCTATAAATATTAGAAGCAAAAATAGAAAATTAAATCAGGTTGTTTTAGTTCAACTTTTTTAAATAATGTCATCATCAGACGTTACTTTACAGCTGGAAACTGACAGTGCAGTTATTCTGCACGACCTACTTTTAACTTCCTTTCTAAAAATTTAATTCAGTAAATATCATATGAAGTTTAGGAGTTCTTTGATTCGGCCATAAAAACTGAATTGCCAACGAGGAAACCATTAAAAGTGAGCATTGCCTAAATTCACCATTAGGCCGGGATAGATTTTAAAAATATGAGGTTTAATAATAGAATCAAAAACAAATTTTTTAAATGTCACACTGGTTTAAGTATATAGAACTTTCACGAAGTCAAACCTATGCAGAACTCCATTAATCGAAGAAGCGACTAATTTCACTTATTCAGCTTATTGTTATGCGTCATACGTCGTACATTCTTATTTAGGCAAAATAGTGCTTTTGATAATTAAACGTCTTATTGGATAACATCTAACGATTACAGTCTTCATTATTCAATTTAAGCTTAAAACAATAAGTATTATTTGAATAAATATTTAGTTCCTTCGCATAATCGTATTTAAGGTTGTGAATTTAAAATGGCTAATGGGTAAACATTTATACTTTAATTTTTTATCCGAACGATGACGTGATGGTTACGACGCTGGACTTTCAAAACAAAGGAGGTTCAAACTCTAATCAGATAATATCCCACATTTCAAATTGAAAACAGGAGTTACAGCTGCCTGGTCCCGTCATTTACTATAGTACTAAATAAATAAATGAATAAATAAATTATTATTTTAAACTAACTTTGCAAAAATTAAAAAGAAATTGATTAGAAAGGTTTTTGCACGTGTAAAAAATATGAATAGTTATTACTTTTTATTTTAGTGGGCCTCTTACTTTATAATAAAGTAAAATTTTTTACATAATTTTGCAATAAGTAATAACTAATAAATGTTAATGAATGTCGTGCGGAGCTTTACATTAACATATTTATGAAAAATATGTAAGCAAATATTTAGTTACATAATTATGGAAATAATTGTATAGGTGATGTTTAAGGAGAAGCACGTCAAAATTTCGTCTCAACAATGTTCCATTAAGAATTTAAAAAAAAAAATTTAGGAAAAATTCCAAAGAAAGTAACTATTAATTTATGCAAAATAAGGAATAAGTATTATACTATAAATCATTTTGTTTGCTTACACACTTAAGTGTATTCTATAATAACAAAGTGAGAATGAATCGTAAAATATGTTATTATACTTTTATTAAAAATCTCTACTAACCTCACACGCAACGAATTTAATTAATAATAAAAAAATTTATGCTTTTCCTATGTAATGAAAAAAAAATTTTTAATGAATTATTTATGTAAACTCACTCATACATAAATGTATTAGGTTAGGCTATTTTTAGATTTTATACTTATAATAACTAATGTGTATAATTTATAATTAGTATTCAAAAATTTTTATGTATAATAAAAAATCGCAAAATGATGACAAATTACATAAAATTGTAGAAGAAAACTAATATTAGTTTTTAAAAGTTACTTTAAGTTGAACATTACACATATAAGATAAAAGATAAGATAAGTTATAGTAAATTAATAGTATACTTATATAAAAAATAAAGTCGAATATTATAGTAAATAAAAGCGACTAAACTACCTTGATTTTCCAAATGGAATCAAAAACAGTTATAAAGTGCGTGGGTAGTGCAGTGGTTGGAGTGTCGACCTTCCATTCGAGAGACGCGGATTCCAATCCCAGTAAAAGTGAAGGAATTTTATCTGGATTTTGACCCAGCTACCATTTGTCATTGAATTAATATTAATAATTCTAAATCTTTAATAAAAAGACATTGATATAAACAAATATATGAAATATAAACAAATCATTTCATTCAATAATATAACTCACAGATACCTTATTTTTTTAGAAATATATCTTTATTGAAAATTTAAATTCTATAGAATTATATCTATTGAAAATCTAAAACGTTTTTACATGTTATAAGATGTTGCAATGAGGTTAAATTATGTCGCACTTGTTTCAAAATGTTACTATGGTATAGACGGGCTTATTTACCTAGCAGTTGAACAGTTAGTAATTAAGAAAAAAAAAACGAGTATAAATTTTAAATTAATTTTTCTATAATATTAATGCTTAAATCAAGATTTATTTAATTCTATAAAAATTAAAATATTTAATTTATTATTAGTTAAGTATAACGTTTTGCACCTAAGTTTTTTTTGGATAAAAAGTTTTAGTATTCTTACTTTACCTTATATCTAATTCGATTGTCAAAACAGAATTATATCATAGTTAAAGATATATTAGAGGTCGAAATAATAGTAATTATTTGAAAGTTTACTTAACATTTCAAATTATAGATTCAGTGAATATTATTAGATTTATTGTATACTAAAACAAATGTATCTTAAGATGCAACACCAGGTTATTAAGGATATATATTGTCTATACGCGTAACGCACCAAGACGTTAGATCTTAAAAGAACTAGATTTTCCAAAAATCAAATCGACCTAAATTGATCTAAAATAATGAATTAAAAAGATGCTGCCAAACATTGAAAAAAGTTCTCTGCAAAAATGCAGCCTCCTACAACAATGTTGCATTCAGAAAAACGCTCAGACTAACAAACTTATAATAGTCAAATTTTTTAAAAACTATACCGTTAAAAAATGGCAGAAAACTACTGAAACAAAATTTACCATAAAATCTGACCGTTGATCAGTGTTAAAGTGACGGCATTTCAATCGAAAAGTCTCGGGTTCAAACCCGGGTCAGATCATATCTAACAAAAAAATATAGTGCATATTACAATAATGATCAGCTACAATATTAGCAAATACGCTAATAATTGGAGCCATCTTTGAAATAATTAAATTGTAATTTCGTGTACATTTTTAATTTATCATAATTTAATCATTGACATTTTATTACCAAAAATAAAAAAAATGTACTTAATTATCAATGTACACATAAACTTCAATTAAAATAAAAATGATATATATATTTAATGTTAATTAATATGTCAAAAGCATGTTTGATATGCCAAAAAAAAAAAAAAAAAAAAACCATCACATCTTTAATTAACTTAACTGGTGGAACTCCATATGAATTTATTGCATATTTTTTATATTTATTTTTATTATATTTGCAAAGTGAATTAAAAACTTAATCAAAATTTAATTTGAGATTCCATTTTATTTTATTTTTTTTTTTTACCAAATTCCTTTGATTAAACATTTTTTTTACATAAAAAATATATATATATAATATTTCTTTTTTTTTATTACTATATTATATTTTAACATAAAATTTTTATGAACGAAGCTGATTGTTATTTAAAATATGACCGCACATGTTAAATTTGACCAAAAAAGCAAATAAAAGCTGTTAAAAAAACTGATTTTATTTACTATTAAAAGGCTATTATTATTGCAACTCTTTTGGGGTGAATCTATAAGTAAATATATTCTATATGGTATAAAACTATAGAATATATATGTATATATAGAATTTTAATGAAAATAAATTTTAAATACATAAAAAAAAACCAAAACTATGTGGTTGAATTGCACATGAGTATCTTATAGTATTAATGAAAATATCTAGGCACTGAAAAACCCAGTTTTTTTTTTCAAAAATTTAATCAATGAAAAAAAAAATATGCTACGTCCACCACAGAACCAGCCGCTATTACAGGAACAACTTAATGTAAATGTCTTTAATAAATTTTTGCCACATGTTCCAAAACATACACATAAAAGTTTTATTACCTATCGGTTGGGCGATCTTTTTTATTTTGTAATACGTTATCAACAATAGCATATCTAAAAATTTTTTGTGTATATTAAAAATGCCTTTTGGAGTTACCTGATTTTCTCCAAAAGCTTATCAATTCAAGACATTATGATCAAAATTTTAAAAATAATATTAAAAAGCATTCTGTTTAACCGTTCAAGCTTCACACGTGTGCACAAATAGACAACCACAGACGGACATCATAAAAAAACACGTTTGATGGGTTTGTGAACACCGCATAATGCATATATGCAAAAATCTCAGGATTCAATTTTTGATGTGAAAACAATACCTGCCGCTAATAATATTTCATATAAGCGGTTGGTAAAATGTTTTTTAAAAAACATAGGTTTTGTATTTGTTATTGGTTTTTCTTTGGTTTTTGTGTTCTGGAATCAGGATATGGGTATAAATTTTTTAATAACTATATCTAAAGGAATTTAATATTTGATTTTTTTCCGGGATACGACCTAGACTTGGTCAAAAGAATTTTTTTTATTTTTAAATAATAAAGAGAATGAGAGTATAGAGTAGAGTGTTTAATTCAACTCTGGGATATTCAACAAACCCATTATAAACAATTATTTGGATTATTGAAATCATATTTTATTAGTTCTTAAATTTTTATCTTTTTTGTAATTCACTAGAAAAAAAAAGTTTAGGAGTGTAGGTCAGCTGCTATTGTCGAACCTTTCGCGCTTATAAATTCGTCTTTGTTCTTTATGTCATTAAATTATTTTATTAATAGAAACTCCTATCTATCATAGGGCAAAATATGATAAATCAATTAACTAATAAACTATTTAAAAGATGCACTGCAAATTGAATTTCCCTTTATGCAAAAATCATTCAACTAAAAAATGTCCAACAAAAAATAATAAACTAAAACTGTTTCTTTCTTTCTAATTTAAGAGTATTACTTTATAGTTTTTAGATACTTTTTTTGTTACTATCTGTCTATTTTAATTTCTTTGTAATTGAATTTGAAAGCATTCAAGTCCAATTTTCTTTTTCAATTAGTTTATATGTTGAGTGTTCCATAACTTTCCATCTCTGCACAAAAAAAAAACAAAACACTTTATAATTAAATTTTTTAGTAAATGATCACTGCTATACATTAGATGTACCAACTGTGACAGACAATAAGGAAAGAGGAGTTATTTTCGTTTCTTACATTAGAATTCAGAATTAATTATGTATGGAGGCGGCGTAGGTACTTATGTAAAATTCCTATTATTAAAAAAAAAAATTAAATTGAAAAATACATTATAGTTGTTCTTGGCAACTCTTGGATACTTAAATTGGCACTTAGTATAGGTGTTAATAAAGTAAGGTACTATGAGGTATGTGAGTTACCAAATTTTTGCTGAACCAGGAGACAGCTTTTCCCGAAATAAAAACTTAAATAGTTTAAACTCACAGATGAAGTCTTCTAGTTACGCAATATAACTTTTGGAAGCTCGTTTATAATATTAGCATTACGCTTAAAGAACCTTATCCCAACCAAAGTGTTCCAATTGTGCCATTATAAATTTAAGAAGATTAGCTTTTTTTATTCTAAATATCCCTGACGTTTACTTTGGCATCCCCCAAAATTCCAAAATTTTATATTCTTGAAATGAAAATGTACATTTGTGTCACAGATCCAACTTCAAATAAGGGGTGTCATTTAAACGTGTTAAAATATAATACTGTCCTAACGAATTCCAATGCGTAGCTTTCGATTTTTTTCAACTGTCCCACACTGCAAAACAATAGGAGTGAAATGAAAACCGACGCTATATATTTAGGTTAATATACCATCCTATATTTCGATAAATTGTGCTGTGCTGTACGTAGTTTACACTAAATACTAAAACCACAACTCTTTTTGAACCAAATTTTAAAATAGAATCTGTGATACAAATTTACAGCTTGGTTATGAGAATAAGATCGTAAAAGGATTATTGAGAATTGGGTTTGGGGATATTGGATTCTGGGATTTTGGAGGATGAGGTGAAATGGGTGGGTTATTTAGAAGATGTTAATGGAAGTTGTCAAACCAATATAATTCACTAAAGTGTTGAAAAAGAGTTGAACTTCGTTTTATGACTAATTTTTTAGACAAATATCTAAAAGCCTAACTTTTTGTGAATTCAACGTTGACTAAAATTTAAAATTATATCAAAATATAATAAAACGAAATTAATAATACCATTTTTTAATAATTCTAATGTTGTGTGTTTGAACATGGAACGACATTTTTCTAAATTTAGAATGGAAATTTTTTTTTAATATGATTTTCTATACAATTTAATTATTTAATACTCAATCAATTGTCTCCCTTTTGTTTTATTGAACATATAAAATATTGTATAATAGAAAAAGAAGAACTGTATAATATATTCACGGCCTATATACATGTTCAGGGAAATGGCATACATACTTATATGCACAATTGTTTATTATATATTACATTAAAGTATCTTTTGAAAAATTTTGAAATTTTTTTTTTAAGGTTTTCTTTTGTTATATGAAAAGTGTCACTTCTTTGTCTTTTTTAACGTTACATGCTAATTTTTTTTTTTCTAAATAATTTCTAAATTCTTCCATTATTGATTTTCTATGTTATTTTATATAATATACATATTTATATAATATGTATATATACATATATATATATAATTCACTCTTAATTGTCACCACAATAAAAAAACTTTATTTTTCAATCAATTCGATATTACTTTACGTTTTATTCTTACATAATGTATGCACATATACGTATATACTACATATAGATTGATACATATATGTATAATATTTAATATATATGTATATCTATTATGTATTATACAACATGAATTCATATCGATCAGAAAAAAAACAAAATCGTATTCATTTTAATAATAACATTATTGTATGGCACGGCTACTTGAAATTCTATAAAGCGTGTGTGTTGTGTTCTATTAACATGTTCGTTAAAAAAAAAACTTTTTTTTTTTACAATAAATGTTCAAAATATATAAAAACTTTGCAAAAAACAGTTAACAAAAGCAATGCCAAGCCAATAAGAAAAGAACAAAAAAAAAAATTTCAAAAATAAACCAGTAGCAAAGAAAAAACGTAAAATATAAAATTGCTACAACACCATAAGTTTTATTTACAAAATATACTTTCCCTGCATTAAAGTTAGTTTATGGATTATTTTGTATAACGGAGTGACTACCAATGCTTCTATACGGTGTAATGCCTACATTTTATATGCCTCTACAGTCTACATAATACTATAGAACATAACTATGTTTTCTTTGATTATTTTCTTAACATATCCGCTTAAGGTTTTTTTTTTTAAGGTTTAACAAAATATGGAACTCCTATAGATATACTTAACTATAGATGAATATAATGTATACAATATTGTTTTTGTAAAATTCGGTATTATTTACATTAGTATGTACCTAATGTATATTGTATTTTGATGTGTTCTTATTCAAAGCTTCAAGTCTAAGAAAAACAGATTGTTTAGAATTTTTATCGGTTTTAATGATAAATTAAAAATGTTTATTGTATGCTAATATCATCTTTGGGAGTGAACTTATTTCAAATCATGTATTCATATAGGTATTTTACTAAACGTATACACGTATTATAATAGGTATTTTACTAAACGCATACACGAATTATAGGTATTTTACTAAACGAATCACGTTTAAAGTGTGTATAGACATTCCTGGAAATTAGTTTTATTTTTTTACAAAAGAATATATTATTAAAGATATTTAATATTGTAAAAACAGGTCGATTTGCATTATTTATTAGCGTTTGTTTTCGGAAGAGAGGCGTTTGAAGTTGAAATAAGTTTACGAAATGGATCTAAATTGGATATATATATCAGACGGTAACTTATCGAATGGAAACGTGTTCCATATTTAAGCACTTACCATAATAAAAAAATTTTCATAACCTATTTTTAAAAAGCCTAAATTTCAATAGTGTAGAAACAGGCATTTGGTATCTTCGTCTTGCGTTGGAATTGTCTTAAGTGAGGTAATATCGATTTCAACTAAATTGAGCATATGTCATTGTCTACAAGATATTTTAAAAATAACTACAGCACCATCGGCATCTAATGTTATAATAAAAAAACTAAAGTTATTATAAAATATTTCGCATAGAATTTTATTAATTAAAATTAAAAAAAAACTAATCACGGTTTAAAATTTATAAACTAAGAATTTCTGTTTACTGCACACTGCAAAGGGTGATAAACGATTTTAATGCTTCAAACTCACACTTTTGCAAAGAATTTTAATAGTTTTAAATTTAAATAATAAAAGCTTAATCTTCTAAATCTCTGCTTAAAAATACCTATACATTAAAATTTTTTTATTACATTATCTATCAAAATGAATTCACTATATAATCTCACAAAACATACAACAAAATGTATATATGCATAAATGCATGCATATATAAATTTTTAAGAAACGTCACTTCTATTTTTTTATGATTGTTTCGTGCAATTTTTTATAACAAAAGAACTTATTTAAGACCATTCACCTCAAAGTTTTTTTTTTCTATTTTCCCATTCTACCCATTAAAATAGAAGTTTTATTACTATTGCATACAAATAAAATGAATATATATGTATGTTTGTATGTTGTAAAATGCATAAATGTGTATGCATGTATTTTCTTCAAAAACGAGGAAGATTATAGTTGCCCTTGTCAACTTTTAGATACCCGTGCTTACCCACTAACCGTTATTTATTTTCCACATGCTATTATAAATATTACAAAAAAAATATAAGAAAGTAAAATAGTTAAAAAAAAATTTAGCTTATTATCCCATAATTTTTGCTTAAAAAAAATTAAATAAAAAAAAAAAAATATTAAATTTTTAATTCATTATACCATAATTTTTGCTTAAAAACAAAAAAAAAAAAACCATAAAAAAAAATAACCATAAAAAAAAAATAGCCCACCCCAAAAGTTGGCCCGAGCGATGTCCAACTTTGCCAACTAACTTGCCCTATTACTTTACCTGCCCAGTTTTAATTTTAACCTCGTAGCTTCATTAGATTCACAGTTATCGAATTGACAACTTTGTATGGCAGCTGCCCGAAAATGGGGTCGCAACATTTTGAAACTCCATATTAGTGCTCGATTCATTATATAACTAACAGTATGTAATTTTCATCCTCGTAGTATACTCAGTTTCCAAGAAATTCATATTGGTGCAAAGAAGTTGTATGGCAGCCCCCCGCAAATGAAGCCGTAAAATTTTGAAACTTCATATAAGTGCTTGATTCATTATAAAACTAACCGTGTGTAATTTTCGTCTTTCTAGTATAATTACTTTTGAAGAAATTTATATTGGTTTAAATAAGTTGTGTGACAGCTCCCCGAAACCTTGGTCTGGTCTTAACCAAAAAGAATAGGGAACCTTAAAAATGTCCAAAAAATGTTTTGTGTGAATTTCAAAACTCTAGTTCTAATTTTTCAATTCTATCTCTTTTAATTAATTTTTAATTCACGAATATATTAAACCTAAGCAAGTAAGCATCATATAATCATATTGATAAAATGATTCATTCAAAATATTACACATATACATATTATATGAATATACATATATAAATTATTTATGAAGCCATTTACTTAAAAAAAATCTTTGTCTTCTTTTTTGCTTATCTTAAATAAACTACGCATCATTTAAATTATATGAAATTCTAACTCGAAATCGTACAAAAAAAAAAATACAAAAAAAAAAATAAACAAAAAAAAAAAACAACAAACAAAAACAAACAAAATTCATATAATTTCATGTTACAAGGTGCATAGCTATATTTCAAATTTTTGTATGAAAATATTGGAGTTAAAAAAGTTAGCTGTTCGAGAGCTACCCGAAGTTTTGGTCCGATCTTAACCAAAAAAAATAGGGAACCTAGAAATTGATTGAAAAATATTTTGTGAAAATTTCAAAACTGTAGCTCTTTTAGTTTTTGAGTTATCGTGCTGACACACAGACGGACGGACGGACGGACAGACACACATAGCTAGATCGACTAATTTTTCGATTCTGAGCCGATACGTACCCTTGACACTATATCTAGCTCGTCTAGATCGATGCGTTACAAACGGAGGAGCAAATCTAATATACCCGATGTCATATATACATATATGCACGGGTATAAAAATTACATAGTCAAGTTGAGTTAAGAGGGTTTTTGTTTTTTTGGTAGTTTATATTGCTGCCTAAAAGCAACTTTTTGTTTTCAAGTATAAAATAGGCGTTTTAATTGTAAATCTCACGTTTTGTAATTGCAACTTTAACTTTATGGGTTTTAATTTTCCATTTCTTTGAATGGAATTTTTTAAAACTTAATTTGAAAAAAAACGAATAAGAAAACTTGAGCAAAGTTTTTTTTATAGTTTTATTGCAACGAATTCATATTGGGTGTTAATTGGGTTTTGTTCAGAAAATAATGTGAATTTTGGATTGAAATTTTTTTTTTTTTGAAATAAGAATTTCATAATATTCTGAATGGGTCCATTATTTATAACAAATAATATTTTAATATATTAGATATTATATATAAAAAAGTATATATATGTTTGTGACTAACAATTAATGAAATTTTGTAACCTATATTTAAATTTGAAATGTTGCAATAATTAACTATTATACTAATAAAGAAAAACAAGGTGCAGTGCATTATTATTATTATTGTTATTATTATTAACGGAATGTTTAAAAAACTGTGGGTATTCATAATACAGTTTTATGTCATTATGCAAAAATGGTAACACACTGTTATTAAAACTTTAATATTGTCAATTGATATAGGGTTAAGTTCCCTATAATCGAACACTTAACGATACTTGCGACTTTAATTAGTCATAAATAATGTGTATATTGACCGAATAACTAGTTTTATATATCAATCGAAAGTAAATTTAATAACCTTTCGAACTAATTAAATTAAATTAAATTATACAAATTATTAATAATTTTATTTAAAAATTACTAAAAAAACGCAAATTTGCCTATAATCGAACACCAGTTGCCTATTTTCGAAAGCAGATATTCCTTTGTTCGAACACAAATTTTTTTAAAGAATTACTATTAAAATTACCATGTTTTCATTTTAAATATTGTTATTTCTTATGAATTCAAACTTTATAAATACAAAGATTAAATAACTTAATTTAATTTAATAGTTTTCTGGATCATTAAACTATTTCCTAATGTTTTCTTCCGTTTTATTACACGCCTTTGTAATAGTTTCTGGATTACGGTTGAATATTTCCTTATGCCTTATGATATTTCCTAAAAATATCATTTTTGCCTGGCCTGCCATTGGTAAAAGGGGTAACTCTTTTCTCCTCCCTTACTTTTTTGGACCACATCTTGGAGCTCTTCTGGCTTTTGTGAAAAGTGGGTTGGTTACGAAATCCCGCTTTTCTAAAACTCGCGTATCAAAATAACGAGTTTTACAACCAAATAATTTTTTTCAAAAAAATAAAGTAAATCTACCAAAAAACATATCAAATAAAAATTACATAAATAATATTTTTAAAAGCAAAATTTGTGATTTTTGATTTCTTTTACTTAATTTTTAAAGAAAAGAGTGCAATCCTATATTTTTGAATTGAACTCAAATCGCTTCTAACTCAGAATCTAGCAAATTAAATAAATATTCTGGAAGAAGGCAACATCCTGATTTCGTAATCAACCCTGATGGACTTTACATAGGTGTTAAAAGTTCTCGGTATGCCTATATATGTATAAAAAAACTAGATTTCTAAAATACATATAAAATTAAAAAAGAAATTGGCTAGAAAAATCGGTCAGCCCGAAACCCCGCTAATTTAATTATTGCTAGATTTCGCATACAAAACTAGAATCAAAAATTGAGATTAAAGAGTCAGCAAATAATATAATATAATTAAATAAATTATTGGAACCCTCAATTTGTATGCAATTCCAAAATCTCACTGAAATTTTCATATATAAGCATCAAAGCATTTAATATAATGGGGGACTCCCGCCCCCCAAACCCGAGCAAACTGATTATTTGAAGCCAGATTTTGTACCCAACTTTAAAACCCCTTCTAATTTCTCTTCATACATAATAAGTCAACAATAAATTATTTAAATTGTTTTTCCATTTTTTCGCGATAGTTTTAAAAAATTTTGCAAAAAACGAGATTTCGAAAGCTCCCGCTGAAAGCCGCATTTAGCCAAATTCACAAGTTATTCTACAATTCATTTTTCTTCGCTCTGAGTCAGAACTGTATAGTCCATTTTCATTTTCTTATCTTTGTTACCGGAATATGAAAGAGTTTACTGGCGTCCCTAACGTTCAAAAACCCTTCCCTGATTTTACCGAAAGCAACCTTCAAAAAATCCTCGCTATATTGCTGAAACATTTTCATTTTGTTTAAAAAATTGTTGTGTAAAAACTTAAAATCTGAAGAAAACGTTGTGTTCGAATAAGGGAATCTTAAACTAATTTGGATTGCCTAAATTCGAACGCCGTGTTCGAAATAAGAAATTTGTGTATTTTAGTTTCCTTTCTTCGAACAGGTCAAAAATATAAACAAATTTTTAATATTTTCCTTTAATTTTTAAGAAAATTCAATAAATAAATATTCCTTTGCATGAATATATAAATTTTTAAACAATTTGCTTACAGATTTAATAAAAAAACACTATTTTCTGCAACCCTTAAAACTCTTTTTTTATTAGCAATTTCAATGAAAAACGCAGTGTTTAAAAACTAGTTTCAAGTTTTAGCGTTTTGAGAGATAATTAACTTATTTTTTGTTCTGCTTTTTTTGGTAAGGGTAGGGGAAACTTCAACAAATAAATTTAAAAAAAAACCGTTTTTAAAATAAGTCAAATTTTGTTATTATACTAGTTTTTTTAAAAAGTGTTCGATTATAGGACATGTTCGAAATTAGGCAACACCACCCTATGAGTATTAACTTTAAATATTAAGTAAAATCGATTGTGGTTGAACATTAACCCGATATGATTTAATCGATTATAATTGGAATTGTAAGGCGCTTTTTTGTTTAACTCTACATGATGATGAGTGATATTAAAAAAAAAAAAATAAATATTAATTTCACTTTTGCTTATATTTTCAAACGTCAATAATAATGACAGTTCAATCTCTATCGTATATTCTAAACTATAACCACATAAGATTAACTTAAAATTTGCTTTGCGCTATGCTCTGAGTAAAAAAAAACCTTAAGTGAAAAAAATTAAGAGTTTCGACTTTTCATGGAAAAGGCCCGGGTTCGAATGCCAGTGAAAGTGGGGAAAAGAAGTTTTATTTTGTACTTTACTACCATTCGGGATTGGGTTCAAATTAATGACTTAACCAATAATTAATAATTATTTATCTTCAATAAAAAATACATTAATATAACAATATAAACAAACACAAAATATAAACAAATAATTTAATTGAATAATATAACTCACAGATATAGAATACCATATAACTGAAATACAAAATTATTACAATATAATTAAAATAGAAATGTAAAATTGAAAATCTAAGACGTTTTTACATGTTATAAGTTCTATTACTATTTCATATTTAAATTACATATATGTGGAATTCATTAAGATCAATTCTAATAATACGAATATAATATGACCCCCTATTCCAACATGTATCTATAAGCCTAACAGTTGAACAGTTAGCACTTAAAAAAAGTAAAAATTTAAAACACATAGCATTTTAAATCAACATTGGTCCTAATATACCTGGGCCCTATTTCATAAATATTGACAGGCGAATATTTGACAAAGTTGTCACAATAGTCTGACACTTTCATTTTTAAAAAGCTTTAAATACTCTGATTTTTGATTAAATTGTAGGTTTTACAATCTTTCGCCTGTAAATTTTGGGATTGTCAATTTTTATGAAATAGGGCACTGATGTTTAATTTTTTGGACAGGTACATATTACAAAATGGAAAAATATATTTTAGATGTTAAATCATTTTGCATGTGTTGTTTAACTTACATAAATAACTGTTTAATCTTTAAATTTTTTTTATATTTTACATATTACCAAAACAATATTCGTTACTAGAATTTTAATTTTCTAAAAACGCACAGTTTTTTTACCTGAAAATAAAAAGAAAAATATATTATTAGAAAATTTTGAATTAATTGAAATAAATTGTAAAATTAAAATGTTTTAAGTGTAAAAATAATTAAATTCTACTTGAGGTGCACTAAAAAAAATTTAATTCGCATAAATATAATCTACTCATTTTTTTTAAATTGTTTATAATTATTGTAGAATTGTTACATGTTACTAACTATATCAAATTAATTATGCATATATTATGAGACACTAAATAATTAATCAAACCATAAAACGAATTTGTCTGTGGCTGGAATTTTTTGAATTAATCACACAAATTTAGGTCATGTCTGATACTATATGATATTGATTTTATGAAGAAAATATATATAAATTAAGGAATATAATTGAACATTTATTAAATATTAAAAAATTTTATAATTTTTTAGGTTTTACATAATCGAAATACCCGTCAATAATAATATTAAAAGTTGAATCCGGACCCTGTTTCTCGAACAACTTATAACTAATCAAATAATTATTTATATAATCACCAAATCCATATTTGGCATCAAAACCATGAAGTTTGATTAGTTAAAATCAGTTACTTATCAAAATATGCTTACTTGATTTGTGATAAGTGATTGGTGCAATAGGGCCCAGGTTTGAACTTTTAATATTATTAACGGGTATTTAGATTGGGTTGAGTCCGAAATCCCAAATAAAAAATAATCCCAAATTTCAAAATCCCAAAAAAAAAATACTTAATCCCAAATTTCAAAATCCCAAGTTACAAAAACCCAAAAAACAAAATCCCAATTTTACAAAATCTCAGAATTTTCAACCCTAAAGTCCTTTTTAATTATTTTCTTTTATATATATATTTTAACATCATTGTACTGAAAGCAGTGCGGGCTGCCGCCATAACAAACATAATTTAAACTTAATTCAAAAAAATAATCACTTAATTAAATTCTAATTCAATTTTTTTGTCAGTCGTATAATTGCATTTCATTTGACAAAATACCGTTATATGTCAAAATACAGTTATTATACACTTTTAATTGAACTTGCCTGTGTCTATGGCTTTATTTTTCATTCTGTCAGTTAGTGATACATTTATATTAGAAATCTGACCATAAATTTATTTTTCAATTAAGTAAAGTCAAATGAGGTTTCCTTTTATGCGGAATTAAAGATATTACAATGTACAATTTGGTATTTACTAAAAATAAACTTTTAGATTATAGGTTCTGCTTTTACGAGTACATTAAGTTTTGCAATAATACACGGCGATTTTATAACTTTATATTAAGTCACCGTTCATCGTATATCATTGTAGGCACAATTTTCTAAAAAAAAAAAACAAATTAAAAAGAATAATAAATCCATAGACCATATGAATTAACATTTTCACCTTTCAAGAATTTAATTTTAAAAAATTCAAATGAAAAACATGAACATTTTTTTTTATAATCGTAATAAAAGCTAATAAAAACTACATAAGTATTAAATTAAATTGAAATTTTAACGTGTATTTAACTATTTTTTTTTTTCAAATAACATTTTTATAACTGTTACAAGCAATAAAAATATAATTTTTTTATGTCACATTTTCTAGTTAATGAATCGTTTTTTTTTTTTTTTTTAAATTTAAGTGTTTACATAACCTGAAGACATAAAATTTATAAAAACAAAGTAAAGAAAAGAACTAAAATGTAAAACTTTTAAAATTTAAATTGAATCTATCTATCTACGAGTATCTGGAGTTTTGTATCTATATGTATATAGTATGACTTAAACTTTTGTATATTTGAATGCATCAACATATTTTCTTACTCTTTCTGTTACATTAAAAAGTTCCTGCAAACTAATGAAAGATAAATAAACAAATGAACTCCAATCGAAACTATAGAAAAAAGAGGAGAACTGCATTAAAAACTGCACTTTTAATTTAAATTTAGTAAAAGTTCAAGATTTACAACAGATAAATTTTAGAGATGGTAATTATTATCAGAGGTGCAGCGAATATGGATAGTGGATAGTGATTGAGGGTAAATTGAAATAATAATTAACGTAGTTGTTAATATTTGCTATTTGTAGTTTTGTTAGATATTCATATTATACAATTAAAATTATTTACGTAACTGCTGGACATTCTAAACTAATTTTAAAGAAATTTTAAATAAAATCTTCGAACCCTTTCGTTGCATTAAATCAGAATTACTTCAGATGTCCAAAACCTGAAGTCTAGAATTTGATTTTGTAGTAAATTTGATACTTGTAGTTAATCTGTTAAATTTTACTTATCGAATCTACTCCTAAGAACTTACTACTATTTTCGAAAAGTGTAGGTTTGAAATTCTGGTACAAGGTGCAGAAGTTCAGGAGTTCCGGAGCTACCCTTATTTATTAAACAACTAGTGTTTGGACGTAAATCTTACTTATCGAGTCTATGCCTAAAAACTTATTTTTAGTATTTTCGGAAAGTGTAGGTGTGAAGTGGTGGTACAAACTGCAGAAGTTCAGGAGTTCCGGAGCTTCCCTTATTTTTTAGATCTAGTGTTTGAACTGCAGGAGTTCAGAAGTTCCGTAGCTGTTTAAAAAAAAATTGTCTTTTATTTTAGACTTGTTGTTACGAAACCTATTTGAAACGATCTTCTATTTCCCTAGCATCTTAAATTACTTTAGCTCTGTTCTTGGACTAATAATGCCAAATAACAGTAATATAATAAGGAAGTAATTTATTATTTTAATTTTCAGCTACTAAAAACCATTTGAAGATACAAATAAAATTGTAATTTAAATTCTTTCAACATTGAAAGTATTAAATAAAAATAAATATAGAGAAAGAAAAAAAGGGAAGTTTTCATTATGCAAATACTTAATTGTATAAAAGCAAGTGAAGTTTTAAAGTACATTTTTATGTATTTACCTATATAAACATTAAGGTTTGTAACGTCCATTGAAACTATGAAGAAATTTATAAACAAGTTAAATGAAAAAATAAATGGCAAAAACAAGAAAAAGAACAAAAAAAAATAACCATAACTGATTTTAATTATTTCGTAATAAATATCTGTCTTTTAAGCCAAAAAAAAAGTTTGAAAAAAAACTGCTAAACCAGGAAATTAGATGAATTAAATCTGTTTTTGTGTGGGCTGAATGAATCTTGTATAAATAATTTAGTAAAGTGCAAGTAGAGTGCACTAGTAATTTAATGTATTTTTAAAGATTAAAAAAAAAAAATCTAAACATTACTTTTACTATATAACTGTAAATTATCTTATTATTTGCAATCTAATGCAAATTTTTTAAATGATTACTTAGTTATTAAGTATACCCTGTATAGACGTAACCTATATGCACATCCTGCTTTTCAATTTTAATTTAAATTTTGTTTTTTAATTTTTGATTATTTTAAAGAAAAATCTCATTTTGTATTTATACATTGGTTATATGAGTTTTTTTTAAACATAACCTAACTTTGTAATAATCTGTAATCATCAGAAACCGTTAAAATTTTTCGACTGAATTAGAAAACCACGACGGTAGTTCTAAAAACTTGAAAAACCAACATGAAGAGTGATAAAAACCTTAACCTTGTTGCCGCTAACCTCTGACAACTGCTGACTTCTATTAGGGGTAATCACAAAAATTTTCTTTAAAAAGTTAACCAAAAGCCAGATGGGAGATATTAGTTAGATAAAAGGCGTAGTGTGAAGATAATAAACTCAAAATAAATTCTTAAAATTCTCCAAATTGTTGTTTGAGGAAAATTTTATCGTTGAGAACGACGTGGAACTGATAAATTCGTATTTTTTGGATGAATTCTTCTTAAATTTCTCTCAGTATTCACAAATGACCACTGATTATTATAAAACAATTTAACAATTTTTAAATGATGTTAAAGCGTTTATCTTTCCATGATTAAATGTCATATGACTCATAGCCTACTGAACACAAATGACATACGAGGGTCATTCTTTTTTTAAACGACCACTTGCCTGCGACGACAAAAAAACATTTTTATTTCGAAAAATACTGTGACTTAAAAAAAAATTAAAATAAAAACGAAATGCAAAATATATTTAGATTTTAGACCACTATTAATATATATATATATTATTTTTATTTGACAATTATCTTCCACTATGTTACCGAAGGTATCAAATTTTGACATGTCCCAGCATAAATTTTTAAAATTTAAATGGCAAATTTTTTATTGTAATACTACAAAATTTCTTAACTTTGAGTTTTATAATAAAGTAATAGTTTTAAATTTTATTAAAATATAATTAAATTTTTTTTTTGCTAATTTTTTCATTAAAATATAATATAAAATATATGTGTCCCACGTTTTTTTCAACTCTGTTACCTCCACTCTGTTTTTGTTAAAAAAAACGGTTGTTTGAAATTTCAAATATAAAAAGCGCGCCAATATTGTTCCCAAGAATTTTACAATTAATTTGGAATAAAAAATATTTGGATTTTAAGTATAACTGCTAAATTCGAACAGTTAGTTTGTATTCATTTCGGTTGTGGCAAAATTCAATTTCTACTCTGTTACGTAAAAATTCTGGTGAGTAAGTTTATATAAATAATTAAATTATTTATATTATATGTGTAAATAAAAATCAAATTTATAAAATTCAAATTTTTT
Source organism: Dolichopus griseipennis (assembly GCA_963082915.1). Classification (NCBI taxonomy): domain Eukaryota; kingdom Metazoa; phylum Arthropoda; class Insecta; order Diptera; family Dolichopodidae; genus Dolichopus; species Dolichopus griseipennis. The sequence goes on from OY720441.1 coordinate 364,625,940, forward strand.
TTTAAAATATAACCTAAAGAGAAATCTATTTGATTTTAAAGAAGTTTTTTCCACTCTGTTATTATTCTACTGTGTTACTTTTTGGTAACAGAATGGAAAAAAATAGTAACAGAGTATAAAATTTATCCAATCATACATATATCATTACGTTTACAGAACATGCCCTTAACAGCTCCAACCAGTTCGCCAACAGTAACAGAATATATTTATGTAAGCTTCAATATGAGTAGGTGTTAATTCAACCTCTCTTAGAGATTAAATTAAACTTTTTAGTTGAAAATATTGAAATTAAAGCTATGAAAAACCTGATTCCAAAGAATATTCCAGTATTACAAGGGACTATGCAACTTCATCAAACTATACTAATGGCAGAACATAATTTAGTTTATCGAGATGTAAGTTGTTTTTGTGCAAAGCATAATACTAGAAGCCGCTGCAAATGTTATAGTCCAAAAATATACGAAATTGGTTACTACTGTTCTACTATGTTACCTTGCCTTCCACTATGTTACTCTTAAGTTTTTTTATTTTAATTTTGTGTGATATTTGATTTGTTAAATTATAATTAATTAATTTTATTAAAAATGAAATTCTTTATTTAAATTAGTTTGATACATTAGTGGAATGTAAAAATTTATGTAATTAATTTAAATTTTTATAATGCACCAAATGAAATTTTGAATTTTAAGGTGTTATTTTGTTAATTTTTTTATTATTTTTATATAATTAAAAAAAAAATAAAAATGGACTTCAAACATACTTTTGGAGTTTAATTATTATACGATAAAAGTTTATATTTTTAATTAAATTTATTCGTTTAAAAATTAAAAAATTAATTGGTAACAGAGTTGAAGAAAAGTAGGAACTTGATTTGCTTTTTTCCCTATAAAATGTATAAAATTAAAATAATCATCTCTGCTGAGCTTAGATTCGTGTTCCTAATGGTATAAGCTACAAGATAAATAAAATTAATTTAACTTAATTAAGAAAAAAAAATTTTTTTTTTCTAAAACTGAAATGGTCGTTTAAAAAAAGAATGACCCACGAAATGCCAAAAAATAATACACAGAGTTGCCATTATTAACATTTGAAATTGTATTTTACCTTTTGAAGCAAACCTTAATAAACATTAAAAACCAAATTATTAATTACTAAGTACTTGTTATAAGTAAATACATTGGAAATATAAAATATATTTGCATAAATATAAAATTACTACAATGGAATTGTTCTTTTTCTGATAATAGCAGATTTTATGACTGTAGCACATGATTAACAGAATTTCGATATGATATTTGACAGTTTGAGCTTTGCAGAGCGTTTCTTTTTAAAATTAGATCGACAAAAATTTACTCTGAGTCCTCGACATTTACTCTAAACAAAATTCTGATCGCTCCCAAAAAGCTATATATATATGTATGTACTTAATTTTATTTTCAAATTTGTACTTAAATAACACCCAACACCATATTATTAATATGCATTTGATTTGTTTTTAAATATTTTAATGCATTTGCGTTCACACAATTTAGTTCAATATATATGCATTATGCATATATATATACATACATAAATATTTATTATGTATTATTATTTAATTATATCAATTTTTTAAAATAATTTTCCAAAAAAAAAATATAATTCAAGATATTCGTGTCAAATCGTTAAACCGAAGAATCATAAAAATCATCAGGAATTAAGTCAATTTTGAATAAAAAAAATTAATATTATTTCAATGAAGCTGAAAAAAACAATTTTTAAAATAGGGCGGACATTTATTTGTTCAAATCATTAAAAATTGATACCATGACTCCTTCTTTAAATTTTTTTTTTTAGTTAAATTCAAGAGCAAAAGTACTCGTCATGGATCTAATAGTTTATTATGCTACATAATGTATGTACATATATCATAATATTTGGTTATTAAAATGAATCAATTGTATTTATTTTTTTTAGGGTCACATAAGTGCAACTGAAATTACAGTAGTGGACAAAAATTTTTATTGTAATCGCAAAAATGATTTAATTCTTAATCGTAGTCTTATTTTAAGTACAACTTTAAGTAATTTTTAATAAATTACTTAATATTGTACTTAAAATGTGTCACGTTGAAGGTTGATAGAAAATGACTGTTAAATGTGTCAGATTGAAGGTGGTTGTCAGATTTTAATGTTTACAATTTTTCAAAATGTCATTTGATATGAACTGATATTAATTACAGTTTAGTTAAAATAAGTTTATCGTTTCAAATTGATTAATTTTAAAAAGTAATTAGAAAATAAAAAAAAGTAATCATAATATTTTATCGAGTACTTGCACTGAAAAAGTCTGCATGTCATACACGAAATACATGTATTTTTAAAATTAATAATAATTAATTTAGTGAAATTAAAAGGAAACTACCTGATTTTTTTTTATTTATTTCATAATATTTAAACCACTGAAAAATCAAATGACTGTTAAAAACAATTTCCATGAAACGTCATTTTTGTAATCAACTGTACTTTATATTGAACTACATAATACCATTAATATTTTCAATTGATAATAAAATTTTAAGTTAAAACTTATGAAGAAGGAAATATCAAAGTTTGTATAATACTTTAAAATATTTTCATGTTTTATTTATTAGACTTTATGGAAATAATAAAAATGTTATTAAGTTGGAAAAATGATGATCATTTGCGCGTGACAACAAATAAATTAATAAAAAAAACTCGAGATCAAAGAACAAAAAAAATTAAATTAACAATTACATATACTTGATTTTATTGAAAATATACAAACAAAATAAAACTAATACTTATACCCAAGTACTCATTAACGGTAGTAAATTATTATTAAAGAAAATGTGGTTTACGCAATATTATTTTCTTACTGTATGTACAATGTGCCGCACATAAAGATGTCATATATAAAGGCGGTTCTTTGTTTAATTCTACTCGGTTAAAAAATAAATATAATGCCTTCAACAGAAATTAAATTGAATTTCAATTTTTAACAGTTATATGTGTATAAGTATACACCGATGTATATATACATTCAATATACGAAAAAAAGGTAGACAATCATTGTTTGATTAGAATGCGGTTTTTATATTCATGATAAATATTATAGGTATGAAAGTATTCTAAGAAATAAAATGATTCATCGTTGGTAAATTGTGTGGTTCTACTTATGGAAAACAATTGCAATTCAATTTGATGATAATAACATTAAATAGTAAATAAAAACAAATCATGATTTCATTAATAAAACGAAGTTGTATTATGTTAGCTGTAATACTGCTACTTATCTGTCCAATTTCTATTTACAGTTAAGGTACATATGTGATTAAGGCAATACCTAAATGCATAATATACGCTATTGCCTTGTTAGAGTATTCAAGGGAATCGAAGTAATCAATGGAAATACCTACTCATTACATATTTTGAAAAATTGCTTTGTTTGTCATATTTAATTTTGTGAAAATCGAATAATTATTTTTTAGGGAACGGATATTTTTTTAGGGAGCGATTATTTTCTTTTATATTAATTTTACATTATACAACTCGAAGTCGTGTCGTGACTTGGAAACCAGAAGTTATAAAAAAAGAAGCAATATAAAGAACACAAATCCACAGGTACTGATAATTCTCTAGCTGTTTTTATGATGACGGTTTTGAAACGGACTAAATATTAAAATTTTTGTTTTTTTAATTATTTCATCGGTCAGATTCTGCTTCTGAAGGTATCGGGATATCGAAATAAAACATCATCAAATTGTTGTATAAGAAAAATATAATTCATTTCACAAAGTCTTCGAAGAAAGTAAAGAAAGTAAAGTAAGCATTGGGTCACCACCTTTAGTCTGTTCAACCATTATTGTGTACACTTCAGCCTTTCCTAACTCTGAATACAAATCAATTTTCCTGTATTTATTTTAATTTCTTACTTCTACCAAAATTCATATGATTTATGAACAATTAAATCGATTAGTATATAAGTACCGTACAGTTACTTAATTTATTGCAATTTATTCTGCATATTTTATTTAGATTGTTATACTCTTCTTATTGTTTTTATAAACTTAATCCGCAAAAAAATGTGCGCTTATCGAAATAATATAAAATTATAATCTTCATTTGAATTTTAATTCGTATTGATGAATTTTAAATTTAACATATTAGTAATGGTTTTTGATTTAAAATTTGCAATTGTTGATTATATTCATTAACTATAAACCAAAAATAATTTCAATTTCTTATAACATTGTTTATACGCGCGCTTATATAAATTTCCGCCCGCATGATTTATCAGTTTGTCACGCGCAGTTTATTTATTCATATACAATGTTGTTTGAATGCACATTTTAAGCCATATTTCTATGAATTAACTTTAGCTTACATATACAAACATATGAAGCATATCAGTTGATAAGTATTAATACACAAATTCGTCTGCGCAAAGAGAAATGCGCAGCATAAATTTTAAATCGAATCGATTCACTCAAATATGACGCGCTTTCTTGTAACTTCAAATCCAAAATTAAATTTAAGATAATTCGGTGAAATTATTTTTAATTTTTTCTCCAGTATACATTAGGTATACATCACACAATTATCAGATCAATTGTCAGTCATCAACTGAAGAATTTTTAAAATATTGTCATAAGTATAACATTTTTTTATATATGGATATAAAATGTTGTTTTAGTTATATTTAAAAAATTGCTTTCCTTTTTTGGAAGTGAAACTTACGACAAAAATAAAAATGTGAAGTACCTACACTTTATTTTACTTACATAATATTACACAATCACTTAAAGAAAATCCCAATTTGGATGACGAACATTTAATGGTAGGGTATGTATATTCTTTAATGCGTAAGTCGTACGTAAATTTATGTTATATTTAAAAAAAAAAAAATTAGTTGGCGGGTTATTCGTTGCACACTATCGCTCAAGTGCATCATTACCATTATCTGTTAATGTTATTTGGTTTTGGGTATACATTTTGTGCACACCAAAACAGTAAAAGAAAAAATAAAAATATTCAAATATTCATAAATAGAAATTTTAAGTAGTTACTGGTTATTTATACAACAATGTGGAATATTTTGGTGAAATTGGTGTTAGCTAATTCCAAAACTTATAAGGTTTCTAATTGTTTGAGTTTTATGGTTTTGTAAAATATTTATTTCATTCAAACTTAAGCATTTTAAATACATTTATTATTTAAGTATTTTTTTCTTGAACATTTTTTATAAAAGGGTTGCTAATCTATTTAAATACATACAGAAAAGTTTTTTAAAATATACGTTTTGTTTCATTCAAATATGTTAAAAATATTATTCGGATTTCTAACTACATTAGATACATTAATTTATCTCTGCAAATAAATTATTCAAAAGTAGAAATAGGTAACTAGAGTACCGGGAGCCTAAAATTAGCCAAAAGTCACCTAAAGATTATAACTCGAATGAGTGAGCCAAACTTAATGGACGTTTGTCATATCGCCTTCAAAAGTTGTCATACAACATAGTTAGTATTTATAATGAATTCTTATCTTGTCTTATACAAGAAACACTTGGAACAGATGCGTTTAACTGGAGACATACACTAAATTATGACATTAAAACTACGTAACTAATTTGAAGGTAAATTCATCGATTACAACGTTTATTTAACAAAGCCATCAACAGCTGTAATTGATCAGTTGAGGATCATAAATTATTAAATTCTCTTTGGATTTTGGAAGTACTTAATCAAAATATATGTATAAAATGTAAATAACTATTTTCCTTACTTTGATATAAAGAATTTTTTTGATACGATATGTATGAGTATAATATTTTTGGTTTGGTGACTAAATCCACAAAAAACAAAATCCATAATAACTTTTGCCAAAAAAAAAATCTACAAGGGCTAAAAGACTGAATAAAAAAAATGAATATGCCCTTTTCCAGAATATTCATAATAAGAAATTGCATTTATTTAAGTTTTTATATTTATTTATACTTCGGAAAAGGGCAAAATTTTAATTTTGAATTCATGGATTTTTTTTTCTGGATTTCGGTTTGTGGTTTTAGTCACCAACCCAATATTTTTACATTTGAAATTTATCTACATTTGAAAAATGTTTACAACCAGATGTTTTTTTTTTAATTTTTTTTGATTGATTCTTATAACTCACAAACAGATGCTAATAAAATTTTCTATTGGGTACTCAGTTTATAGCCAACTTAATATCAGAAAGTGTTCGAACACTCGCAAAAATTTGATCATAAATAAACTTAACTTAATGTCAAATTAAAATTTTTTAATATAAAATAAATTATTAAATGGCGTTATTTAATAATTAGCACACTTTAATCAAAAACTGCCTTATTTATTAGCATCTTTTTAATTACAAAAAAAATGCATAATATTATTAGATACATATACTAACATATTTGGTCCCAAAATCCCCTTCCCACAAAAATTAAAAAAAATTTCACTTCCTTTCAAAAAAAAAAATAACCTAATTTTAGAAATTCCCCTCAATTATAAACCATTTTTTTTTTTCATATTATTTACATAATTTTTTCAAAATATTTTAGAAAATCTCAAATCATATTGAAATTATTTATGAGCTTTTTTTTTTGGATCTTTTCCTATTTTTTCTTAAATGTCATTTTAGCATGCGCTATTTCCTGACAATTTTTTCTATATCAATTTTTTTTCTACATTTAATTTGAAACGCCTGAGAATGTGAATCATTTTAAATTAAAAATAATCTTTTAGGAAACAGTATTAAAAATATTTAAATAAACTTTTAGAAAGCAAAATTGAATTGAATAAAATATAAATAAAAGCACAGATTCAAAATTCGTTGTCAGCCATTCAATCAGTCAAAATATACGAATATAAGTATAACCAAAATCTGACCTCTTCATTTAAAATTTCAAAACAAATAATAAAATTTTATATTTATTGACTTTTCTGTTATATTTTAAACATTATTGTAGATACAAAATTGTGATTATATAATAAAAAAATAAAAATGCTTTTGTAAAAATAAAACTCATTCTCAAAGTCATTACAAGATGTTGTTGTAAAAAATGTAAATAAAATACAAAAAGTCATCACCGTTTTCAATTTAAAAAAAAATATAGCTGCCACTGCTTTACAGCTGTGTTTAATCAAAAAAATTTTTTTATTATTTTTTTTTTTTGTTTTTATTGCAATCTATTCCATAATTGTCGATAAAATATTGTTAAATTTTTTTTTATTATTGTTGAAAGAATAGCTTAAAAATGGAAATTATCAAATCAAGCCTTAACTCAAATATAAATAAAAATGTAATTCAAATTATTTTAAATTCAACAGTAAATAACAAAAAAAATATAGCATCAAAAACAGTTCGTGAATATAAAAACTGAGTTCTGAGGTTATAAATGCTTAAGGGAATCGTCGTAATTATTTTGTTAAATAATAATTCTAACTAAATTAATAAATACACATCACATGGACTTTGACAATAAAGGCGAGGATCCAATGAACGCTTTGCATGCCTCGCTTGCTTCTAACGCTTTGACGTTTGCAATAAAATACATTTCATATGTAACTCGACCCAATAAACAAAGCGTTCATACTCGCTTGTCTTTTACGTTTTTGACATTAAATTTTGAGAATAACATTTTTTATATTTAAAATTTGTTTACAAATAGACCACATCGCTTGTTTATATTTATAAAAAAAAAAAAAGACGTAGATCTATAACTGGAAATAAAAAACATTTTTTACAAAAAAAAATTAAAGAACGAATTGATTTCGAATGTAACATATTTTTGACATATAATAGTACTTACTAGTAACAACCATAAAAAAATTGACTTATGAAATAATGCAAAATGTTTGTTTTAAAGTTTTTATTAGGTCATAGTTGCTTTGCTTGCTTTTCTGCTTCTGCAAAAATAAGCATGCGAAGCAAGCAAAGCGTTCACTGGGTTTTCGACCTTAAGAATTGAAAAACCAAATTACTATCAAATTCAAAAGTTTGTGTTTAATCCAATTAAAAATAAATTAAGCGTAATAAAAAGTTAAAGTAAAATTTTGGAAAGATACACAGGACAATTTTATTCAAATTACTGTTAAGTGATGACGTCAATTAAATCTAGGATTACGCTTAACGGAAGTTTATCAGATATACAAGTGGAATTTTGACATTAATAAACTTGAAGTTGTATTAAAGGAAAAAATTTTCCTAAGATTAATTTACATGAGCATTTACTTGACTTTGACTTAATTAAATTTAATTTTGTCTTGAAAACTTGAAAACTCAAATTGTTCCTTAGTAAATCTAAAATTTGTAATATTTAAAATGTCATATGATATAAGTTTGTAAAAAAATACCTTAAAAAAAAGCTAATAAAAATAATAAAAATAGAAAAATGTTTTTTATATTCCATATCTTAAAATTAATTTCAAATAAAATCAAAATGTCAAATATATAACTTATAATGAAAATACGATTACTTCACGTTACTCCATTTTTTATTTCCTGTACTGTACTTGAAAAAAACAATTACTGCAATACTTTTGCAATGAAAACAAAAATTTATAAAATACTTTTTATTTTGATTAGCTTTTGATTTTATATTTTTCATTAAGGAAACAAAAGATTAAAGAAAGCCTTTTCTTCTTCCTCATGTTTCTTCATTTTTCCACTTCAGATTAAAATATGAAGTTTATCAAAGCGACACGCTGTTATGTAAGCGGTTTGTTTACATAAAAAAAATTGTTTTCTTTTTCTTTTACTTTATCTGCTATTCTGCTATCATAAGCGTAACACTACCGAAGTTTAAACACAATTACAATTGGTTTAGCGATTAACTGGAGAAAAAAAGCATAATAACAAATTTAACAAAATCTCAGTTAACATCATCGTCAGCGTAATAAATGAAAATACAATGTAATCAACTTGTAGTCTATTGAAAACCATTGTATTTTATTTATTGTAAAATTTTTCATTTAATTTTTTTGCTTTTTGTTTATTGTTGGTTTATTGGCATTAATTTTTGCTATTCCAACAGTAACAGCAGCAACAAATGATATTTAACCTTCGACTTGGTTCATTGGCTGATTGCTTGATTGGTTGGTGTGGTACTAGATGCCGCGCTATCATTGTGATTAAATCTTATATGGACATATAATAAACAACAACTTAATGTTAAGAGTTCAATGAGGAGAATGAAATAACATTTGATAATGATGATTATATTATAAGTAACTAAACATATATATATATATTAATGTTGATAAAATATTATGTAATAGAATTAAATATTTTCACGATAAACATGTATACAATATTGAAACAATATCAAAAAATAAATTTTATACTGTTGCATTAAATACAAAGTTTGTAAAAAATTTTAAAATATAATTCGGTACCTACTTCAAATTTTTATTTAATTTGAAATTAAATTGTTTATGCTTTGGGACTACAAGTATTTGCAAAAAGCATTGGCTGATTGTCCCAATGTTTATAATTATCTATCAATTATTCTTTATTCAAATTGGCAACTTATTCTTATACCGGAATATATAAAAGTAAAACTCTAATTATTAATATGTATATACTTATTTTAATTTAAAAAATATTTGGGAAGGATGTCCAGAGCTCATGGGTCATTAGACGTAAATGAGTTAGAGGCAACATAAATTGGCTTAAACCCTGGTTATAAGAATTCAAAGTTGTGAGATGCTGCCCAATTTATATAATCACATAAATTTTAAGCAGTAAGATTTGCAAAAAGTTAAATATGATACAAATCTTTAGAAAATCAAGTTACTTATATTTCTATAGATTACATACACTTACTTGTGCAATATTTTTGATTTCGCTTAAAGAGGGGGTTTAATCACTTTCATGTCTATAAACTACTGGGCTCTGGTGACTTCTTTTGAAAAAAAAGCAAATAATTCGTTATATTTTTTATTTTACACACTATGAATCAATTTTAACTGTACAACTATGTACTTTCCTCTTTTTTCCTTATTTTTATTTAATTCAATTTTATTTATAAGATGATTGAATCGAAAAGTATCTTATGTGATATAATTGGATTTTGATATTATTAACTTTTCTTGTAAAGTTATAATATTACTAACTATATAGATTCTTATGTAGTTGTAATAGATATAATCAATCAATCTTTAATAACTTGATGCAACTTAAAAAATATATAATATATATATATATATTTTACAAGTTGCATCAAGTTATTACTGTCTTTGTTTTAGAAGATTAATGATGAATGCGGGTCAAAAGTTGTTGGAAACTGGGCAGTAAGTATCACGATAAATTATAATCAATAATAACTATTGTCAAAATCATTAAAATTTGTTGGTAAAATAATTCAGTGTGTTACAACACCTACCTTTAGATAATAATATACAAAAATAGATTAACTAATTATTAAATATTATTTTTCTTCATTCACACAATATATAATGATACATGTATAGGGATACATTAATTAGTTTCTTAATCAATACCGCGATAAGTTATTAGTTAATCAGTTTACTTTTCTGCGTGGAAAGGCTTATGTGCGTGGTATTATCTGCTCATATGTGGTACCTTAGATCTTGATAATAACAATTTATGCAGAGGGAATACAAAAGACTTGTTTAGGATTTCCTAAAAAAAAATATGACTTTTAATAAATACTCCACTTAACTAGACCAGTACGTGAAGAAACCCAAGGAAGATTGTGTAGGTATTTGTTAAAAATCTTCAGTCTTCTAACACGGCTTATGGAAATTCGTTGATTATGCGCGCATGTTGAAACAATGGAACATAGTTCAATCCGTACAAAAGTTGGTATAGTTCGTATGGGTACGACTTAATTAGATTTAAGAAGAATAGTAACATCTTTCTTTTTAATATTCCTCCCAATTTACATCATCTCCCATAATCCCAAAATTCTTCTATATCCCCATCCCTGTAACCAAACTGTACATTCGTATCACAGGTTCCTTCTTAAAGTTCCAAACGGAGGTGGTTTTGGTGTATTAAAGTCGCACACTACCCGCACAGTTTCAATGGGTGGCTTTCGAGCGTTCCATTCCCTCGTAAAAAAAAAATAAGGTTATAAGACCAATTAATGAAATTTACTATAGCTACTTATTTTCAAAGCAAATCAACACGATGATTTTTAATCAAAAAAGATTTAGATATTTAGCATCTTATAAAAAATTAATTGATATCATTATATTATAATTATACAAATTAATTTAAACAAGTAAAGAAACAGTCAGTCGGTGCAACCGACTTAGAAATACCCTACACCTATTTGGTTCAAATTTAAGGACATATCCATAAGTCATTTTAACACCATAGAAGCTGTTATTAATTTGATCGTAAGACATAGCTAACCAAATTAACTGTATAATACTGAAAACATTTTCTAATTACCCTATCTATTAAAAAATACTACAAATTCTTACTAATTTATCTATTTAAAAATATTAAAAAACAAACAAACTTGAAATAAATGAAAATATATTTATTCCAATTCAATTACAAAATGAAAAAATTCTAATTATTAAATTTTGTGATAAAAAGATAATCAAAGCATAATATATTTAATAATCCAAATTTTTAAAAATTGCAATTATTTTAAATGGTTAGTTTATATACCTAATAGAAAAGCTTATAAACGCAAAATATGCAATTAATGTATTTCTAAAATACAATTAAAAATTTACACCTTTTCATATAATTCATTTAAATATAAAAATAAATTTTACATAAATACAGCAAGTACCTTTGAACATAGCTGAACCACTACAATTAAGTCTAGATTTCGGAGACACATAGGACATAGGAAATATATTCTTTGGCTTCGAAATTAAACTCGACCACAACCAATTCCCATGGTACTTTCATTACTAGCAACCTACTGTTAAATTTCATCAAAATACCGGCATTATTTTTTGAGTTATGGTGTTTGTAAGATATATGTTTGTTAGTCCTTGAACTTTTCAAGGGTTCCAGGACCCGAAATTATGGTACGATTTCGCCCATATGCAGTCCCGTCATACTTTCAATACTAGTTAACCCTTGTATACAATTGGAACGTTCTATCTTAATTTTAAGTTACTAGTTTTATTAATTTCGATGATAAGCTTTTACACATTGGGGGGTCTAAGAGAGGTTCTGAACCACCACTCCAATTGATCCCAAATTAGGGGGGCACGCAAGAAATAGTAAAGAACACCCTTGTGGCAAATTGGAAGCTTCTACATTTGTTTCAAGCTACTATCTTTATTAATTTCGAAAATATGCTTTAAGGGCCTAAGAACTGAGTGGCTGGTCCCCGATCTACTACTCCAATGGGGCCCAAATTTCAAAGACACTTACGAAATAGGAAGGGACACCCTGATACCAAATTTGGAGGTTCTATCTTCATAGGTTTCGGAATTATGCTCGTTTGGCCTAAATTCGATCAAAAAGTTCTAAGTTCCGAACCCATTGTCCAATCCTCACCGTACGTAATCACCACCGTAGTTTCGCTGCCAATAACCTACAGCACAAATTTCATGAAGATAGCCTCATTAGTTGTTGAGTTATCGTGATTTTTTATATATGTTCCTTAGCCCTGACATCGATTAAAAGGTCCGGAATCCGAACCGTTGGGCTGATTTCGCCCTTATATAGTCCGCGCTGTACTTATAGTACTAGTTAACCCTTATACACAATTTGAACGGTCTATCCTAATTTTAAGTAACTATTTTTAGTAATTTCGATTATAAGCCTTTAAAACTTGGGAGGTCTGAGAGGGGTACAGAACCACCACTCCAATTGATCCCAAATTAGGGGGACACGCAAGAGATAGTAAAGAACACCCTTGTGGCAAATTGGAAGCTTCTACATTTTTTCAAGTTGTTATCTTTATTAATTTTAAAGATATGCTTTAAGGTCTTCGGAAATGTGTGGCTGTGGTCCCACTACTCCAATGGGACCCAAATTCACAAGACACTTAGGAAATAGGGAGGGACACCCTGATACTAAATTTGGAGGTTCTATCTTCATTGGTTTCGGAATTATGCTCGTTTGGCCTAAATTCGATCAAAAAGTTCTAGGTTCCGAACTCATGGTCCAATCCCGACCTTACGCAATTCCCGAAGTAGTTTCATTACTAGTAACCTACAGCACAAATTTGATGAAGATAGCGTCATTAGTTGTTGAGTTATCGTGATTTTTTATATTTGTTCGTTAGCCCTGAAACCGATTAAAAGGTCCAGAATCCGAACCCATGGGCCGATTTCGCCCATATGCAATTCCCGCCGTACTTTCAGTCCTAGTAACCTACAGTTAAAATTTCATCAAGATAACTCCATTATTTTTTGAGTTATCGTGCCTACCGACGGACGGACGGACGGACATGGCTATATCGACTAAGGCGGTCACGCTGATCACAAATATATATACTTTTCCATATCTAGCTCGCTTCCTTTAGGTGGTTACAAACACCATACCAAAGTTAATATACCCCTTTACCTATTCTATAGGTGTAGGGTATAAAAAGCATTTAATTAAATTAATACAGATTTTTAATACCGCAAATGCATTGAGACTAAAAATATCTTCCAAAATTTATAAAAGCAAAAGCAAATTAAATTTAAATTGATAAGTACCTATGTAAATTAAAATTTTACTTTCTTTAATTTAAATTCATTACTCTTATAAAGTAATTTAATCCCAAATTTTACAGTAACATATGTACATACTATTATATCTGTCTCTCTCTTAATTTAAGACACGAACCCCGTAAAATTTTTGGTTTATTTTGAAAATTTTAAGCAAAAAAATCTATTAAAACTTTCATTTTTTTAACTTTCAATTTTTGATTTTAAATTTTAAGACCAATTTATATATACATATTTAATAACTACAGTGTATTAAAAATTTCAAGTGTTAGGAAGTTAATTTTCTATTTCTTCTTTCTTATTTTTGCAATGATTTTTTTTAAATTATTTTTATGGGATTATTTTTTCAAAAATTTTTGAGACTTTTATTAACTTCAATTCATTTAATACCATAATTAAATGGAAAGTGTAAAAAAAATTCATTTACGTTATAACTGTACTTATACATATTAAGTTAACTGCTCCAAATTGCGTGGTAATTTCATATAACTCACTATATATCTATTAACTACTATTCTTTTGAAAAATTTTTTAATACTTATTTGATAGAAAATTAAAAAAAAGTGAAAATTCGATTATTATAAGTAGTAATGCCAAAAATTTAATACAGAATAAATTTAATAAATTTTTAATTTAAAAGTTTGAACTAGTAAATATTTAATTAAAAATTTTCAATTGAGTGATGATCCAACATAATACATGTTATTATGTAATAAAAGAGTGAAAGAAGAAAGTGATACCAATGTATAGGTATACAATGTAGGTTATTAAAAATTAAATTCAATCTATTAAATATAAAATCAATTCGATTTGGTTTTTTCGTGATTTTACATTGTGTGTACATTGTTCAGGTTTACATTATATATACATTATTAATTTTTTTAAAAAAATTTACTAAGAAAGTTAAAAACTTGCACGATATTTTGCAATATAAGTAGGTAATATATTATTTTAAAAAATTATTGCTTTTATTGTCCGAAAATTAGGGTTATGGTGTCCGACTATACGAAAAATTAAAATTTTGTATTTAATTAGTTTATTTGAGAAAAATTATTTTTTTTTAATGTTACATTTTAATACAATAAACTAATGTAATATATTTTACACAATCTGTAAGATTGATCATAACAATTCGTCCTACTACTGGCAACTCAACCCTACTGATTAAATTAATTTTTTTTTTATAAAATTTCCGACATTTTGTACAACTTTAACTTTAATATTTTAGTGTAAACCTTTATTTACAATATAATTAAAAATTTAAATAAGTTTTTTTTCGTAACAGGTATCTATATGTAAATTGCAGCAAAAGTAGAAATAATCCCTATTACACTAATCACTTACTTATTAAATAATCAACAAATCATTTTTATGATAACTGAATTAGTAATCAAAATTTTATTGAATTATTAATATGGATTGGATTCAACAAAAACTTATTAGAAATATGATTATTTGATTAGTGATAAGTGGTTGATACTAAAGGACTCTGATGTGTTACCGTAAAATAATTATATAAAAAGAAACTAAACTTTAGGAAGACTTTTGGTTACAAGTGAGAAGTAAAAATTTATTATAAACTTAACAACTGATCAATTGTTTAGTGGTTAAAGTGGGGTTTTTTAATGGAAAAGTTGCGGGTTCAAATTATGGTCAAATCATTTCTAACAAAAAAATATTATTTATAATTGATATCGTAATAGTTTATATCATAATATAAAATAAATTTAACTGGCACATCTGCAAAAGGAAAGACAAATTCACTCACTTATCACATTGTTTCTGGTAGGGGACTGTACATAAATAAATAAATAAATAAATAAATAAACATATCGCTGATATTATTCTCGACAATCGACTAAGATGACGCTATTTAACATTCAAAATGTCAATAAAACAGTAATTCTATCAGACTTGGGTAAATTACAATTACAAAGATTTCAATTACAATTACTTGTAATTTTAATTATAGTTTTTTCAATTACAAATTACATGTAATTGTAATTGTTAAAAATTCAATTACAATTACTTCTAAATGTAATTTGGGGTGTAATTGATTACTAAATGTAATTAATTTGATCCAAGTCTGAATTCTATAAAAGTACATGGCTACTAACAAAAAAGATTACTTTGAATGGAATTACCATGGAGGAAATGAAAATTTATATTATATAATATCAAAAGTATTGTGTTCGGATTTTTGAAAATTCAGAAAGTTACAGGAACGTCGTCATAAATTCCAGCATAAAAAAATTTTGCAAAAATTAAATTAAAATTCGCCTTTTATTTACTTTTATAAAAAAAAAAAAAAACTCCATACAAAACGGCAGCACTTTACATTGCAATGTCTATTGTCTGCATTAAAAATTATTCCGATTCATACATAATTATATGTATGATTACATATTAGTATGTAATGTAATATTATATGTGTATGTGTTTGTTCATACAAATTGTATTGTTGCCGGCAATAATTTTATACTTTATATTATTTTCATATTTTTCATTTTCCTAGATATAAAAAAAAATTAATAAAAACTTTACATCAATCATAAATTTCTATTATAATTCACCCAAAAAAAACAGACAATACACCCAAGTGGGAAGCAACACTAACAGTTTTTACTTCACATACATAACTATAAAATCATTTTTATATTAAATTTTATTAAAGGTGTTATTTTTGTTAGGGTCATAAAGCACATTAACTCACATCAATCATTTGTGAATTTTTCAAATTTTTCATTTTTGACATTTTGTAATGACACACTTATTCGCGTAAAACAGGAAAGCTAAAGCAACACCGAAACAATCCTTTTCTAACAACAACATAATATTAAGTAAAAATTTTTAATTACGTATTCACATGTACGTCGTCATCGTCGTCATTTCATTAACAAAAATATTATGTATTATGAAAATTTATTATTATTTATATTGAAACAAATGGCGACGGCATTTCCTTTTATTTTTTTTTTATTTTTTATTTTCTATTGAAATTGGCACAATTATTAAATAACAAAATTAAATTTTTTTGAAATTATTATAATTTATTAGAGTATTTTAAATTTTAATTTGAATGAACATATGATAATAAGTGTTGCCATTGTGACTTATATGTAGGTAACAATTTAATTATTAAAAAAAATTTCAATTTTAAAAAATTTTTTTTATAAATTTTAATTATAATAAAATTATAAAATGATTGGCACCAAATTAGTTTATATACAGTTTCAATAAAAAAAATTGCAATAACGGTATTTCCTCACCAAAATTGTTTTATATTACCAATCATTTTCAAAAAAATAATTTATGTAAATTTTACTGTTATTCCGAAAGAAAATAACATTTGAAAAGTTTTGACCTTGATGTTTCCAATTTGTAGACGCAGTAAATTGTAGTTTTTCAGATCAAAAGAGATGGATGATGCAGTGCATATATTTTTCAAAAGCTGGACTATAATATTTGTATAAGATTATAGAAAAGTTTAAAATTACTAAAGACCCGTTTATGTTATTATATTTGGTACATCTAATCTATTCATCAAATTATATTCAAATTATTTTACATTTACATATTACATTTTTCAATTTATGAATTTTTATTAAGGTGAAAATTTATTCATCATCTTCACAATAATTTTAAAATTTATGATTTGTGATTTACTGATTTATGATATTTTCAACGGTACTTCTGTTTGTTTAATCGGTAACGCAATTCAATTGAAAAAAATAAAAAAAAAATTTGCGTGAAAGAAAATAAAAAAAAAAGCAGCAAAATGATTCAATGATAAGGAAACTTGAAATTTTTAGAAGAAATTTAATTTTGGGGCAATCCTTTTTTCATGTCTTGCTGCTTAGGATTTGCAAATTGAAATATTTATACTTAAGATAAAAATTTTGAACAAGTAAATATTTGTATTATGCCACTTCCGAGGGAGCGTAGCGTTTCCAATTGGCATCTCAATTACACACGATTTTGTGCTGCTGTTTTTATATTCTTCCATGAGAAGTTGCATTTGTTAAGCTCATTTAATACTGCGCGTCTTCAGTTATTGTTTGGACATCCGCGACCCTTTTTCTTGCATTATTGGGACTCTATTTTAAGACCATGCGGCTAATGTAGCTGTGAAAGTTCCTTAGTACCTATATGTCTGATTCATTTCATATTTTGTTTCTTTGCTGCCTTAGTATGAGTTCATCTCCTGTGATTCTTCGTTAATAGATCTTCGTTGCTTATTCTGGAAATATTCTGCATATGATGCATAGACATTTGTTAATGAGCACTTACAGTAGCCATACTTGTCTGCCATATATTAGCGCGGCTTTTACACAAGCAGGGAAAATCCTAAGCTTTGTTTTCCTAGAGATCTGGGTGTTTCTCCAATCTGGAAACAATTGTCCGAAAGTACATATAGCAGCAAGAATTATGGATTTGAAGACTACTCTACAATTTAGTGGTAAACACTAAATATACACCCATTTCGAATTTTTGTAGAATGTTCTAAGAATGAAGAGCTTTAAAAAACAAAATTAAAACATAAATTTTCAAATTCGACTTTTTGTCGACTTTCTTGTAGACAAAAGTCTAGAAACATTGTTTTGCAATTACCTTCAAGTAGATCTTTGTTGACAATTAAATTTGCAAACTGGATTTGCTGTTTCATTTTTTTTCATTTGTCTGATTATTATTACATAAATCTTTTTTACCCTGAAATCTGAATTCATTTCTTGTCCATTTGTTCATTTTCTTGATAAGTACTTTAAAAGTTGATTATTTTTTTTTTTTTTTTTTTTAATTGTGTGGATTTTTTTTTTTGGGGTCGATTCAATTCACTTTTTTCTTAGCAAAACAAATAAAAATGAAATGCTTTGTTTTGGATTTTCTGTTTTCTTTTGATGGTGGTAATCTAGTGTTGTTGGATAAATCAAGACAAAGCAAGACAATAAAAATGGAAAGCATTTTTTCTTTTTTTAATTTTTATTATATTTTAACTACCATTTAAACAAAAATGCAGTCATCTTCATCTGCTGAATGGAGAGAATACAAAGAGAAGTAAGAAAAAGATTAAGTTTTAAATCAAATATAAAGATATAAAATTTCAAATCAAATTAAAAAATTTTTTATTAATGATTATTGTTAAGATAAAATAAAATTTGTAATTTAATCTGAGATTTAAAGAAAAAATATCAAAAAGTTAAAGTTGAAAATTATTTAATTTTGGATTTTTCAGCAAATATCAAATTGAGTAATATGATTTTCGATAAGGAAAAACACTAAATAGATTTTGGTATACAATCACTTAAAAAAAATTTTATAATAAATTAGTAACAAAAATTATAGTCACAAGGTCATATTTCATCAAAGTTTATATATTATAATAAAGATTGAAATATTATATATGTATATATATATACCTAACATAATTATTAAATGTTCATTGATTTATTTTTCAAAAATAATAAAAAAATTTTTCTTAGTTATAATTAAGTGATATTTTAGAATGATATAACCACTTAATACTGTAAATTTAAACTTAAATTGGATTTAATGAGTTCGATTATTGTCTCCAGTATTTTCCTCCTCTCTGTTACTGAATATTCATATCATATTTAAATATTTTATTTTTAAATTGGTTAAATAAAGTTACACAATGGGCGGTGGTGGCGCAATGGTGCGGGTTCGATCTCAGGTCGTAAGTTTTTTACTGGAAAAAGTCATTTCTATTACAATTCCCCCCTTACAATCAAATAAGGTAATATGTACTACTTATAATACAATTATATGTAATATAATAATAGTATCTTAACCTATAATGGTCTTAGTAACCGATGGTTTTAAAAAATATTGCATTATATTATTTATGATACGTAATATTAATATATTCTTAAGTAAATAAATAAATAAATAAAGTTAAAATTTTAGCGAATTTCTAATATCATGTTCACACTATGTAAAAAACCTACTAAATAGCCTAGTTTTAAAATCAACCTTTCAGACTATCGTTATACATGAACCTTTGGGGTAATAAACAATATTGACTGTAAAAAAATGTAGGGATGTAAAAAAATTCAAATAATAATCGAATATATCAAAAAATTTGATTCAAAAACCTTAAACTAAACTAGGACTTTCATAATCCTGGTTCATTTTGACAGTAATTTTAAATATGAAAAACCTTGTTACCAACCACGCATGAACCTGGTTTCTTCGAAGAACCTGGTTCTAGTTCATAGTGTGAACATGGTATAAGTTTGAAATTTTTTAAAGGGGTTATCCTAATTAATAGCGCAAAAACTTATGTAGGTTGAAACACAAAGTACAATCTATTGTTGCATCAAATAAGGCTTTTTTAAAATAATAAGAATTATTAACAAAAAATGATTGATACACGGAAATAGGTAATTAATTAAAAATATACTTTTATATATATAACTAAAAATGTAATAACTTGTTGTCAGACAATGCAAAACTCCTCCACTAGTTTTGCATTTTAAAATAACACTCTTTTCTTCTTCTTATTAGATATTATTTCAATGAGCGCATTTTATAATACATATATAATATATATATAGTCATTGATTAAGTATATACTGTGCATATTATATTTTCAATTAATTTCAAAAGATTTATTTATAAATTATTTGCATTTAACTTAATTACTTTTTAATATCAATTCTCATAACACCTTCGCTTCAAATATTATTTTAAGGTAATCAAAATGATATATTACATATATATTGTTATATTGTAGCCATTTATTCACTCAAATGAATTCTTAATATTTTTTTTCTACTTGCCATTCGTTAAATTAAAAAAAAAAAAAACAAAGACTTTTAATACTTTCAGTTATAAAAAAAAATAAAATATTTTGCAATTTAAATTAAAATTTAATAACCCTCCCTTGTTAAATATTTCAATTTTATAATATGTATTTTTTTTCTTGCCTCAATAATTAATAAAACATAGGCTTGTGTCATCATTCATAACTCTTGTCATTATATTCCATATTCATATGAAAGCAGAAGTGAGTGAGCGAGTGAGTGAAGCAGTAATTGAGTGAATGAATGAATATACAGTACAAATTTATATATTTATGCCTTTGAATATTTTTTTAATTAAAATTGAATGTGACCTTCAAAAAATTATTTGTTTTTTTATTTTTTATTTCATTCATTTCATTTTCAATTGAATTCATAGGCCAAACATGCAACACAATTTTTCTGTACAACACTTAAGACTCTACACTCGCAAATGAACATAAACCTTTCTGACATTCACTACAGTTTCAATTCTTGACCATAAAATGAAGGCAATATATTTTGTTTAATAAATACTTCGATATATATATAACATATTTATGTACATATGTTACAAAATGTATTATTATTATATATCTTATATAGATAATTTATATATATATTTATATGTATATATATATAATTCACATTTATTTATGCAAATAAAAATCAGTTTTTAAATTAAAAAAAAAAGAGAAATGTATTGGAATCATTTCTGACACAATTGAAATCAATTAACAGTAATCATTTTTTTAAGATACATAAATGAAATAATAATTTAATTAAATTATAGCGTTTGTTTTTAAATAAAAAATATATAAAAAAAAATTAATTAAAAAAAAAATTGTAAAAAAGGTGGCGTTATAATCTTTTATTGAAATGATTTTATAAGTACTAAAGTAGGTACTTTTTTATATATGAAAGAAACCTTTTAATGTGTAGTAATTACTACTATATGCCAAACGTAATTATATGTATTAAATTTCATTAATTTAAATTAAATTATAATATTTAATAAAATCAAATAGAAATTTGGTTTTATTTTCTTATATTAAGAAAATATACAATGACTCATGATAAGTACTTTGATTAAATTTTATGAAAACCAAATACTTAATGAAAAAAAGAATTTTTTAAAAAGACACCCTGACATCGTAAATGTGTTTGCGACGTCGTGAATACAATGTCGCATGATCGCAAATGTAAACTTCAAAAATTTTACATCGTCCCATGATCGTAATTCATTTTACATTGTATTTGCGACCTATTTTCACAACGCGTGTTGTTAAATTGAGTATCGAAAATTTTTTGGATACACAAATAAAAAAATTAAAAGTTATTTGAATTTTGAAGTTTTAATTTGAATTTTGGTTAGTTGAATTTTATTTTTGTAGTGGTGAAGCCCATAATTTAAAAAAAGGCCATGGAAGAAAAGTAAGCAAATTTTTATTGTCTGAGATGCTTAATTTTTTTGTTACAATTGTTAAAATTTTTGACATTTCATTTCGACGCAATCGGAATTTCAAACAAAATACATTGTATTTTCGACACAATGTGTTCAGAAATTTTACATTGTGTTATTTTCACTTTGTATCAGGTTGAAGTATCATAAAAGTTTTTGGGTAGAAAGTAAATATCTTAGAACTTTTCTTAGGTTCTGAATGTAAAGTAAATATTGTAAAAAAGCAAGAGACACTTTCTTCAAATTTAATGGAACTCTTTTTAAATAAGAAAACTATTAGTACATGTTAAAAAATAATGTTGGAGCTTTAATGGTTGCATAATAAATACTTCTGAGAAATTAGAAAGTTATTTCAGATACAAATCATAAGTTGGGATGATAAAAACGATAAGTTAACTGGGTCGAAACTGGACCATTGTTTAAAAGCGCTTTCAATAAATTGCCGAACTCTTTCTTTTTTTGACTTGTAAACCAATTAACTCAAAACGTCGAATTCAAATTATACTTTACATAAGGTTCTCTTCATTCTCTAGGATTTATAGCATAGCTGTTATTCTCGTGTATCAATCGGCTAAAAATAAAATAAAATTAGGCTTTATTTTTTACAATAGATTTAAATATAAAAAAAAATTACATAATATAACGAATAATATATAATAATCATATATAGCATCATTTAAAAAATATATTTGTAATTAAATCTTAATTACCTACCTATAATAAAGGTTATATTTTATTTTACCTCACCATTTTTCCTCTTTCATTATACAATTAATACATTCTATTATATTTTTTAAATTTTTGTTCATTAACTAATGGCCCATTAACTTAAAAATGTATAATAATACATATACTAAAGGTTATAAAAGGTAACACAATTAAGGTCCATTATAAATAATTTTTATTAGAATTTAATTGTTTCAAATTTCAATGTAAAAATTATACTATTATTTAATATTTAATTTAAACTCTTAAATTCTTATAGATGGGAATAAAATTTAAAATAATATCATGGGCTCAAAATAAAAATAGTCATTATAATATTTTAAAATATCCAACCTTTCACTCCTCTGTTCTCCTATATAAATTTTGTTTTTTAAACAATTAAATACTTAAATATTAAATATACCTACGTGTCTAAATTTAATTTGTACCAGCAAATATACTAAAAGATGGAATGAAAAATATTTTAGAAGATTTTCACAAAATGTTTTAAATTAAAAGCCATCAATTAAAATGCCAAAATGAAATTGATTCTACTCTTGAGTGAATTCATCGCGTCGATAGCAATAATATGTAAATTGAAAATAATTGTATAGTTGGAGAATATTCAGTTGAGTTGAATGAATTCATATGTATTTTATTTTCCAATGTATCATTGAACATCACAAATTTAATGTAGACATCATAAAATACATTTTATAGAAATTAGATACCAGCAAAATTAAAAATGATCCAATCTCTGACGATTTCAAAGTTCCTATTATAAGGTGTTACTGCAAAAAGTTTGTTTATTTTAAGCGAAAATTATGAATAAAAGTAGAGAGCTTACAAATGAAAGCACTTACTTTTAACTTTTGAAAGTTGCTTAACTTTGGCCATAAGAGGTCTCTGAAAAAAATCAGGTTATTCCTCATACAAAAAAATTATTAAATTTAAATTCTACATTTCCGTCTTCTAAATTATCCCAGTGTTACCTCATCGCTCACTCGACTTAACCATCGGCGAACCGTTTAGTCACTAACTCTGTTTTATAAATACCTTCGACGAACACCTGTTCCAATGAAATCAAACAATTAAAGCCTCCTTTCAAAGCTCAATGTGAAACAAGGAGTGCGACAGATGCTCATTCTCACAACGTAGAGTTGGTAATATAAAATATCACAGCTTATGGAAATTCGTTTGTTATGCGTACATCGAGATTATGGAATCACTTACCCTGTAATGTGTTTTCTAAAGTTGGTGATTTTTATATGTACGATGCTAAAAAGTTTACGAAGAACATTAACATCCATCTTTATTATATCCCACAAAATTTCCTCAATCTAGCTTAACCCATAACTTCCAAATCCTATCCCACATTTCCTTTCACAATCACAATCCTAAAAACCAAAGAATACATATATGTAGTTAAGGTCCATTCCAAGTTTGGTTTTAAGAAACGGGGGGGTTTTAGTTGGTTAAAGTCATACACTTTCCAGATAATCCCCGTACAAGGCCTCTGGGCGGTTTTCGATGCTTTCCGTCAACCCTCGTAAAAAAAATATATGGGTCATTCTTTTTTTAAACGACCATTTCAGTTTTAGAAAAAAAAATTTTTTTTTTCTTAATTAAGTTAAAATAATTCTATTTATCTTGTAGCTTATACCATTAGCAACAATAATCTAAGCTCAGCAGAGATGATTATTTTAATTTTATACATTTTATAGGGAAAAAAGCAAGTCAAGTTTCTACTTTTCTTCAACTCTGTTACCAATTAATTTTTTAATTTTTAAACGAATAAATTTAATTAAAAATAAAAACTTTTATCGTATAATAATTAAACTTCAAAAGTATGTTTGAAGTCCTTTTTTATTTTTTTTTAATTATATAAAAATAATAAAAAAATTAACAAAAAAACATCTTACAATTCAAAATTTCATTTGGTGCATTATAAAAATTTTAATTAATTACATAAATTTTTACATTCCACTAAAGTATTAAACTAATTTAAATAAAGAATTTCATTTTTAATAAAATTAATTTATTATAATTTAACAAATCAAATATCACACAAAATTAAAATAAAAAAACTTAAGAGTAACATAGTGGAAGGCAAAGTAACATAGTAGAACAGTAGTAACCAATTTCGTATATTTTTGGACTATAACATTTGCAGAGGCTTCTAGTATAATGCTTTGCACAAAAACAACTTACATCTCGATAAGCTAAATTATGTTCTGCCATTAGTATAATTTTATGAAGTTGCATAGTCCCTTGTAATTCTGGAATATTCTTTGGAATCAGGTTTTTCATAGCTTCAATTTCAATATTTTCGACTAAAAAGTTTAATTTAATCTCTAAGAGAGGGTGAATTAACACCTTCTCCAATTGAAGCTTACATGAATATATTCTATTACTGTTGGCGAACTGGTTGGAGCTGTTAAAGGCATGTTCTGTAAACGTAATGATATATGTATGATTGAATAACTTTTATACTCTGTTACTATTTTTTTTCATTCTGTTACCAAAAAGTAACGCAGTAGAACAATAACAGAGTGGAAAAAAATTCTTTAAAATCAAATAGATTTCTCTTTAGGTAATATTTTAAAATAAAATTTGAATTTTATAAATTTGATTTTTATTTACACATATAATATAAATAATTTAATTATTTATATAAACTTACTCACCAGAATTTTTACGTAACAGAGTAGAAATTGAATTTTGCCACAACCGAAATGTATACAAACTAACTGTTCGAATTTAGCAGTTATACTTAAAATCCAAATATTTTTTATTCCAAATTAATTGTAAAATTCTTGGGAACAATATTGGCGCGCTTTTTATATTTGAAATTTCAAACAACCGTTTTTTTTAACAAAAACAGAGTGGAAGTAACAGAGTTGAAAAAAACGTGGGACACATATATTTTATATTATATTTTAATGAAAAAATTAGCAAAAAAAAAATTTAATTATATTTTAATAAAATTTAAAACTATTACTTTATTATAAAAATCAAAGTTAAGAAATTTTGTAGTATTATAATAAAAAATTTGCCGTTTAAATTTTAAAAATTTTTGCTGGGACATGCCAAAATTTGATACCTTCGGTAACATAGTGGAAGATAATTGTCAAATAAAAATAATATATATATTTATTAAAAGTGATCTAAAATCTAAATATATTTTGCATTTCGTTTTTATTTTAATTTTTTTTTAATTCACAATATTTTTCGAAATAATAATGTTTTTTTGTCGTCGCAGGCAAGTGGTCGCTTAAAAAAAGAATGACCCATATATATAATTGAGAAGTAGCTAGGATGTTATTCAATAAAAGCTTACAATTCTTATTGTAAACCACAACTTAACGGGTTATTTTAGTGTTAAACTAGAATTATACTATTGGTATTATCAAAAACGCGAACGCAATGCTTTTATACGACTAGTATAATTCCAGAATGAAAAAAGAAAACTTAAATATAAAATCAATAACAATCATATATGCAAAGTCATTAATGCCTTTGAAAATATACATGTCTAACTTCTAAATAAATTCTATTTTCATTTTAACCTTAAAAAAACCAAAGTATACTTCAGCTTCAAAAATTCATGATCTTGCAATAATGTAAATGTTATATATGTGAACTTTTCTCATTGACAATGATGATTACCCATGATAAAAGCTACAAAAAAAAAATAATAAATTAAAATTTAAATATATACACATATATCACTTATATTCACCCTTCTTGAGAATTTTCAATATGACACTTAAAAAAAAAATTTTCATGAAAATTTATTGCCAACATTTTTATTTTATTTTTTATTAGAAAAAAATTACAACTTTATTGCATATTTTTGGTCTAAAATTCAAACTGACAATAATGATGACAATGATAATGATTATCATGATTAATGTGACGTTGAATCTCAAGTGTACTCATATTGAAACAATTGCTTTGCAAACACATATATATAACAATTTCTATAAAAAATATTCAACATTTTTAACAGAGTTGCCATAGTTGATATATTTTCCATTTGAGATTTTTATAAAAATTGTTTAAACCAAAAAATTTGTCATCAGTCATCACACATCATCACTTATCAATCTTATCAAGTTAAATTAGGATGGAAATATCTAATCAAACATAAGTAATTTAATTAATATTCTTGAATATTATTAAAAAGCTCCATTCGAAGTAGAAAATGGATGGAATGTTTAATAATAACGAAAAAATAAAAGACAGTAAAACGAAATAATAATAAATGTGAATGTCAATTTCATATCTGTTAGGTTACGTCAAAATTATGTCATGTTATAAAACAACAATATTTATATGGGAAGGGTTTCTCTTTTTGTAATCAGATCCGATTCAAACCTGTTTATGCTGAGCAAAGCATATTATATGTCAAAATCATTTAATTTTTGACACGCACATTCAAATATGAACGAAATAGACGTTAAAAACCCATTTGAATAAGATATTTGACAGTTTTAACTCGAAGCGTTTTAGGATTCGGATAAAACTTTGCTCAACGAACATCTTCATCGAACATTGAACTTATTTCAAAAAAAAAAACGGCTATAATATTGTATTTGGAACAACCTACATACAATGGTAACACTATTTTTAGTGTGGTGTAGGTAAAGTAATATAAATTTATTAGTAAAATCTTTAAAATATTTTTCAATATTTGACTATGACGCAAATTGTCATAAAAAAATTGTATATGTTTGTACTTACAAAAAAATTTACATAATACTTGTAAAATTTTATTTTTGTTTGAAAAAATGTATTAAAGGACGTCTCGAGACGTCCTAGAATAATTAATTAACTATCATTTTGGTTTTTTATAGTACCTATCCAGAAAACTAATTTAGTCGACATATATTAGTTACATGATGCGGATAGTAGACAATCTATATGTTCGGAAAATCTCAGGTTGTGAAAGATGTGATGGATTTCATTGGTGGATTGGAAATGACAGTTTCGAAATATGTAATGTAGTACTTTTACAAAATATAAGTTTAAAATATAAATTATTTCACCTAGAAGCACCCTATAAACCTTTTTAGAATTTATCATACTACTTATGCTAAACATAAATGAACACATGCTGATATAAGATAATATATTAAGGTTAGAAATGGTCAGACCTAAAAATAAGGATGTCGGATATTGATAAGTTTGTCGTTATTGCTAAATGATAACAGACATTTTATTTTAAATGAAACTTATCATTCATCCAGCCCAATTTCCTAAAATTCGCTTTTTGAATGATGATGTTAAAAAAAAATCGAGTTTTGCGACAGATTGGTATTAGTACTAAAAAAAATTATGGAATTGCACTTGTTCTTTTTTTTATTTTAAATTTGTAATAAAAACTTTTGTAAAAAAAATGTGTAGTCTGCCATGCAACATAAACAAAGTTTTAATAAAAAAAAACATGTTTATATGTTTAAAGCAGACACTAATAGTATATGAATATAGCTAACATGGGAATATAGATAGACCTATTAAGGTAAGAAAAAAAAACAGAAATGAAATGAAAATTATGGGAATTTTCAATATTAATGGAAAACTACTCTTTTGGGAAATATTTTGTATCATGTTAATGTTACTTTTTTTTTCTTTACAATTGTTTTAAAATTTATGTAACAGAGCGATAGTTTTTACATTGATGTGTGAGAATTTTATTATTCTAATAAAAATTTTACAATTCAAAAAAATGTACAAAAAATATTGTTTTGTGCAAATCAAATATTCATTAGGTTCACCATATATTTTTTTGTGTTCCAGGAAATTTTGGTACTTTAATTTTTAAAATTTAAAAGGAAATTTGAATTTAATTTAAAAACTTTATTAAAATGCTAAATGGATTACAAAAGATTTTTGTATCAGTAAACTACTTAATTCTGTTTAAATAAAATCAAAGTTTGTATATTAATAAATTGGATTGTATGTTAGATTAGACTTTAATATGCATTTTCAGGACAGAATAATACTACAGAAAATCCATGAAAAATTTTTCAATATTGTTTTATTTAAATTTAAAACAGACTAACAGTTTGATCTAAATAAGAACATTCGAAGTATAAACCGAACTATAATTTGGCGATACTTGGCATCTACTGGAATAATATGCCCCCAGGCGGGGTGGTTGTTCAATTTCCAATGGTTTTAGAATAAAGTAATACAAAAACATAGACGTTCTTATTTAGGTCAGGAAGTTGTAAGTAAATGTCTCTAAGTAAAAAATTAAGAAGTGTAAATTTTAACAAATCGTATATCTAAAAATTGAAATTTACTAGTACCCCTTCCTAATATCTTTCCAACTTCCTTTCTTCACTTAGCAAAATCTTAAACTCCAAGTACTCGACTTCTTTTCCATTATCTATAACAGTCCCGAATTAAACTGTACATTTGTATTAAAGGCGGGTTTTTAAAATTACAACAACACTGTCCAGAAGCTCATTTAGATGACATTATATGTGTTGAACGACTCTCGTAAGAAAAACTTAATTTTGTAATGAATAAAGGAGTTAGCACTCTTGTAAGGTTTTATTGTAATTACAATGTAAGTACATATACAAGTCGATTCAACATACTGTATGTAATAAATGTATAAACATCTACATATAAATGCATATTTATTGTTTTCCTAAAAGTCAAAAAAGGAAATGTTCAATTGAATATTTCTACACAAATTGTCCCTACATTGTATCTATCAAATTTAAGGAACAACTTTGTGTAATTGTCGGATTATCAATGGAATAAAAGATATCCTTGAAAAATCCTTTTAAACATTTTTTTAATTTGCCTGAAAATGAACCACAATAAATTGTAAATACAAACAGGAGACAATAGTCTCTCGTCTCTGTATGTGTATTAACCTCACATTCATAAATATTAATTTCAAATTGTATATGTAGGTATTCCAAAAACAAACAGGTATCTCTGTCAGGTTTTTGTTGATTCAATACAAAATGCCTTAAGAAGAGGAAAAGATAAACAGAATAAGGATCAAAATAATAAAAAAGAAAAAACTTAAAGGATGAAGCAATAGAAAGTCAAAGAACTTTGTCGTATGTCGGAAACAATTCAATAGACGTCTGTTGGTCGCATAATAATTACAATTCCTCTTTTATTTTGTTTTTGGTTTTTATTTTTGTAACTTTCGTCGACTGAATGTCGAAATAATTAAAAAATAAAAAAAAGGTTATTGTCGCGAAAAAAAAAAATTTCTATGTGTAAAAATTGAGAAGAATCGTGGAGTTTTATCAGTTTTAAAATGTTAAATCGGTAACTTAACTGAAGTACAATTTCTGCATTCAGAACAGCAATGGATAAAATAAATATAATAAAAAAGACGTAGAATAACAATTGCATGCCGTTGGTACTTCGGTTTGTTAAAACAGCTTGGTTCAAAACTCTTATCCCGAAATACTAAAGTGCAACAGTACAAAACGCTCACACTCCCAGTTCTGCTTTATGTTTCAAGATCATGGACACTGCCAAAAGCAAGTGAGCTAACACTAAGTATTAATTAAAGAAAAATTATACTTAGAATATATATGATCCTGTAAACGATGGCGTGGTCTGGCGAATGTCAACCGATGCTCCAGTCAAGAATATATTTTAAGCCAGCCCTCAAGAAAAGCGACGTCGAGAGAGACCGAACCTCCATTGGGGTAAAGAGACATCGGCAGACTTAAAAAACTGCACATCTCGAACCCAAAAACTTTGCGATACTACTTCTAACCGTCTTTAAATTCACCGTCCTTTAATATAAATCGAATTGTTCTGAATTTCTTTTCCCGTACTGTAAAATAGGGATTGCGAATTTTATTTGCTGTATTATCCGTAGGGATATCCCCTTCTTAAAAAAAAATAAATTTCAGTGAACATTATTATGTACCTGTATTTTTAAATTAAGATGAATAGTTGAAAGGTAAAATAATATGCACACATACACAAATAACGAATGAATCATTTAAATATGTAATAAATAAATTATACATAGAAAATTATGTATAGAAATTATATGGTTGTTTTTCAAAATACACTTTAGTATTCAAGCTTGTATGTTCTTCATTTATTTACTCATAATTTACCATCATCATAATAAAGTTTAAATGTAGAATACATGTTGAAGAATGAGTTATTGAGAATGGCGTCAAAGAAAATGTTTATTAATTTTTACATAATTTTATAATATTTTTTTTAATTTTTTTTTATATTGATGCTGACAGACGCGTCATCATGGCCAATGTATGCAATATAAAAATGTCAATAAGTATGTATAATTTGTTTCAATTTATTTTGAATTTTTACTTGTTACTGGTGTGCTTCTTAAAAAAGAGAATGAAAAAAGGGTTACTTTTAATAATTGTTTTTTTTTTTTGCAAAAATTATGATATAAAAAAGGAAGCAAAACTTTAAATATGAATGTAACACGCAAGGGCATATCAATGTTGCCGTTCTAAAATATGGCTGTCAAAGAGTTTAACGTAAACGTTCATTGAAGGAAAATTAAATCTAAAAATCATACATGACGTGGAAAATATAAATTGAAGAGTAAAATTTTTAAAATATGTCACTAGGGTTAAAATCTAGGGAAAAACAGCGCCGATTATTTTTATACATTTATTGTCAAAACTTCCAATTCAAAATCAAATTCCAAACTGGGAACGTTTTACGTGAAAGAAAATTTTACATGGAAGTTATAAAGTGGCTCGAAATGATTGTAAAACATTTATCAGTCAACAAAAGTTTCCGTATAACCAGAGATCGAAGCATAAATTTCATCTCCAGCCCAACTACATTCGCTCTTTTGGGACATTAGCAAAAAGCGTTAAGTAAAACTTTTGTAAATCTTCATTTCCTCTCTGAATTGATAATAACGACGTTATCATTTCAGGTTAGGCTGATAGAGCTAACCTGTTTGGAAGACTTTTTGCATCAAATTCCACTGTTCTTCCTACAACTCATAACTTCTACCAATAATTCTTGAAGTTGACCATTCCTGTAGATTTGGGAATATTTTCTTCAGGACCCCTGCTGTATATAGTGAAGTTCTGAAGAATCTGAATGATAAAAAGTTGACTGACCTTGTTGGAATTCCCGCTATGGCTCTAAAAAATACTACCTTGTGCATTTCGAAATCTCAGCGCAACCTTTTTTCCTAGACTTATTTATAATTTAATTCTATGCATAATTTTTTTACTACATTAAATCAAAATTAAACGGTAATACTTTTTATGACATAACACTTCAATATCGAAATTTTACAATAAAATTTTTTAAAAACATTTCAATTTCAAGGTTTTACATTTTGTTTTTTGAATATAAATAACTTGACTCCCTTTTTTTATCATTTTATATATATATAATATATATACTGTTATAAAAAAGTGTTTCTTTGAATGACATCGCATATATTAATAAATCTTTTAGAAAAAAAAAAACCATTTTTGTTTACAAATTTTATATATATATATATACATATACATATATACATACACATGTAACAATTTTTATATAAAAGTGAAAATTCTATAACTTAAAGACAGGACAGGCATTCATTACACTTACATTGAATTTGAGTATAGGTATACTTAAGGTACATTATCATCAATTTAATGAGTATCACAAACACCACAAAAACCTTTTAATTTGCTATTCTTTTTCTGACACTCTTTAATTGACACGTTTGAATTCTTGAAGTCACTTAATTTTTTTTAACTACAGTTATTTTATTAAAGATGAAAATGTCTATGACTGCAAATGCAATAAGCAATTCATAATAATATGAAACTGATTCTATTGTAGTTTAAATTCTATTCAGCAGTTTAAGAAAAGAAAATTATAAGTAATGAATTTTATGTCTGGTTTCAAATTTTTTTTTATATTTTTATTTTTATCTGCAAAAAAATTTGTAGGGGGTATAATTTAAAAA
Organism: Dolichopus griseipennis; assembly: GCA_963082915.1. Classification (NCBI taxonomy): domain Eukaryota; kingdom Metazoa; phylum Arthropoda; class Insecta; order Diptera; family Dolichopodidae; genus Dolichopus; species Dolichopus griseipennis. Next base: position 364,658,546 of record OY720441.1, read on the forward strand.
TATAAATTTTTATTTTGGTTAAAATTGAATGTATGTAATATGTTTACACTTGTTTACAAGTATGTATATATTTCTTTCAATACAAGTTTTTTATAAACCTATTATCAGAAGGTATTCATATTTTATTTTTAAAGAAATACTTGTAATTAAAATTAAGTATTGAATTCTTTTGAAGTTAAACTAAAAACCTGGTTGGTAAAAATAAATTTTAGTTTAAGGCAAAACAATATTGATATGATATGAATGCATATAATTGGTATATAAATATTTCTTATTTAAGAAATGAGTACTTGAAACGAGTTTATTTTAAGAACATGCTCCTAGTAAAAAATTTAAAATTATTTCGAATAGCCAGTGTTTGTAATTATTTCCAGTTTATTTTGAAAATAATAATATTACTTTTAATTTGTTTGGTTCTTAACTTACACACAAAATTTTGTTCTTGAAAATATGAAAGAAATACAAAATATAAACAAAAAATTTAATAAAATATAACAGGTACTCCAACATCTTATAGTTTAAATATAAAATTTTTACAATGTATAACAAATAGAAGGAATCGGCACCAAATCCCCAAAGTCCCCGGTGACAAACACCCACTACGTTAAAAACCCCCAAAACAAAATATCCAAAGCAAAATCCCGAAAGACAAAAATTCCCAAAAATAGAAAAATTTTTAAAATTAAATTTATTTTTATGAGAAACGTCAAAATTTTGTAAATATTTACTATTTTCCATAGATAAATGTCAAATTAAAGTACTTCTGCAGGTGGTACGAGAAAAATCCAAATTGTGGGATCTTCATTTTAACTTTTGGCAAACATTTTATTAAAATTTAAATAAGAAGTCAATCGACATTTAGCATTTTTGGGAAAACATGATTATTGATTTTGTATTTTGGTTTTGAAGTTTGGGTTTGGGCATTTTGTCTTTGGGGATTTCATACTCAACCCCAAATAGAACTGTACCTATTGAACATCTAAGATGTATCTAAATATTGTTAGATATAGTGCTATCTCATATTTACATTGTATGTGGAATTAATTATGACCAATTCTAATACTATGACTATAAGATTTTCCTGCTGTTGATTATAGACGAGCGTATATTCCTGTTGATGTAAACAAGCGTATTAGCCTAGTATTAAAAAATTAGTAAATTGATAAGATTTTTTTCAGTTTTTAATGTTTAGTTTGAACAAAAAAGCAATAATTTCCAAAAAAAACCCAACATTTTATCTTTCAATTAAAATTGGATGAATAAACTTTTTAAGGCCATTTAAAAAATTAAAATTCACCTCACTTCAGCAATAACACTTAAGCTTTTCTTTTTGAAATTAGAATAAGAAGAGAACTAAACTAGAATAATATGTATCAATCGCAATGAGGAGACTTATATTACAAATTATTTAATTTAAATTAATTTGAGTAAATTTATTTTCAGATTAAGAGTTATTGTAAATTAAGTTCATCTTTTTTTCATTTGTTTGATCATACATATTATTTCTAAAAATTGTTATAAGTAAGTATGTTTATACGTGGAAACCGCTTATAGTCACACAAAAAAAATCAGAAAAATTTGTGATTATAAGCGGTTTGTGCCTATAAAAGGAAAAAAAAAAAAATTCTAAATAAGGCCCCCAGTACCAGCGAAAAACAAAACTAAACATTTTTTTTAAATAAATTTGTGCATTTATTAACTAAAAACAATATGTAAAAACAAAACAATAAATTAATAGCCTCTTCTAACTCTTAAATAACTAAAAACAATAAAAAAAAAAACAAAATAATTCATATATGTACATAATATGTATGTATGTAGGAACTTATATGTACAATGGTAATTAAGGGTGAAATTAAAAATTAAATACTGCAATTGTGAAGCACAATTCAGCTTATACATAGCATACGTTGAATTTTGCATCACAACCGCAGTGTTTAATTTTTGATTTCACTCTTACTATCTTATAATATGTATCGATTATTTCGTGTTAGTACCAATATTTCCCACTTGTAAGATTGAAAAATTCAATAAATAATTTCTTTTTTCCTCGCTCTACAAAAATTTGGCGTTTTGTCGACAAGTGACTATAAACAGCATTACATTATATTAAATTTAAGATTTTTGGCAATTAAATTATATGATAATAACCGGTATATGACTATAAACGTTCTTGACTATAAACGAAATAAAATACAAAGAAAATTTCGAAAATAGATGTTGTCAAAAAAATTATTGATTATAAGCGAATTGTGACAATAAACCATATTGACTATAAGCGGTTTCCACTGTATACATATTTGAAAAAGTATGTATTCATTTTATAAAATAACTATTAAACGCAATTACATTTAAAATAGTACTTAATAATAATATAAAAAAATAAGTAATAATAATAATAAACAAAACTACTATTATTTGTTAATTTAATTTTTTAATAATAATATGAAAATAGTTCGAACTTCAAATAATAAGAAACAGTACTTCAAAATTATTAAAACAATAACAAAATTTATATCCTTGCGCAATTTAATGTTTGTGACAGTTCATTCTAAATCACCTTAGCAACGACCTCTTCATTTAAAAATATTAAAATCAATAATATATAAACAAAAAAACAAATTATTTGAAACTTCTTTATTTTAATTTTTTTTTAGTAGGAAATTTCAACTTTGTGAAAAACATTAAAAAAAAAATTACAGAATTGTGTAATAAAAATAATATTTTTTTAAATAAAAATAGAAAAAATGAAAAATATGACTTTAAAATCACCATATGAAAAAACTTATAAATATCATGTAACAACTTGTGAAAGAAATTTAATAAATAGAAGACAAGTTGTTACAAAATTAGATCGTAAAGAATTAGAAGATAAATATTTAACATTATGTGATGAAAATTATTTTTTAAAATGTTCAAATACAAAAAAAGATGAAAAAATTAAACTTCTATTAGCTAAAATAATTCGTATTAATGAAACAAAATCAAATTTAAGAGCATCATCTGTATCTGTTCTATCAGATATGCGAATGATATTAAGAACTCCATCAGAATTTGATGACAACAACTCTGGTTTGGAAATAAAAGCTATTAATCTTAATCAAAAGAAACGTCAGAAGAGTGTAAGAAATGGATCTATAAAAGGTAAATTTGAAATTAAAATTGAAAATGGTTATGCTATTTTTAAAAAAATTACTAAGTTTTTAATATCGATTTGTTTTAATATGTATTTTAACAAAGTTACTTAAACTAGGTCAAATACATAACCTTAATTTTCTATTTACCCATTTTTTTTTTTCAATTTAATATTTATTTTTAAAAAATTTTCTATTTTAGAATCAAAAGAAAACATTAGCACTGATTTAGATGAAGTACCAATACCTTCACACACCACTCTACCACCTACAGGTCATTCTATGAAAACAAATTTAAATAATTTTTCAAATCAAATTGAAGAACTTAAACAAACATTATCAATACAATTGGCTGAAAATTCAAAATTGAATGAACGTAACGAATACCTAGAACAACAACTTTCTCAAATCAATTTAAAAAAATACATAATGGAAAATTCAGAAGTGAATCGTTATAAGGCAAAAGTTATTGAATTACGTCAAGCATTACAAAAATTACAAGATAAATTGATAAAATTATCAAATCAAAAAAATACAAAAATTATTATACAACAAAAGGAAATCACTGAACTTATGTCACAATTGAAAGATTTAAAAGAAAAAAATGTTGAATTAAATGAAAAGACAAATTATACAAAAACATATCAAAGACAAATTGAAATATTAAAACAAGAAATTGATGAATTAAAATATGATAAAAAATCATTAATGGAACAACAAGATAATCTTGCACATATAATAAAAACTGCTGCATTACATCAGGATACAATAACAACAACCACATCATCAATAAATGATACCGGTTCTGAATGTTGTGATTGTGATTCAATAATTAATGGTAGTGGTGTTGGTCATGATCATGAAGACTTAAAAGATAATTTAATAAAATTAAAAACAGAAAATGCTGCAATTAGAAGATCACAAGATGAAATGTTTAAAAAATTATGCCATTTACAAGATTTAAATGATGAAGTAACAATTGAATTGGAACGATATCGTCCAAATTTTGTTAAATTTCAAGATATTTAAAATTAATTTTTATTTTTTTAATTTATGTAAGTAGTGTTAGACAATGTAGTTTATAATTATTATAATTTTGCTAGATTTTAAAACTAAATATGGTAAAAAAAAACATTTTTTAAATTAAATTTAAAACAGTATTAAATTGATTAAAAATCAAAAACTAGTCTTCAATAAATGAATTTTATTAAACCGAAATTGTCAATCATTCTCTTATACTTGAGTACCTAATTGTCAATTATTTAAATTAAATTTTACTAATATAGGAATAAATGTGTACTTATGGATCCTCACGAAATCTACACCTTGGACAACCCCAATCAACTATTGCTGATGTATTATTTACATTTTATTTATTAAGGACTACTTATTTTACTGAAGACACACACATTTTTCCTTAGGAGATGTCCTTTGAAAGTTGAATTTAACTTGATTAACATATTAATATTTTTTACATATTTATTACTACATTTTATTATTTTTTAGTAAATAAATATGTAGCAAGTGTGTATATAATATTATTACAATAAGGGTAAATAAATACTTTTATTTATTAAGTAAACCAAATCTTTTCTGAATAGAAATAAGTGTTCACTTATGCATTCAAATCCTTGGCCATCGTTTATTTTTCTCAAAAATATTTCATACTAAAAAAGTTTATATGAATTTGTCCCTCTTTCTATTATCTTTACTCTATGGTTAGACTTACAAAGTTAGAACAGCAAAATTGAACTAAATCTTTTTTACAATTTTTATATATACTTAATTATTTAAATTAACTGTCAAAATCAGCTATTTTAAAACTGATATAATTAAAATTATAAATCAAATTATAATTTTTAAAAATAACCTCAATACGAGCTTCTTAATAATATCTGAGTTAAGTTTAATATTTATCTCAAGGAGGGGTGCCCCATGAATTTTGTTACATATTCATGTAATTATAAAACAATAAACTTTCAATGTTTTTTTACAAAATTATAACCCTGTATTACAAATGATTTTCATATAAAATTATAAATGTTGACATCGTACGAAAAATTTTTGCAATACAATCTAAGTTCATACCAAACTAATTTTCGCTCTGTTAATCAAATTAAAAAAAAATGACACAACCTTTGAAAATGACAGGAAAGAAACACTTTATTATTTCATTTATTGACATTTTTATGGTACATAAAATGACATTTGACAGGAAAATTTAATTATGAAATAACGGTAAGTAAATTATATACAATACAATAGAGTAAGATTTTTAACTTTGAAAAAAATAAGATGACAATAAAATTGGCCTTAATGTATCATGTATCCATTTAAAAGAATTATCGTAAATCTTTTATTTTTATTGAATTTTAACCTTCAATTTTCGAGCGTTTTTACAGTAAAATAACATAAAATTAAGTTTTATACTTCATATTATATTTGTAAAGTAATCCTGTTTATTTTCTATCGTAATTTAACATTCTTTTCAAGTAAATTCTGTTCCACTAGATAGATTTCAAATTTTTTATTTTAATTTTAAATTATTTTTCTTTTTTTATTATTTTATTTTAAAGCTTATAACGGCATACTCGCATACGCTAATTGGTTTAAAATTAGTTTTTATTAGATTTTACTTGTAAGTGAGAGGCTAAATAGGAACATAATGATGAAAAGATGAAAAAAGTAAAAAAAAATTCTTTCACGAATATATCAGTAGCGGATCATATGTCACGGAAGATATGCGTTGTTAATATTGCATACTTTTTTTATGTAAAGGGTTTTGTTACGCTACATATATATGTATAAAAAAAAACATTGTCATATAAAATTAATAAAAACAAAAATACAAGAAATTAAAAATAACAATGTAATAGAAACCGTGACATTTAAAAAGTAGCAGATGGAGAAACCTAAAGAAACATAAATAAGTAGTTGCTAACGTAATTAAATTAACTTGTAATTAGTAACATAAAAGATATCTAAATAAATTTACTTTTAAGTATGCACTAAAATATAATTAAATTAGATTAAAAATGATGGAATAATTACCTGTAGAAATTTTTCAAGATTGAAGTAAATGATTTCTTACTTGAGTTATCTATCCAACAACATTAAATTAATAGTTGATAGTGAGCATTGCGTATTTTTTCTTTAGAAACGTGCCAGTTAAAGACTTCAAAATATTTTTAGCAAAATAGAACAAATCTAACAGGGTTGTAAAAGAGCGAACTCAAATGCTAGCTCGTAATGTTTGAACTATACACATAAGCTAACATGTTGAGTTACTCAAATTTTGAGTTGAGCGATGAGTTAAGTTGAAATTTTAGCCTTTTACAACCCTAAAATCACAAAAACTGGAAAATAAATAGTTTGATGGTCTAACTTATGCAATTAAACTTGCAAAACGTTATAATCATTAGCTTCTTTTATTAATTAACAGTATATTTTTAATTATTACGACATAAAATAAGAAATAAAATAATTATTACAGTTCTTAACAACATTAAATAAACGAATAAAACATTAATATTAATACTTTTTCCATTTAATTTTCAATGTGGTTAAACTTGATTTGACTGTGAATACTAACATGATTATGTTTACTAATTTTTTGCAGTAATTTTCTTATTACGAAAAACGAGGCTTGGATAATTAAAGCGACTGTAAATCTGATTGAAAAATTAGTTTTAAATAATTTACAGTTGCATATTTTTTTTTTAAATACAACATTAATACTTAAATATTAAAAAAAAAAGTATTTAAATAACTTTTAACAACTTGACATATTGATAATTAAATTTAATTCTTTGAAACATAAACTTCTTAAATCTTAACTACCAAATTAAAATAAAAAGTTATGAATTTTATATACATACATAGCTTTTTATACATATATATTACTCTATACATACTAACATAGTTATATTCCAAAGCATATTATGTTCTTAACGTTAAAATATATTTTTATTTATATAGGTAGATAGTAGATACATATTTACTCATTTATTTTAATCTTCACCTTTATCATATGGATTACTTTCATATCGTCATTAAATAACTGTTATTTTTTTTTTATTATATTTCTTTCAGTCATTTTCTTTCTCATTTTTTCATAGTTCTCATCAATGTTTACTGTCATTTTGCAACACAGAACAGACATTTAATAATAAATTTACACTACTACATAAACATACCCATGACAAGTAATTGTATTGTATCCATGAATAGTAAAGTAATCATTTAAAATTCCGTTTTTTTTTTTTTAAATTTAACAAAAAATAAATAAAAAAAATAATAAAAATCTTAAATGAATCGCTTGAAAAATTTTTCAATTTTTATTTACTTACTGTTAGTGGTAACTAATAATAAAAAAATTTTAACAAATACAAGTATAAGTAAATGTAGATGGATATAAAAGTAACCAGTTTTTGCCGTTTAATACAACATTTATAGTTTTTTTTTTTAACTGACAGTAAAACCAAAATAAAAAGTACTTAAAAAATTAAAAAAAGTAAATAAATTAAAAACAAAGCATGTCGTCTATTCCAAATACCAGATGTTAAGCAGCCTGATTTTTATTTTTTATGCCGATTTTTCGATTCTAAATAACATAAGATTTATCAATATGCGTATGTATATATGTGTCAGTAATCGGTATTAAATTAAAAAAAAAAAATACAAAATTTTGTAATAAATTACTGTATGAAAGACAAGAAGTCAAAAATAAAACTGGTTTAGACAAGCAAATATTGTCCTATTTTTTTTTTTAATGAAAATTTTGTACTACTTTTTTTTTATCCTACAATATTTTTTTTTTTAATAAATCTCTAATGGTTTAGCCATTTCTTATTTAATTAGAAACACTTATTAAAAAATGATAAATCAAAAATTATTAAAAAATAAATCAGATTTTAAATTAAAAGAAATGTTTTTTACCGTACATATGACATTTGTTATATATGAAATAATGTTTAATTATTAAGTATGTATGTGTGTAGTTAATATGATTGAATAAAAAGTATGTTAAGTGTTAAATTGAACAGTTATTGAACAGAAAAAGATTGGCAATACGTTGTACTTAATTTTAATGTAGTTACGCGAATTCAAGAAATTTAATTTTTAATATACAACAATATAAGTTCATCGACAGCTTGGCTTGTACAATAATAAAATGCATGTGTTCCTTTTAGCAAAAAGACTAGATAAAGAGTAGATTGGAGTAGTTTGTAAATGGAACGCCAATTTTTGTTTTAGGAGTAAATAATTGTCAAATTAACTGTCATACATGTATTTGAATTTTCAATATTATCTGTCATTTGAGAAGTTAATTATATTTAATATATTTAGATATTGAAAATAAAGTGAAAAAATTAAGGTTTATTGCTGTTTATATATAAATAATATTTTTAAAATGGAAGAAGTAAGTGCTTATTGGTTATCAAATAAAAAATATGATTTAACATAACCTACTCAAGTGAATATCCATCTAATATTAAAAATTTAAATTAAAGCCATCTGCCGGAAATTATTTAATTATCTATTCCTTTCATCTACTCTTTTACAAAAGTTGGTGTAGCTGGGAGTAGTTGAGAGTAGAAAAGAGTAGTTTACTCCTCATAAAGCAGTAAAGCATTATAAAAAGAAATCATCTGTTAATAAAATTCTCTGTCCATTACCCGGATTGCTGAATCTTTCCACTTACTATTTAAGTTTAAAGAGCAATTAATGCGATAAGACAAAACTATCGTCCTAGACTGCGACTGTGAGACATGGTCGACCCTATACTTATATATCATTTAGGAATAATAGAATTAAACAAGGAATTCAAAAAGAATCATCGTTAAAAATTCCATAACTCAGTACTTACATAGTTACGAATTTTTCTTAAATAATTTTGGATTTCCAGTTAAATTTTTATAACAAAGAAAATATGAACCTAATTATAAATTTAAATATCAAAAATCTTAAAATTGACCAGAACAGAAGAAAGAATTACCAAGTAATATTTTAACTAATATATGAATCACAATTTAGTAAGGGTAAGAATCTAAGTAAGTACTTCATTTAATAACAATTACTTTTTCTTCTTAATCACTATTAATAACTTTACAAAAATTGAATAAGCCCATGATTTAAAATTTATTTACATTTTGTTTAACCTACTCTATGTTTTATGTTTATCTTAAATAAGTACAAGTAATTAATTACATATACCTAAGTAAATAAAAAGTACTATAAATCTTTAATTAAAAATTGTCTAAAGTTCTTAAGAATCACTTATAACAAACCTTTTGTAAAATGAGTGGATATGGGTTTTCCTCAAAAAAGTGATACATTATAATACATAATTATGGTTATTTCCGTTTATTTGTTGTTGTTAATATTATACCAACTTAAGATACAAAATCTTAAGTGTAATTAGGGGAATTTTTTAAACATCAGTGAAGTATTTGTATATGTGGTTTTGATTATAATAAACTTTTTTTTGTACATATAAAAAAATTTTATAGATCGCAATTTAAATTTCGATAAAAAATATATCTTTAATTGTTTATTTTTATTTAAAAGTTTTTTAAATAAGACACCAATGGCAAAGAATTTCAAGTGATTCGGTAAATAAGTAGAAAAAATGGCCTATAAGTGAACATTAAATCTGTGCGTTTAAGATTAAGAATCAAGATCAAGAATATTTAGTACTCGTATATTAATATAACTAAAGTAGAAAAATTTCCTAAAATGTCTCGTGTTATGGGGTAATTTTCCTGTTGAAAAAACAAAGGTCAGAAAATATTGGTATCATTCAAGTAAAAAAATTGCAGGTTTAAATTATATATAAGTACTTAATAAAGTACTTTTAAATTTATACAAGTACTATAAAGGAATAGAAGTATCATATCGTTTGAATATGATATTTCTTGGCATGAAACTTGGTGATTACCTTGCATATGACATTTGGTTACATGCAAAAAAAAATAATAATAGAATTGAACCTCCCCACGTGCGGGTAGGGAGGGGAATCAGTCGTGGGATTTATTATTATTAAATATACCTATAAAGTCTTCGAGGCTATATTTGAAAACCAAGGATTATAAGAATAAATGTAGATAAATTCTTCGCTGTCAAAAACAAAGCTTACTTTGGATTTGATGAAGTTAACAATTGGATTTTGTTAAATATTAAATATCTGAGAACGAATCATGTTATATACTTTATCTTAAGAGTGATTGTACTAACGAATAATGTCTAAGTTATTAAAACAAATTCATCCAAAATCTCTGTTATTAATTAAAAACAAACCTGCCAAAAGTTCCCTTTTTTTTATTAGTTTGCTATTTCTTAGTAACTACATAAACTTTGTTAAAATATTTGAAAATCTATTTACACGTTTAAAACGTGTTATAAATGTTTATTCATAATTTTCATAAAATATTTATAATAATTCTTGAGAAAATATTCATTACAAAATAATAACACTTTTATAAAAATAAAAAAGAAAATTAAACAGATTCCATTAACCGCATACACAATTACGATATCTGATTCACTTTGAATTACTTAACATCAAAAGTAATCAAATGATACATAATACGAGTAACTGCAAATACAAAACTAGATTTGTAAGTGAACCGCATAATTCAATAAAGTAAAAAAGAGAGAGAAGAAAAATATTAACAATAGTAATAGTAATAAAACGGTAAGGTATCGCTAAGGTAATAATAGTAATTATAATTGTAATTATAACAATTAAATAATATACTCGTATTAAAAACAAAAAATTATACAAAAGAATGTAACTCACCTTGGTGGCACCTTTTTCTTGGCATCATTAACAGCTGAAGAAGCATTCATAACACTTGAATTCATATTACTAATATTTGTGCTACCACCACCACTAAATGATGATACTGATGATGATGTTGATGAAACAGTATTTGTAATTAAAGATGAATTAGATTGTAATGCACCTGATGTTGAAATACTCATTGCTGGTGACATAGGTGGTGCTGTTGGTTCAACTTTTGTTTTATTTAATCCACCACCACCACCACCACTATTATTGTTATTATTATTATTTGTTAATATTACTTCACTCTCACTTGAATGTCGTCTTTGTTGTAGATGATCACTTGTTGTATTACCACCACCATTATTTATTTGTGTTGTTGTGGTACCTGATAATGTTGTTGTAGTGGTTGTTAAATCTGTTGTTGTAGTATTACTACCATTTAAATTATTATTATTTTTAACTGATGTTGTTTTTTGTTCTTTTACTTCAATTACTGTTACAAAATGTGATGGTTTATCATTATTTTGCTGATTATCAGATTGATTATTTGTTGCTGTTGGAATTGTTGATTTTGTGGAAGTTGTTGTATTTGAATCACATAATAATTTTTGACTATCATTAATGGAAGTTGTCATAGCAGTATTATTTGTTGTGGATTGTTGTTGTTGGTGTTGCTGTTGATGTGTTGAAGAAGATAAATTTTGTGATGCATTCTGTTCTTTTGATGCAGCACTATTATTATTATTATTATTGTTGTTATTATTATTATTAGCAACATTTTTTGTTGTCATATCACGTTTAAATGTTGATGTTAATTCATTAATACATTGATTAAGGGCACCATTCTTTTGTATTTGCATATTTTTATAATCTTTTTCAGTACCAGCATCTTTATCTTCATGTTCGTCATTTGAATCATTTGAATTATGACCTAAACAACTTGTATTACCATTTAATGGATTATAACTGGCATATTTATTACTATCACGTTGTTTATCAGATGCAGAGGCTGTACCTTTTAAATTATCGCTTGTCTTTGAGCGCATTAACACAGTCTGAAAAAATAAATAAAAAAAAAAAATTCAAATTATTAGATTTTTATATTTAAGTCGAGTAATAAAAATATTTTTAAAAATTTATATTGAACTATTGAAGTTACTTTGAAATTTCAATAAAATATAAAGGTGTGAATTACTATAGAAAACTTTCCCAAAAACATAATAGATGTTCTCTTCTATTGCGTACTCATGACGCATTTTTTTATTGAATTTATTATGACACTTTCTAAAAATGTTAAATTTGACACTTTTTTTTAAAAAATATTTTTCTATTTATTTATAAGTTATTTATGGTTTAAATGATATTATAATATTTAAACCCTAATGTAATGTTCCATTTTATAAACGTTAACACCACAGATTGTTGAACGTTGAATTTAATATGAAAACTATGACTTCTAATGAGTTAAAGAAAATAGTAATACAGGAATTCAGTAAAAGTAAATATAAGAAATTTCAAAGTATTCATAAATTGTTAATCGTAATTTTAATTAGGTGATTAATTTATTTTAGATTATAAAAGATACCCTATATGCCCTTTATAGAAGTGAACAGATAAAAGGCTCAGGTTATTGGTAGATTTTATTTACAAATAAGCTTATAATATAGAATCCTCTCAATTTTACCCCACATATACCTATAACAAAATAGAAATTAAACTGGTTTAAATCTAGAATCTAAAATCCTTAAATTCAAAATCAAATCAATGTTTTAGAATTAATTGGCGTAGGGTGTTGCGGATGAATAATTGGCGCAATTTTCATATAACCTTACATTTATTTAAATATTGAAATTAAACTGGTTCAAAATCTAGAATCAGTCCCACAATCTTTGCACCCAATAAAGAATCAATGTCAAATTTTAGAATTAATTGGCGCACGGCATAGGAAATGAAAAAAATGCAATTGGAACCTTTGCTGCTGTAATAAAGATTTAGAAAACAATTTAAAATTAAGAAGAAAGTTAACTAGCGCTTAAGTTTATTGTTAATTCAATGTGTCAAACTTCGATTTCTTATATAAATATTATTATATTTTTTATCAAAGGTGATTAAAATGGCTTCAAGTATACAACATTTGCTGTTATAATAGAAGTTTAGGAGGCAATTTAAAATTAAGAAGAAAGTTAACTAGCGCTTAGGTTTATTGTTAATTCAATGTGTTAAAATTGGATTTCTTATATAAATATCATTAAATTATTATATAGGTGATATATAATTAGAATGGTGATTAAAATGGCTTCAAGTATCTCTAAAACAAGTTACTTAATTGATTCAATAATTAAATTCATAAAATAAACATCCAATAATAATTAGCAAAACTTAAATAAAAATAGCAAACTGTTTATAAAGTAAGTATTTAAAAGATTTATTTTATAATCAACTTAAAATATTTTAAAAATTCAGTACCATTTTTTCCTATAAATACCATTAAATTTCTTTACCTTTGAGATTTGGATTTGATTTGAATTACAAAATTGGCAAAATCTATATTATGTGACTTAAATGTATAATAACTAAATTTATCGAAAGTACTTATTTGTGTGAAAACTAGTTTAAATATTTTTATTTTATTTATTTATTTAAAACATGAAATGCAAAGTAACTAATTTGTAATTAGAAAATTTTTTTAAATTAATACGACTATATATTTCATTTAAACCAGATTTTTGGTTTTTTTTTGTATAAGATAAAAACGAAACTAGTTGATAAAGATAAAGACAAAAAAGACTAAATTGCGTTTAAAAATTGATGAAAAGAATTTTAAACAACTTTCACTGACTGTCAATAGTTTCTTTTTGGTAAAAAAAAACAAGAAAAAAAAATATAAAATTTCAAAAAATTATCATTAAAGTAACGAATTGCTTTAAAGTTTTTAAAATTTTTTTTATATTTAGATTTCCGATGTCTTTTTATGTATATTGATAATGTTTCCGATGTCTTTTTAAAGTACGTGTTAACTGGAGTTGAAACAAATTCTTTTTATCATTTTACCAATTCATAAAATTAAGTATGGCAATTTAAAATTAAACCAAATATGGATGGATCATTTAATAAACTGAAAAGTTTAATGTGTTGAAAGGCTTCATAGTACTTTTTAACGAAGTGCTTTATCTCACAATTCATCAAAACGGAAACAAACGGTTCAACAATGTACATTTGTGGGTCTAGCATTTAAATCTACGAATTGAAAGAGTTCAACAATCTGTGCCAGCTGATTTTGCACTTAAATCAACGAAGACGAACATTTAAGCAATCTGCGCCTGCGTGTCTTGAAACTTGTATCTACGAAGAGAAACAATTAAACTAAAGCTCTTTCATTTAAACCTACAAGCATTTCAACAATGTGCCTAGAATATAAATCTAAATAATTGAATGCCGAAGACCGCCCATGTTAAAAATTAAGTGCTATTAACTTCTTTACTTCTGCGAAAAACTCCAAATACTTATTGGAAAAATCTGACCACAGAACAGTATAGACGCCGCCGTTTATATGGAAGGTCTCGTGTATAAACCCCGGTCAAATCAAGTCGCAAATCATACAAAACAAAAAATATCGTAGAATTGTATAATTATATCGTAATATAAAATAAGATTTAATTAGAATAACTCTTGTTAGATAATAGATGGCGCACTAAACTAACATTTGTGTATTCTTTAAATTTATACAATAGCTACAGCCACATTATCAACGGTTTAGGAAATATAACGATTAAAATAAAGTGAAGCCTATTCTCAATAGATTTGAGAATGGAATGCCCTATACTCCTTTAAGTAGTGGAAAAATGGGGGGAAAAAGCTTATTATAAAAACACCAATTGAATATACGAAAACTTACGAGACACTTGTCACACTGTTCCCATTCACAGGCTTTTAATTTTGATATAATTTTAAAATTTACTAAAATCACGACCCATCTACAAAATGTTAATTAACACAATTTAATATTTCAAAATAGTTTGATTAAATAACTTAATATCACGCTTTTTATAATCATTAATTCGATAATTCCATCAAAGTGTATAAAAATAATCACAAATTTAAAATAAAAATTCTTTATTGCCAGACATTGTAATTTCGTTAATCGTGTGCCAAAAAAAAAACAAAACAAAAAACTAAATATAGGGGCCAAAAATATTGGATTAAAAAAACAAATAAAAATTTTTTAGATCTGATTCATTATTATTATATACACACTTACTTATATAAAAATCTTAAAATAGTTGGCCACAAAAAAGAAAATAAAACTTTTTTCATCGCACTTTTCATCCACATTACATGGCAAATTCCTATTAAAAAAAACATCTCCCCGCATATTTAATTGCGGCCAAAATGTTAAATACATCCTAAGAATACAATAGAAATTAATAAGAATCTTAAGTATTTGCAAAATAAGAACACCATCATCTTTCAACATATAATCCATCTGTTCTCAAGTGAAAATCTGTTTAATATTTTTAAATTGTATCTACATCTGATCGGAATTATTCTGAAGATACTCAAAGACAATGTAAACAAAATAAAGATTCCTTTAAAAAAAACTTCTAGAAGGTAGACATAAACATACTTAAAGTTATATATATACAATAAAAGATCTGAGCATTTTAAACATATACTTTGCAGTACCAGTGCTTACATAGAGAATTTTTACCAAAATAATTTAGATTGTGCTGAGTAAAGACTGGAGGTAGTCAAATACTTTTCAGTACTTAGTCGATTGTCCCCGAGAAGGTTTAGTTGTTAAAGAGAATGTAAATGTTGGGATCAACGCAGTAGAATGTCAAATGTAATCATTGGGCCAGCCCATGCATTAAAAAAATTTTTTAATTAAACTTTACCACACTTCTGCGCGTATCTCGGGTAAGACTTCTGCGCGTATTAGGAGTAGGTTCATATAAGTTATTCTAACGTACAATAATAATTTTGAAATTGCAATGAAGGAAAAAAAAAACTCCTGCAAGGTTAAGTGGGAAATCTTCCCAGGAGTATCACACTATTTTTTTTAAAACTAATGTAAAACCTGAAGCTATGTCCCAATGTTGATTTTGTTTTAAATATTTACTTTTTGAATAAAACTAGCTGTCAAGACTGTCAAAGTCAACAAAGAAACTTATTGAAATGAGAGTTCGTTAATTCGCTATTTTGCTTCCTTTGAATACTTTGCTTTTTAGTCAAGTGCCATAAGGTGTATTTAATTCCAGGTGTCAAAGTTTTCGAAGAAAATAAAGGAGCAAAGTGAACACTGAGCCATCACTAGTTTTAATTGAAAGTTTTTTTTATTTAAACCGCATTTTGATAATATAAATTTGGTCACTCTTTATATAGTTAAAAAGAAAGTCCCGAAGTAATTTAGATTCACTGCATAATTGAAAACTGTCTGGCGCAAAAAAAAAAAAAAATTCAAAAACACAATAAAAAAAAGATCCAGGAAATAAAAAAAAAAGAAATAAAACAAAAAATAATATACATAATACAAGAACAAAAATCATTCAAATCCACTTCAGTCTTCAATTCAAAATACAGACGAAAGTGAAAATTATCAAAAGAAATTGTCGCATTTTTGATGATTGCGATTTACGATTTTGTGTGATAAGCAAATGAAGAGGCAGAGACGAGTGACGATTTGATGTGAATAAAATAAAAATTAATGTCATATGAAGAGTTCTTATGTTTTTTTTTTTGTTTTGGTTTTGTAAATTTCATTCATTGAATTTGTAAGATTCTTTTGAAATCTTTTTTACTTTGGTTCTGTGGTTTTTTTTCACTAGTTTTTAGAAAAAAGTTTCCCTCATCTTTTGTTAGATATTCTCCTTTTTTTTTGAACCCAAAGAAAAATCGATGTTAAATTTAATCAAACAGAGGAGGAAATGTTAACGTAGTTGTGAGTTGCATTTCTATTGTATTGTAAAGAAACTCTGCATATGAAATTTACTTTTCTTGATTTAATTTTCCGCCCATATACCAATTGACTTGACTTGATTGACTTTTGACCCGAGGGTCTATTAGCAAATTAAAGATTCATAATGACTGCGTAATATAAACTTCCCCTTATATTGAAAACATTCTGAATCTATATACTCGTACATGAAGGAAAGAATGAAGATATCAAGTTATAATACCGGGGTTACCTATTGAGCAAGTGGATTGACAAATTCAACATAATGAGCGCACATCATTGGTTTCCTAAGATTGCATTGAGATAATAGCAATATTACAGGTGTTAACTAATGTTTAATAAACACGTACAAATGTCTAATGAAGTTGTTCTATTGGAAAAAACAAATATGTATTAAACATTGACGTGTCAATTGAATTTCCTGTGAAAATCTGGCTTAATTTTCAAATAACTTTTATTTACAAATCTATCGTCTCCATAACTCTTTTATTTAAAAAAAAAATCCATATTGAAACAAAAAACAAATACTTATCATCACCTACATTAAAATCAATAAATCACAATGAGAGGGGGAAGGGTAATCCCCTGTTTTAAAAAATAAAAAAAAATTCTTCAATTATTTTATTACTTTTTCTTTAACTGCTGATCTGATAATGTTTTTGTCTGACTGCTTTTCATGTAAAAACTTCATGGATTTTAAAAACATGGAAATAATAAAACTTAAACTTTTTAAATAGAAAAAGTTTTTCCTTGCGTTCAACTCTCTTTATAGCTGGATATAAGATTTTTAATATTCGTTCTTTTTATTTAACTTTTGGGGTTTTTATATCGGGTTTTGAAATCCAAATAAATCACAAATTGTTCAAATAAAATTAAAATAAAAAAAAACTGTAAGACAGACAAAAGTACAAAAAAAAAATAACAATTTTTTTATTTTTTTTATTTTTTTCAAATGTCATCAAGTGTAAAACAAAGCGAATATTTTTGTGATTCAACGGTTTGCATTTTTTGTTTTCTTATGGTGAGAAATGAGAGAATCGCTTCAAGAATTACAATTGGATTTTAAGTCTTTGATTTCTTAGAACAAAGAATTAAATTTTAAATACCGCACCTTTTATAAGACTAACAGATTAAAGGGGTTGTTAATTTTTTTGAAGAAATTCGTTATAAAAATTATTTAATAATGTTTAAAATGATAAAAAAAATCTTGATTAAGGTCATTTTGACAGGCCATATGTCACATTAAATCAACATTAAGTATAAACGACATTTTCTAATATCTGTGCGTATAATAAAGACCAAAGGTATAATTAAATTGCTTCACCGTTTATATCGCACTGATATACAGGTGGGTTAAGACTCAGTTAATACTATAGTTATGTCTGTCGCCGCACTCGTCTGTAAATAAGTACGATAACTAATAAAATTAAGTTAAAATCGAAGATCTGTGGAGACTTACAAAAGAGGAACCCTGTGATAATAAAGACAGAGAAAATGGAATTGTATAAGTCATACGCTAAGAAAAAATTAGAACAACGTTAGTCACATGGCTTGGGAATAGAAGACGAAGGCGTTCTAATAATACCCAAAATCACACTAAAGGAACCATTTCAAATATCATATAGCTGATTTGGAGTAGATGTTTTAAATAAACGAGCTATAAAAACAATTCCCTTTAGCTTCACAAGATTTCCTTCAAACCCATAATTAAACTAATATTTAAGCCATGACTTCGGGTAGCTGCCAATCAAATTTTTAGAGCCAATTTTCAATATCTTCATAACTAATAATACTGAGAGATTGAAAATCAAACCGGATACGTTACATAATAATAGGGCAAGGGAATCCTATAAATTTCAAATTGCAAGATCCTAAATTTTAGATCGCAACACACATTGTTGAACCACGTTTGCTTTTAATATAACTCCTTAGACTAAGTACTTGGTAACTTTTTATTATTTTATCTTAAATTGAAATTATTAAACATTTTAATTAGAATTTTTAAACACTTAAACTGTCATAAATACTAGTGTTTAATTTTTGAATAACATCAATTACTTTCATTAAAATTACTAAAATAACTAACTAACAAGTATAACACATATTGTACTTATTGTTGACTTCTTGAGTTGAGTACTCCTACAATTTATCAGCTGACTCAACTATGAATGATTTTTCTGTTATTTATCTTAATAAGTAAATATACATCTGATAAATTTTATTTTATAGATTGTCTAGGTCCTAGGAAAAAGAAAATAAAAAGTTATAGACTGTAAATATAATAAAAATTCAACCACTGAAATGTAATCAAAAAATTACGAATAGTAAAAATTTACGAATAGTAAAAAACAAAAAGTAAATTTTTGTTTCCAAATATAAAATATGTCTAGTCGATTGTAATAAAAACCGGGCAGAATATAATAAAAGAAAAACTCCCTCGTATTGGAATTTTTACTATTGTACTTCATGAAAATTTAAAGGGTTTCTTTTTAATTCTCTGAATCATTTGAATTTTTCTTGAATGTTACAATACTTTTTTGTTTAACAGAGCAAAATTTTATAAATTACTTATTTTTTTTTAGAATTTTTTTGAACTTAAATTACTTATACTTGTTTTCTTTAGATATAATTTTATAATATTCTTACAAATGTAGTCATTGTACTTAAAAGTTTTCTTTTCGTCACCTTTCTTCAAAGTGGTTTTATAAAGTTTTCTTTAATTAAACTGACCTTAATTCAAGTGCAGTTATGTATAATTTTATTTTATATTTAAGTATTTCAATGATACTATTCTAATACGAGATTGTACAACTTTTTATTGGTTGGAAATGGTTTTAACCCTACATTTGTTCCATTTTTATTTAGGGATTTTAATATGAATAGTATGACTTTAAAGTAAAGCATGACCTTTAACTATAGTTATAGCATTTTAATCTAAAATAAATTGGAAATAGCCTTACAATTTTGTAGCTAGATCAAAGAACTATTAAAATCATATATGTGTACTTATAATGAAGTACTTACTTGTAAGAAAGTTATGCAAGAAAAAGAAAAAAGATTAGGGCATATTTAAAATAAAAGTTAAATATTAGTAAGTTTTGAGATACAGTAGCATCCTTCGGATTCTATTAATTTACCGTTCCAAATCTTCATAACATTAGAATTCAAGTGTTTCAAATTAATAAAAAAGTACTTATAGTTACTTTTGATTTGAAATGTATTCCTTTTAATTATTCGCTTATGCATAATTAATTTTCAATAAAAACACAGTTCACTGCAAGTACATATATATAATTAAGTACTTAAGTACTTATAAAGCATGTATATAATTAAGTACTTAAACAAATTTTACAAACTAAATGATTTATTTTTACTTATTAAGTACAATTTACTTAAGTAAGTATTTATTGTTTAATTTGCATAATAATAAAACTTAATAAGTACCGAAATATGAATTCCTGTGCTAATAATTACATTTATTTAGACATTATATATTTTTTTAATATTAATTTTTAATAAAACCAAAATTTCAAAATAAAAATAAGGTAATAACTAAAGTAATCATTCCAATTATTTTTCATTAGCCATTATTCATTACAAATAGGTACTTAATTCTTTAGTTTGGATATTTAAGTTTTGTATTCGTCAGTCAAAAATAACTTATTATGCAAGTACCTACATATATACATACATACATAATATGTACATAATATGAAAATAAATATCCGTTTAAGTACATTTAAAATACGATATATATACATAGTAATTTATTTACTTATCTGAATAATGCATGCACATATAACTGTGCACCAAGATTAAGAAAATGATGTCAAGGTTTTCTTTGGAAATTGCATACTTTACAAATTTTATTCAAAATAAACCTGAAATAGTTACTGATCATAATGCATATATACTTATATATATATATAATTATAATTATGTATTTCGGTTATTCTGTCTGTAAACTTTTTTTTGAAATGTGCAAGTATACTGAGTAAAATTTTATTTGGAAAATGTTTTTCAATACTTATATTTCAAGTATTTTAATCATCTCTCATGTGAAAAAATTTTAAAATCAGACGACCAAAAGAAAGATTTCGTAAGGAGAATGTAGGTCTATTATGACTTATATTCGAATTATGAAGTTTCAAAGTTGTTTAATTGGAACTTAATATTATTGGAACTATTAGCATTAGACCTTAAGTAGGAGGCAATTAAATCTCTTCTTGCAGGACAATTTTTTGTTTGTATACACTATTATTACAATCTCCTGATCTAGAAACATTAAGCTGTAGCCACTCTCGATTTTTTTTTACAAATTAAGGAATAATTATTGTTGTTTAAAAACATTGTATTATTTAAGTAACATTTAAATTAGTGATCTCGGTGTGTTAGTGGGTAAGCATTTGGTACAAAAAATTGAATAATTTTTCTTTACAAATCTCCTTGGTTACCAAATATAATTAAAATATAAAAATAAATAACATTACTTATAAATTAATAGAAAGCATTGGAAGTGGGATGCACAACGGGTCGCAACTCGCAAGGCCTACATGTTAGAATGGCACATATTATCCTTCATAACAAACAACAATATTTGCAAATTAAAACTATATATAGGATCATTAAAATAAAGATCATCTCCATGATGACAAACGTATGACTTTAAGTCAAATATTACACACACAATGATTTCAAGTCGCATAACTATTCTTTTCATCATTTTTCAATTTAATTAAATGTTAAAGTTTTTAACTTATCTAATGCAACTCTAGATAATATATAACTCTTGATATTAATTCTTCTAGACTCACGTCCCGCAATAATCTTCAATTCCATCCATTTTCATTTTTTTTTTCAGTTTTTTTGCTGTCGCATAAAACATTTTAAATTTATTACACACCTATACATTCATTATATATCCATATTTTTCTTTAAAAACAAAAATGCAAGAAAACATCATCTCCATTTTCCTGAAGTCACTTTTAATTATATTATATAATATTTTTTTAACGTTTTATATACTTAATTGTGAATTCAAATCAATTCACTTCAACTTTTATTAGATATCGGGTATATGAGTAAATCAGATATGATAAAAATTAAAAAGTGACTCATCATATGTGAACTGAACTCTTAAATTATATACGAAGTTGTTAAAAAAAAACAAATAAAAATATTTGCTTTAATTATGTTCATTAGTAAATCAAAAAGCAAACATTTAATGAAAACAACATAATTTCTTTTATTTTTAAAGTAATAAAACAAGAAAAAGAATTTTTATTATTTTATTCGAGCTCGAAACTTGCAACAACTATATAGCTAAGTATTCTACACTATTTTTTTTTAACAAATATACAACATATATACAACACTTACAATGCTCTATTAATAGTCCATTGACCATTTTTATTATATTGTACTTCAATGTACATTACCATTCTCTTTACATGAAAGAAGGCTTTCATCAAATATCAGGAGTTGTCAAATTTTGGCCCGCCATGTAAACGGATTTTGTTCGCAAATTGTCTAAACTAAATCTATTATTAATAAGTTTTATTTATCGATAACTGCATGTAAATTTGGCTTCTGATAACAGAGATGCTGCCGTGGTCTAGTACGGTAAGCTTGGCCCGCCATGTAAGCTGAGTTGGTTTTCAAGTTGTCTCAACTGAATTCCAGGTAAATTTTGATTTTAGCATTTGAATTTGGCATCTGATGACAGAGATCCTAAAGTGGTACAGTTGATTTATCGTTTTAACATTTTAAGGCTGTCATAGTTGTAATCAAGGATTATGTTCAACGTCCATGTTTAATAACGCTCAACTCTGATATCTAAGTAATCATTCGAACAACTTCTTCGTTCTTAAGGCGATTAGGGATTCAATAATTAAAAAAAACAATATTCTTCCTGCTAGATTCGTTTAATTATCTATTAACAAATGAATTTTTATAATTATACGATAGTTATATACGCAATCTAAAAAAAGGTTGCCAACCTATGATTCAAATAAATATTCTATACAGCATTGATTAAACATAGGTTCTTTTTACATAAAATAAAATAAAATAAAAATACATATAAGGCATATGTACTCTTATTATATATAAATATGAACAAAAGGAAATATAAAGCAAATTTTAGCAGTCAAACTACACACTACGAATATTTTTTTACAATTTATTTTTTGCTTATTTATTATTCTTTAATTTTATATTTTCCGTCTTCTTTTTATTTTGTACAATAGAATGAACGAATAAGAAAGAAAGAGAAAAAAAAACATATTTAAGGCGAGGTAGCAAAGAAAACTGACGTGAGTACAATAATAAATTACAAATACAAAATATATATAAGTACTTAAGTATCTAAAGTCTATAAGTATAAGAAAATGAATAAAAAGTGGTAGTGGTAAATTTTAATTTTCTTTATATTTCTTCAAAATGCATTTATTAGTCTATTCAGATACCGTTATTCTATACTAAAATTTTATTTAATTCCTTTGCATTTATAGAATACCAAAAAAAAACTTTTAATACTTTAAGTTATTATTACTTTCTGGCTAGGTGAACTGTTATTATTTTATGTCTCATGGAATCACTGTTGTTTAGTTTTCCACATAAGTACTTATATATATATACATATATTTGTTTATAGTTATCAGTCATGTGATGTGGGGGTGTGTAAAATAGGAAAATTATGTATTTAGAAAATTGAGTAATAGTTGATACTACTATTACACATATTATTTTTATATAAGTACCCATATCATTTGTGTATTAAAATCGAAAACTTTAAGTTGTAAAGAAAAGGAATTACAAAAAAAGAATGTACCTACACGGAAAAAAAAATTGCACCCCAAGGAATTGCATTAGATTTGACCCAAAAAAAAAACAATAGGGGAGAACGTGTTTATATCATATTATAAAATAAAATCAGAAAAATGTACTTATTAAAGGTTATACACAAGTCCTTTATGATATTTGGACTAAGCATAAACTTTAAAATGAAGTGTGAGTTCACTTCTATAAGAATAAAGTTCAATAACAGTACTTGAATAACCTTTCATAGTTTTATATTGATAGTTTTATTTAGTTATATATTATGTATAATAGTTATTATTGAAATAATTGAGTATAATGATTTAAGTATATAAATAAGTATAGGTTTTTTAGGAGCACCTTAATAAATTTTAGAGCTTCAGTTTTCAAATTGAAAATGATTACTTTCATATAAGTAATTACTTTGTGCTTGATAAACTATAGTTAAGTAACTAGTTAATATTATTTTTTTTTAAATTTATCATTGAACCTTAATCCTTGTCAGGTCCATTCTCTTGCATTAAAAAATTTCAAATAAAAGTCTAATATCGAAGATAAATAAAATTTTATAAATAAGTACTAAATTACGTGAATCTACGTGGCCCTTCCGGTGGTTTTCTCTTTTATTTATAGTCAAAATAAATGTCAAGGGTTCAGAGCAAACACAGAAACTTGGATTCGAACTCTGACACTCTGATCTAGAATAAACTTCTTCATTCTAAATTATAAAATGTTTTATCGATTAACTTGAAATGTTGTACACAGGCTGCTGTTTTTAAAGGTGTAGCCTCTATTAACAGGCTTAGATTTTGTTAACCCATGTTAATACCACGATTGTTCTAAAAAAATAATGTCTAAGAAAGAAAAGAAAGCAAATAATGTCTAATTTTTTGAAGTACTGTTTTGATTAATTTTTTTCAATAATATCGACCTCATCACAACCTTCAACTTCACTTATTTTGAACACCCTTAAAAAATAATTTGTATTATTTTGAACTGTAATTGAATGTTTATTTTATTATTGAAATTTAATACATTTGTTTTACTTAATATTAAATAAAATTATTTATATAATTGTTATTCTTTTGTCATTCGATGTGGTTTTAAATTTGAGACAATATACTACGAAAATGTAAACAATCAGTACTTAATCGTTATTTTTCCTTAACATTTAACATCAGATAAAGTACTTACATGTATATATATTGAAAGTTGAGAATTTGTAATTAACTCTTTTTAAAATGACAAAAAACAATTTGAAAATGTTTACCTTTGACTTTTCAAGGTGGAATATAAAATTTTTTTCTTAAAAGATTTAAGATTAAGTATCTAATATGGTTCACTATAATAGAATTGACCACCGTAATGCAAAAGGACTGAATGTGATTCTAAGAATGAAACTAAACAATATATGAGTAATAAAATACTTTCATCTATTTTTAAGTATAATTTTTCAACCCTTTGATTAAAGATTCATTTTAAAATTAAAGAGGAATAAAAATGGATTAATGTTTAATTCAGTCTTTTAAATAAACCTCAGACATGAATATTTTAGGGAGGTATAAAATTTCATTTTAATGAAGGATTTTTAATTGTGAATTTTATTCATATCATTAAAGTCTTAAATAAGTACTTATAGTTACAATAAAAATATTTTTAATGCCTTTTTTCAATACAATATTAAATTAACACATTGATGTTCTAAGAAAGTCTATATAATCTTATAGTATAGCAAATAAATGAAACTCAAACAATTTCGTATCAAATTAAAGAACTTCAGATCTCTAAGAGACTTGCGATAAAAGACATTTGATAATATTTGTAATTATTTTATAATCATTTAAAATATCGGTTATATCTACAACTTTTGTCATAGGAAATCATGATTTTAGGTCGCCGTGATCTTTGGAGAAAGTTTATAATATAACATAAAAATTGTGCGTGAGTATGTATTGCACTTAATTCAATTCAAACTGCAACGACTTTTACCCAAATAAGTCGAAAATAAACTGAAATTCCTTATTGAAATTAGAGATTCAAAATCAAATTTCAATAAGCAAGTATGACAAAACATAAAAAATTTTTTCTACATACATATTTTATTTTCCATTCTTTTGTCTCTTTTCCTCCTATTCTTATGATTACATACTCTTTAAAAAAAAAAAAAACACAATTTAAAATCAATATCTTTGTAGGCTGATAACATGTTTCATGAAATTTGAAAGCACTTATTTTCTATTAAACATTTATAATTTTCATATCTTATTATATGCTGTTATTAAAATTTTTTTTTGGGAACATTTTTTTTTTTAAATTCCATTTTTTATGTTTTTTTGTTTTATAACATGGAATTTTTATGTTTTTAATTCGTTTTTTGTTAGTTGCTTTGTTGCTGATGGTCGTGATTTTGTTGATAATAGACTTTTGCATATATAGTTTCTGTAGGTTTTTCTTTTAAATATATAATATATGTATATATCTTAAGTAGTACAGTATTGATAAATATTAAATTTTTGTGTGGGGGCAGCAGATTTTTTAAAAATATAAAACGGAAAATATAAAAATAAAAAATTAAACTGAGCATAGGTGTAAATGGGAAATTGTGTGCAATTTACAGTTTTAAAATAAAAAAAAACACTAATACTTAGTATTAAAAAATATGATAGAAATATTAAAAGTTTTTGGAAAATTGCATAAAAAATAGAAAAGTAATTTAAATGAAAATTTGTTATAAATTTTTATACAAAGTATAATTGTTTTGAATAAAATTATAAAATGGGTATCATATTTTAACTAAATATGGTGTAAATTAAAATAACTTGTTGAAAATTTAATACTTAGTAATATTACATAAAAAGGTGGGGTTTATAAACTGGTGTAAAACTATGCATTTTTTAAATAAAAACTTTGAGAAATTTTTCATATAAGTTAACCTAAACCTAGCTTGTATTGAATGGACAAATGAGGTTTCGAGTCAATAAGGAAGGGCCAGTAAATATATAAGTAATCAAAACAATAAATATAGCTGTATATTAAACATATGTAAGTTTCTTAAGACAAGCTTAATGACGTATCAAGGTTTGTTATAAGCAAAAATAATATGTGTAATGTACACTTAACTATAGTTAAGCCTAAACGGAATTTTAATTCAAAAATTACCATAGTAGTTACTTCAATTGCAATCAATTTTATACCTAATATTTGATTGTATTTTATTTATATTTATTTGTAAGCGATTAAATTGCAGCTGTAGTTTATAATTTATACATATCAAAATAGAAATTAGATCATTTTTAGACTTAAACATTATTTAGATTAATTTTCAATGAAAGTTATCTTATCATTTTCTACCTTAAAATAAACATTGAAATAAATTCCAAATTGCATATTATTATTTTTTCATTAAAACTAGAGATAAGAAATGTGAAATGACGTTATGAATCAATTTTTTATATGAAATACACTTTGTTATATAGTAAATGTAAAATCTAAAGAACACTGATTGTCTAGTGGGTAACTATAGACATGGCTTATACATCGAGAGAGTATGAGGTCGCACAATAAATAATATTGAAGTACTTATACTTATAATAGTCAATAGCAAATTAAATTAGTATAGTACTTATATTAATTAATGCTTAATTAGTTTTCCAATCCTGACACACCTGAACATATTGTCTTAACCCATTGTATATTAAGATAGCGGACTGTCTTACGAGAAAAAGTTTAAATTAATAAGTAAGTACCGTATATCTAAAATTAATTCTAAATAAGTATCTTATATTTTAATCAGATTCTTAACTATCTAAGATACTTAAAGATATTAACTATCTTATAATATAAATAAGATTTACTTATATCCAAAATTAATTCTAAATAATTATCAACTATTTTTTAAGTCCCGAAATAAAGATGAGCGGTTAGTACGTAAGTATAGTGCAAGCAATATAAGAGAAATCTATCCAAGGTCAAAGCATATGCCTTAATGGGTTCAAAGGACTGAAAATATTGAATTTGAAAATACATAATTGATTTACTCAAGTAATTAAACTTATTATCCAATCTTTTGCAGTATAAAATTAATAACTTTTAGTAGTTTATTAGATACATTTGGAAGTAGCTCTTTTATATCTTAAAGAAATCTCTTAAGTATACTAATAAAAAATTGAATAAAATAAAACCAATTTTCTTATCATTTAATACCAACCGAAAGTCTTAATAAATCTATAAATATTCCCATAGCTATTTATAAATTTTCCTATATTAAGATATTCTAATAGCACATGCCACTATTTATGATAAGTTAGAACATTTTTTCTAATTTACATAATAAGTACATAATAATAAACTTATATAACTTATAATAAGTATATAAAAATGCATTTTTCTTATATTTTTTTTTTCAAAATTTTTATGATAATAAAACTATAAATAAAATTTATATTAACATTTAATCTTTAAAGTCATGCCTCCTCATCTCATAAATTTTGAAAACTGGAAAATAACAAAAAAATTAGAAAATAAAAACAAAAAATTCAAAAAAAAATTTAGGTTAATTTTTTGAACTTTCTATTTAATTTCTTAATATTTCGTTCTATTGAAAATTTTAATTTGTATTTTTTTCTACTTTCTCATACACCATTAGTTTTTCATATTAAATAAGTATCTATAGTTTAAGATTTTTTTAAAATTTTTTAAGATATTAAATACACGCTTCAGATAAAATAAAATAGCAAAAAAAACTTTAAATACTTAGTCTCTTGATTTCTATTATTAATTAGAAGTTTTCAGAAATATCATATAAATATTAATGCATTTTATATATATATATATATATATATGCAAATTAACTTTGTTATATAGAATGCATAATACAGTAGCAGATCAGTTTATATCTTTTAATAATTTCAAAGCCATAAAAAAAATGAAAATTTATATGGTTACAAATATATTTAGGGAATACAAAAAACCGCCCACACTTTATTTCAATTTTTTTTTTTCATATTTTTAATTAGAAAAAAAGAAATGGAGCGATTTTTTTCCCTATAAAATAAAAACTTCAAAATATATACTTATGTTATAACTTAACAAAGTCATTCACATTTTTTGTTGTTATACTTCTACTTCAAATTCATTCTTAATTTCATTATAAGTAATATGGGATTTTACTTTGTTGTTGTATATGTAGTGGGTTTACTATAATTCTTTAATAATCTTAGATTGTTAAAGAAGTCAACAATAAGCTGATTTAAAAAAAAAAGTCAATACCCAATTACAATAAATGATTACTTAGTTATGTTGCTTAATCAAAGCACAATTTGATAATTTAAGTATCTTTACTTAATTTTAGGATTTAACTTAGGAACTTAATCTTGAAGCAATTTATTTTTAAAAGTAATTTATCCATTTCTTACATCCGCAGATAAATAAGAATTGATAAAACTACATTTGAAGCTAAATCAAACATCACATACTTTATTACAGGACTGAGATTTTCAAGTGTTTTGGTACTTGAGAAAACAAACAAATACCAGTGCCGATACTGAAAAATAAACTCAGTATAATTCAAATACTTAGTACTGGAACCGAAAAAAATAAAAATACCATTAAAAATACTTACTATATTTTTTCCAGTATCAATCAGTAATCACCAGTACTAACCAATATTAGTAACCTACAGTAAAATTTGGTCATTCGGAAGATTTATCAAGTACTTATATTCACAGTTTGTTTATCAAGTACTTATATGCACAGTTTATTTTTACAGTTTGAATTAAGAAACGATTACTTTTTGAATATAAGTATTTGAATTATATTAACTATATTTTCAAGTATTAGTACTGGTACTTGAAAATAACTACCTATGATTGTATTGTTAAATACTGGACAAAGTACTCAACCTAAGTATGCATTGGTAATTTCATAATTTACAATAAATATTAATTTTTCGCTATGCAAAATGCAAAAAAACGGCAACACTAAATATGAATTGAACAAATACAAGTAGTCGTATTTCTAAAGTTCTTTCTATAATTTCAATATGAAATTGTATTTTATGTCTTTATTTAAATTAAGATGCTATAAAATGCTTTGATATACTTATTTAATGCAATATAGTACTAGTAGTGGTATCCACAAGTTTTGCTTACGCTCTGATAATTCAATCTTTTATTTTTATTAAATTCAACATTTTTGTTTTTGTGATCTAAAACTTTTTGCTGTCGATATCAAAAAAGTTTTTAAAAAACGATACGAAACGAAAAACAATAATTTTATGTTTATTATTCTATTTTTTTTTATAAAAAATTTTAATTTAAATTTATGTATCAACAGATAGATAGAATTACGAAGAACTTTAAAAATGTAGAGTATTGTTATGTAAAATACTTTTATTTAGAATAGAACAATTACTTATGACTGATTACTGCATTTTATGCTTATTATATTATTAGATAAAAACCATTTAAAATTGATTACTTTAAGTAACTGCTTATAAGATTTTTTAAATACTTACTCAACATTAGAATAAGTCTTATGCTTTAAAAGAAGTAAATATTAATATTAGATAATATTGATATATTAGAAAATAAATAAAAGCTTTAATAAACGTTGCCATAGTGTATTCATAAGTAGTAATCATTTTTGAATGTATTGATATTTTTAAATCTTTTGCTACAAGTTGTTTTTATTTAAAGTCAATGTAATATAGTAAAATGCATGTAAGTATAAGTACAAGTAAGTACTTATAGAATATGAAGTATAATCGCCATTAATGATTAATAATTATTAATATTGTCCAATTTATATCATATGCCATATACTTTAGTACTAATATACCTCGTTTGAAAAGTAAAAATAAAATCAAGTACTTAAGTACTTAATGAATTAAAAATAAAAATTTAAATAAAAAATGTTTCTTCAAAATTATTATGACCATGTTCTTGACCGTGCTCGTGAAAATAAATAAGAATTTATACGAAATAAATATAAACTTAAGTACAAATGTTTTTAAATTTTTAATAAGTACGTAATGTAATAAAGTTTTATAATTGTACTATTTTTTATACAAAACCTATATTTGCAGGCGTAGTTGCAATTTATATATGTTTAATGAATAATAATTTATATGTATAGAAATACTTAATAATATAAAATTTTCGAAGAACACGTATTTTATTATATAAATTAATGTATATATAATGTACTTACTATGTAGGTATTTAGTTAGAATACAATACTGTAAATTATATACTTATAGTTAATTTAGTTATACACTGCAGTAATATATGATTACTTTGAAATAAAGTAAGAAGTATTTCTGTTTCAATTGTATTTAGACATTTAACTAACTATATTCTTAAAGTTTTTTTTTAAAAAACTTAATCTACTTAAGCATTTTAAAGTTAAAAAATTGTAAAATTAAGTTTATTTAATCAAATTTTTAATTAAAGACATTGTGAAAAATTATTAAAATTATTTAATTTCCCATCGTAATGCAATTTCATGTAAAATATATAATTATAACTAATACCTATTTTTAATTACTTTAAGTACATTTTAAATGAATTACACAAATT